>VXBB01000331.1:60768-94867 GCA_013399915.1 Illadopsis cleaveri | reverse complement strand
TTCTGGAGTCCAATATTTATAGGGATTTTTGTATCCCCAGGCAGAGTTTCTTGCAACACTTGGTAGGCGAGTCCGGTGCTTGATACTTTGAAAAGATTTCCTGTCCATATCGGGGAAGCTGAATGGATTTCCCGGCATCTCTGATTGAGTCTCAGATTCATATCAGGTGCTGATGGACGACGATCATGGGCCATCTAGGGCTCAGCCAAGTCCTTTCGGTTGTAAATGGACCTAGCCACGCTTATTGTTCTCCGAGGGGGAGATCAGATAAGCGTGGTCTGCTGCAGCGCGCCTGGCTTGGTTTAAAATCATGTTATACACTTCTACATTATTAATCTTATACACACTATATATTATTTAGCACGAATTTTTATGGCCTTCATTTCTCAGAGGTGGAAAAAAATATATACCAGGAGTTCATTCTTAACATGTTCTCTGATAAAGCTTTACCTTTGTGTAACGATGGTAACACAAACTTCCCTAAAGAAGTAAGTGAATTTGAGAAAGAACTTCAATTACCACAGATACTGTTTTCAGGCTGTGATAACCCACAAGTGGATAGAGGCTGTGATAACCCACTGCTGAATACAAGATAAACTATTTTTTATTCTTAATTGTTTGCCTGGACATTTCTTCTGTCCAGTGCAAGATGGGCAGCAGGATCTCACACTTGTCTTGGGACCAGGTATTGCACAGAGATTTAAAGGCTTGCTTTTCAAAAAATTCTTACCTAAATAAAGAAACTATGGGATATGAGTGGGCAGAGCAACTGGAAGAATTGAGAAAAGAGCAAAAAGGGAAATGTGGTGAAAGAAACCTGGTTTTATGGACTAGATGTGTGGATATGGCTGGATGTCTGCAAACCTAGTTGTTCAAATATATCATGAATTAGAATCAGGTGGTGGAAATATTTATTATGTAATGACCTCTTTTATTTTGTTAAAGGCAAGAGTGACCAGCATTAACTTCCTTAAACACAGCCTCTTCCCAAATGCCTGCTGCCAGCATCCTGCTGCAGCTCTCAGCTCTGATGCCTCCAGGGGAGGTGCAAGTGACAGGCCATGGAAGATGCTTTGGATGTGGCTTAAGAGAACTCAAGGTCTGTTATTTAAATTGAATTGATCCACCTTTGTGTACGTGAATTAAGGGAAAAGTGGATAGTGATTATGTAGCTGGGACCTCTATTTTTCCCAGGGCTTGCTTTGCCCTTTTGTGTCTGGGCCACTCTCACCTCCTCTCATTTAATCTGCAGTAACAGAACACAGTTAAGTACTAAGGTTCTCCTTAATTACAGACCTTGCAGATCTGAAAAAGCTATTTCACCTCTCCCTCCTGGTGTGGCTTAGTGAGTCACTACCCAGACCTTGCCTAAGCAATTTTTTCCCTAGTATGATTAAGGGCTAAAAGCATTAGAAATCAAAGGTAACGGTCGGCATTCAGTCACCATTTACTGTGGAATGGCTGAAATAGAGGTCACAGGATCACAGAATTCTTAGGTCAGAAAGGGACCTCTGGAAATCATTCAGTCCATCCCCTCTGCCCAGGCAGGGCTACCTAGAGGTGACACAGGAACATGTCCAGGTGGGTTAGAATGTCTCCAGAGAGGAAAACTCCATGACCTCCCTGGGCAGACTCTTTCAGTGCTCTGCCACCCTCAATGTAAGGAAGCTTTCCCTCATGTTGAAGTGAAAGTTTTTGTGTTTTAGCCTATGGCCATTCCTGTCACTGGGCACCACTGAAAACAGTCTCGTACCATCCTCTTGGCACCTACCTTTGAGACATTTACATGCATTAATGAGATCCCTTCTGTCTTCTCTTCTCTTGACTAACAGACTCAACTCCCTCAGATGCTTCTTATAAAAGAGATGCTTCAGAATCCTCATCATCTTTGTGTTTCCCCACTGGATCCTCTCCAGTCACATCTTGCCTTTCTTGTACTGAGCAGCCCAGAAGTGGACACAGCACTCCAGATGTGGCCTCACTAGGGCTGAATAGAGGGTCAGGACCACCTCCCTTGACCTGCTGGCCACACTCATCCCAATGCACCCCAGGATACCATTGGCCCTCCTGGCCACAAGGGCACTGCCAGCTCATGGTCATCCACCAAGCCTCCCAGGTTCTTCTCTACCAAGCTGCTCTCTAGGAGGTCAGCCCCCAGCCTGTACTGGCACTTGAGGTTCCTCCCCAGGTCCAGGACCCTACACTTGGCCTTGTTGAACCTCATTAAGTTTCCCTTCACCCAGTTTTCCAGGTCCCACAGCAAAGCCTTCTGATTTATCAGCCACTCCCCGCAGTTCTGTCTTACTGTCAAACTTGCTGAGGGTCTCTTTCCTTTAACTGTCTTTCACTGAATGGAACAGAGGATCTTTCCTGTTTTAGTTTACATGCATTCCTGGCTAATCACATACTGATTTCACTGTCCAAAATATCCAGGACCCTACACTATGAAGATGCTGTGAGCATGGAATTACTCCTGTATTGCACATTTCTTATTTTAAAGAAAGGATACTTTTTTCATTTTCTGTTGTAATCACTGTAGAAAACATAAAATATCTGAAACATCTATTTTATAGATTGTATTTTAATTTCAAAACCTAAAATACAAAACTGCTAGAAGCAATCTTAAAGATATTTCCATAAAGACTTTTTTAATGGTTTTATTTTTATATTACAAGTGTGTTTCCTTTGAAAATGCAAATATATACCACCATAAATTGTAATACAAGACATACAAAGAACCCTTGACCTTCATGTAGCATAAAATGATTGTGATGAATCAAATAATTTGATGCAGCAAAAATTAGTTTAAAAAGTATCCAAGTATGTATTCCAGACAGCAGATGTTGATTTACAGCTGGACCTGTGATGGAAAGCATCTTCTGCCATTATCCCTGTGATGGGGAAAAGAAGACAATTGCTGCTGGCACGTGCATTTAAGCTGGGTGGTATTAAACTGAACTGACATTCAACATATGCTATTCCCCTGCATCTGTCCTATCCCTCTGCAGGTTGTTTGAAAGTCCATCTCTAATGTGAGTTTCCGCCTCTTTACAGTACAGGGAAAGCAAAAAAAAAAAAAAGCAGGAAAATCCCCTAGAAAGTAACTCCTGCCTTAGCCTAAACCCACAGACCAAAACTCAAGAGACACCAATGATATGTGTCATATTATGAAGCAGAACAAGGAAAACTTCTATGGTTTTAGGGTACAGAACCGAGAACAGAAACCCAGGTTAAAACTGATGTTTTTCCAGTTTTCCTCTGTTACCCCAAATCTGAGCTTGCTAAGGCCAATTCCAACGAAATCAAGTTTGGGTTAGGTCTTTGAACTCTCCATGCCTTTGCACCTGAAGGCAAATCTTTTGGCTAGGCATATGATATGTGACAAGAGTCTAGTGATTGATAGAAGTAAAAAAACCAGATTTTTTAAATCAGCTAATGGAGATAATTCTTGCATTTTGGCCCATGGGAACTCATGACATTTGATAACTGCTTTATTTTTAAACACACTACACTGAAGAGTGGCCATGGAAAGGGGACAGGCCAATTTTAATTAATCTATCAGATCAATTCCTGAGCAGAAAAGGCTGGCAGAACTTGCAGGAAAATTGCATGTTAATAAAGTTGGAGATCACTCATTTTTCTAATTAATTATTACTTGACAGAAAAAAAAATTTGAAAGCCATGCTATGTATAACTATTTAATTATGCTATGTACAACTGTTTAAAGAAAGGGAAGAAGCAGATATTTCTGAGGACAGTGCCAGCATGCAAATAATTATCTATCCCATACCTCTAATCATCTTGGCTTTATCATTCTTATTGGTGCCTGTCTGAGATTATGTAAGTATTCCAGCTAATATTTTCATGTGGGATGGCCGTTTCTATGACACACTTTTTTCCCTACTTTTGGAGAATTTCTGTCTTTGGTGAGGAGATAGATCTTGGCTTCCAGAACCATGTCCAGTTTCAGCCAGTGACTTACCTGTCTCAGAGGTGCCATCCCTGTCACTGCAGCACGGTACATTGCCTCCTGCTGTATGCACTGCTGTGGTCCAGCATTGGCATGTACATTTTAGCCACGATGCAGTAGCTGACTCCAGGCCTCAAGTCTTGTATTTCAATAACTTTCTCCTTCCCTTCGTACACCAGGACTCTGTGTTGCTTCACACCAAGTGGAGAAAAAACAGTCAGTCAAGCACATTTCCCTAGCATGTGTGTCTGTGAGTAAAATTTGATGAGAACAGAGGATACAGAACAGCACATGGACTTGCACAAACCCAACAGCATTAATAACTTATTTATGCTTTTTAAAGAAAATTCTCTCTCCCTCCACCCAAATTCCTCTCCTGTCCCAATTTTTTAAAATAGATCATAGATTTAGAAGTATTAAATTGATGGAAAATAATACAGGAAGGAATTACAACCCAATTCAATCAAATCCCATTCCTGAAAAGTAAGCCTACTTTGTTTTCAAACATTTGCACAGTCATCGCTGCTCTCACAATCCCAGAAGACAGTTTCAATAGTAAAACAAGTGCCCATAATTTTCTGGCTTTTCAATGGTAAAGGGTTCATATCTGAATGTACTCTTACCTCATCTAGCAAGTTGTTAATTATGAAGACTTGATACAGCAGATCATAATAATTTGTCATTGGTATTTTGCTGCCTCTCTTCCTTTTATAAGGAGAACGTGGAGCCTGGAGCTTTACTGTTATGGATTTGTTGCTGTGAGCCACAGTTACCATTGGAGGTCCTATCACAGCTACGGAAAAAACCCCAAAGCTATAAACACAATTCTTGTTTATTAATAATATTTCCTAGAATGCAATTTGAATCCATTCAACAAATGTTCATGTTACCAATTATATATTAGACTGTATTTACTCCTCAAGTGACACTCCATAAATTCGTATTTCTTGGTGTTTATTGGGTTTGTTTATTGTTATTTTGGAGGTGACATTTTCTGTGTTTGTAAATCTATCTTTGAGCCAAACTTTTTAAAATTCCTTAGAGCTGATATTGTTAAATGCTGACTGGTCAAGCAAAATTCCAAAATTGCCCTGATTTTCTTTTCCCTTGTATTTGTCTTTGTGATTGGACTGCGCAAGACATCCATTTGAGCCATTTCAGCTATGGCAAGGATGCAGTTTATATCATCACTTTCAAATATTTTGCAGTCGGCTTGGTTAACAAGCTAGTGCCTGCATACATGTGTGTGCAGCAGCAGAAATGTGGGGACACAGGGCAGCAGCTGCCACACCAATCTCTCCAGGAGGAGGAGGTGGCACAGGGAAAGGTGTTCTGGCTTTGCTGCAAGGTGCTGCTTTGTGTCAAAGCTTGTGGTTTCATCTGTGTAGGAGGCTCAAGGTAGTTTGCCCTTCAGGGCTGTGAGGTGACTCCCACTGACAATTTGATTTTACATTGGCCAGTGTGGGAAAATGGGTTAATCCAAGGTGAACTTACTGGTAGGTAGACTGCTACTGTTCGGAGTTTGGGCAGTCCTCCATTTCTAACATACCGTGGCGCTATAATGACAGTGCTAACCAGAAGCTTTGCACATGTCCTTTCCATGTCCTTTCCTGCAGTCAGGATAACACATCTATGTGTTATCCTGACTGCAGGAAATGTGAGAAGACTAGTGAGAAGACTAGTGGCCACACACCACACAGCTCTATTCTCTCTTCTTCCCCCAAAGAAAAAAATGCTTCCATTTTTATTGTCTTGAGTCCTGTCCTTCCAGCAGCTTCAAAAATGCCTGAAAATAATTTGTGTATTTCCATGCCCAGAGGAAACAGTTTAATTAAAGGGATCTTTTGATCTCCTAATTACTGGTAAATGGCTATTTAGCCATAATCGTTTGGCTTTCAAGTGTGTGGAGAATTACTCTGGCATAACACTTCACCTGAGAGCTATTGGCTCACTTCTTTACGTACAGATTTGTGGCTAGAAAAGGATTACTCATGTTTGCAAGTTACGAACAAAAATTATGCATTCCATGCCACAGAAGATCAAACTCCTTGCTGGGGGACACCTATGTTTGCACTTACTTTCTCGCCAAGGAGTGAATCTGCAGCTGAGGCTCCAGCTGGAATAGACACCAGCCAAGGCTGCTCTCACTCTGCTGTAGTAAGGCTCCTGGATGTCAGAGGTCTCATGTGTTAGGTCACAGACATGGCTTGAAATCCCCCAGCACTCTTCTTTGTTTTGCCACATGCTCTGCCCATACCTATGGAGAAAGAGGAGGAAAGATGTAAACTTTAGGGATCACTGCCTGTGTCCATGCAGATTCTTAGCCATCTGTTTCACTCTCGTGGCACTGACAAGTATCCTGTCATGGAAATTACCTGCCTACAATTTGATACCAGCGAAGGTTGGTTTCATGGGCATTTGTGAGCTACGGGTTTCTGTCTTTTCTGAAAGAAATCTAAAGCAGAGACAATCGCTCACCAGCCCTGTAGGCAGCCACCTCTTTGTTCCCCCATGGGAGAGGTGGGCAAGCTTTGGCATAGCCAGTGTGTTCAAAGATGTCAGAATGCTGGATTTCACCAAACAGTTTCTCAAGGGCAATTATGATTTCAGGCACTCACCAGTGTGCCAGGGATGGGAGTAGACCCTGAAGACCACCCCCTAATGTTGCCTCAATCTTTCCATGCAAGGCACCCTGAGGCACTGCCATGGATGAGGTAGGTCACTGAAATTCCTTAAATGTTCTATTACAGAAGAACTTGACCTACCTAGACCTTCTTGAGGCAGGTGGCTGGACCCAGTGACTTCAGAGGTCCCCTGCAAACTATATTTTGCTTCAAATTCTTGGTGCCATGAGGGTGCAGATCATAGTGCTGGAGATGCTTATTCCTTGCCTGCCTCATGCTGCTTGACTGCACCTCACAGGATTGATAATTGCAGAAACAACTGAGAGCTGGCAGCCAAGCGGGACATGGCTGTTCCCCAGGAATGGGAGCACCCTGTCAGCTGAGAAATCATTTTGATGTGCCCAGCAGGACTAAGCTCCAGCAGAGTGGGAGGCCCAGGTACTTACACTTTATACTGCACAAAGTAGAGCGCATCTCTCGCCTCTCTGGCCCACCCAGGCTGCCAATGCAAAGTGGTGTTCAAATTTAACGAATGGAACTCTACCTTCTGGGGCTTAATCGAATCTTGCAGGTCTTGGTTCTCCAAAACTAAAAGCGCTGCAGATAAGAAGGAATGATAACATGATGTGCTTGTTACAGGCACACTCCTCCATGTTGGAATCAGAGGGTGTTGATACAGACCATTTAGTTTCATGACTAGCAGACCGCAGGGAAATTAAATCTCCCGGATCCCACACTCAAAACTTTCCAAGTCATGAAATCAAGCAGTTACAGAAGAAACACATTTAGAACTATGAAAGGAATACTTTTATGTGGTCTAAGTGCTTGGAGGAGGGTTTTTTTGCTGTTTGTTTTGGGTTGGTTTGTTTGTTGTTATTTTGTTTTTCTTTTTCTTTTTTGATTTTTTGTTGGTTTGTTGGTATATTTTTCCTTAGTGAGTTCGCTGCTGTGAAAGATGCCTCCTGCATATCCCAGGAAACAAACCCTTTGAATCTGTTCACAGACCCTGCAGTAAGAAGCCCCATCAATACTTAAAAGTCAATACTCAAAAGCCCTTTCCCTCTACTCCACAATTCAGCTTTAACCTGAAGAGATTATAGCTCTTTTAACTGTTTCCACAGTCATGTTTACCAGTTCCTGCCTAATAAACAACCTGAAATTCACTGCTTTTCCTGTCTATACCACTGGAAAAGCTGTCTGACAGTTTTCAAGATCATCTCTTTTCAAACTGCAATATCACTCTAACAAATTCAGTTAACAGTCTCCCTGATCATTCAAACCCTAATATTTTTGTAGGTTTTGCAACCCAGATGACAGCAGCTTTTACCCTGGCATATCACAGAATCAGATAAGACTTTACTGGCTGAACTGAAACTGGTAATACAGCCATGAAAAAATCTAATGGGCAACACATTCATTTTATCTGCATTTCAGAACCTGGAAAGATAAAATAACAAACTAATTTGAAAGTGACTGGCTTTTGAAACCCATGAAAGGATACAGAGATTTCTTGACTCATCTCAAAATTCAATAACAAGCCCTGTCCTCCCACACCCCCCTCCCTTCCCATACAGGAAAAGAGCAAAAAGCCCTTACTTACAAGTTGTCTCATCCTGAAGCAGGTGCATCAGGAAGCAGAGGAAGGGAAGCATGATCCTCCTCATGCTTAGGAGAGCAGCTCCATGACTGAAAAGCACCTCTCTTCCTCTTGGGCATGTCTTATGAGGAAGTAATTGTTAAGCACTCCAGAGTTCCCCTTATTTTCAGTGGTTTCCAAATTCCCCGGTTTGGCTTTGGTTTAATTTAGCTGGGAAACATATGAGTAGCTCTAAATTAAACATGAGCAATTTTTCTTTCTTGGCAGCTGTGATCATGTGGAGTTTGAAACTAATTATGAACCAAGCCATTATGAAAAAGGTCCTTTTTTTAAGACACTAATTCCCAGATGATGTCTGCCAATGTTGCTTTATCCCATAAATTTGTCACAGAAACTTTCTCGCTTGCCATGCTAAGATTTTTAATATGTATTTGTTTATTTATTTTCAGCTCACTAGCTGCTCAGGGCTGAAGAACACAAGAAATACTGCTCCAAAGATATAAAAGACCTACCCAAGGGATGTGCTCTGGTTTTATGGACTGCCTCTGGGCCAAAAGCAAGAGATGCACTTTGCAGGTGTGTTGGTGGCAGGACATCATCTAGGGGGCTGTCACTGGAGGAATGAGGGGCTGTGAAATCACTTCTGGCTGTTGGGCAGCACGTTCAGCCTATGCTGGCTGTGGTGGAGATGCTGGGAAGCTGGAGAAGTTGCAGATCTGACAGCTTCCAGACAGAGATTAGGACTGTAAGCCCAGCCCATAGGGCCAAAGTGCCACTCTGGGTTGGACTTTCAGACTGCCCGGAATTCTATGCCCCAACTGGTGCAGGTGTGCTGCAACACTGCCCGCACAAATATTGTCATTTGTCAGTGTTATCCTCTGGATCCTGCCTGCCCAATATGTCCATCCCTACAAGCTTGACTCCAGGGCTGGGGATGCTGGGACTCCCCCGTGAAAACAATCTCACTTTGTGCTTACAAATGCTTTAATGCCACATGCACGTCTGACTGGTGGGAGATGAGTTTCAGACAATTCGGTTGCTGGTGCTTAACGTGGTGCTACTCCCCAGCCTTGCCCCCCTCACTCTTCCCTCCCCAAAAGCTCCCCAATGCTGACACCCACTGGTACTTCACTGTTCATGCACTAGTGCAACTAAGCAGAAGTCAGGATGCATTCTCTTTTTCCAAACTCAGGATGATAAGCAAGAGGAGAAAAATGCTAATTTTATAAGAATGAGCGCAGCCCTGTGTAACAGCTTCCACAGAAGGAGTAATGGATGTGAAGACTACCTGTTTGCAAACTAAAAATTGTCATGAAATCATCTTTACCTTGGGAAAATGTGGAAACTGAAGACTTGTCAGGTCAAAAAAAGTGCAAATTCTGGTTCAAATGAACTTATTTAAAGGCCATCAGTTATATTGGAAAACTGAACAACATCTAGTCAAGAAGCTGACCTTGGTCAGATAGATGGGCACAGGATCTCAGTTCAGCTGGCCACCTATACCTCATTATACTAGCACCAAACCTGCAGCATATATAATGAAGTGCTAACTATGTAGGTCTGAATAATGAATTAGGCAAACCAATTAAGGGAATTAAAGAACTGAGAAAAAGTGAAGGAAAAAAACCCCCACCAAGTGAAGGCAGAAGTCAGAAAGTCTATCTCTGGCTGCAGATTTTTCATCTATCCATTGCCCAAACATATCTTCAAAACCCAGCGACCTTTAAATATTTCCCCACACCAAATTCAATTAGTATTTCATCATGTTATATGAGCTCAAGTACGGGAATAGGGAACCTTTACAAACCAATCACTAGACAGAAAAGTCATCAGTGTTTGGTCACAGGTCATGTATTTGTTTACTTGAATTGTACACACCTTCCCATATCCCGAGAAGCAGCCCATTGCCAGGAGCTGAAGTGTGGACCTTTGTCAAAGTTCTTTTTGATGGTAGTTCCTCCTAGGAAAGCAGAGCAAAGGGCCAGTCTGCCAGCACAAGTGGGTTTTGCTCGGAAAAGGCTGCTGTGAGATGGGGTAAGAACTGTCTGTCACATGGGGAAAGCCAGGGTTTCCTGTGCACTGCACTCTGGTGGTGCTTTATCTGCAGCTGGGATCAGCATTCTGCAGTAATCGGTAACTCTTCACATCATTTCTGCCGTCATTGAAGCAGCCGCTGTTTCAATAGCAGGTTGTTAGCACCCATAACACTGTGCTACTCATCAGCCTCCCGTCACGTTGCTTCAGTGCTTTGTGTGATAAAAATCACCACAGTCAAAGAAGGACTAGCTGCACACACACTCACATGCAGGCACGTACATACATTATATGTCTGGAGTCTCATAGAATATGTATATAGTGTATGTGGTGCATTTCAAAATGTAAACTATTGAGGAACACAAGATGATGCACACTGCAATGCTATTTAAAATACGAGAACTTTTACAAACAATATTAAGGGTACTCTGAACAGTACTTTATGAAGAAATGGAAAGTTAAAACTTATTACTTAGCCCAGCAGAACCCACATAAGTAGTTATGCTACTAGCTCATCCTAGCTTACACTGCAGCATCTTTCTGATCCAAACCACTGTGAAACAGTAGAACTGATATTTTTGTGAACCAACATAGAAAACCATGGGTATAAGAATTTTTTCCATTGCTGGAATAGAAACCTATCTGAATGCTGGATAAACAGCCTTCTGTCTTTTCAGGACAGATTATTGCTACACAGAGGTAAAAGTCAAGTACATTTTTGCTGAAAGCTGCTTGACTCATCTCATTTGAAAGGACCACCTCCTTGTTATTCTTTCTTTTTTCTTTTGCCCTTGAATGAGCTGTTTCCCATACATAAGAGGAGAAAATGTAACCCTGAAACTGCTACTGTAGCATGACCTTTGGCTTTTCAGATGGGAGTCTGATATTTACAGTGCTGTGAAGGTGGGTTTTGCTTACATGCCTGAATGAGGATGTGGGAGGATGAAGAAAGCCTACCCAAAACATACAGAGAATACTTACAGTAACTGGTAGAGGCGAGGCAATTCTCTCTCATGTGTGGTATTTCACACAAAAATAAAAAGAGTGGTTCACGTTACTCTAGACCTAAAGACTATTCACAATTGGAGCCAGTGTGGACTTAGAGGAAAACCTGTCTTGGAAGGGGGCTTTGGAGGTCATCCAGTCCAACCTCAGCATGGGGCTACTGACAATTTTATCCCACAGTTAACCACTTTTAATGTGAATTTCCTCCTATATATCCTAGTGGGATTCCTCTGCTGCAATTTACAACAGATGTTTTTTGTGGTTTTACTGGGAACTTCAGACAAAATCTGCCATTTCTGCAAATGTTACATTTGGCTATAGTTGGCAATTAGATCTCTCCTGAGCGCCACCCCTCCTGGCTGAAGGGATCCAGCTCCCTCACCTTCTTTTGGTGTGTCATGTGCAGCAGGACAGCCCTTCACCAGCTCCATGGGGACTGGGAAAGGGAATCACTACATTACATGCAAAAACTAAAATGAAAGCAAAGAAAACCCCTACAGCCAGGCAGGAGGGACTTTTTGGAGTTTTCTTCCCTGCTCTGTAGGAGACATTGCATCACATGAGTTCTTACAGAGAAGTTTCTGAGGAAGCAACACAGACTTTCACTGCACAGTGTGTGCCTCCCCTACTTCCTGCCCACAGGTACAAACTTCATCTCTCACTTTTAAAGAGCTTGGGTGAACATTTTAAAGATGACAGAAATTCCAATGCTGTAGCTGCATCTATATAGTGAGACTTTTGACCATACTAAGGATGAAGATCTGCTGAAGGCTCAAAAGTAGCAAGTCATCATTTGCACATGCAGTATTTATTTAACAATGTGAAACATGCTGAATTGACTGGGAAGTTAGTAACCAACACTAACATTCATTAGGAACTGAAATTAATACCCAACCCCAAAACAGCTCTATGTCTTTTATTTAAATTACAAGTTCTCTTAAAATTTTCCATTTTTCTCACTTGCAAAGCCATAGAATTCTATATTTTCCCACCACTAAGGAGTGCTGAAGCTTGTTTAAGCCCATTAAGACACACTTTTTAGGTTGTGGATCCCTCACCAAACCATCTGCAGACAAAAAACTACCAACTTGGAGACATGCAAAATTAATATTCCAGAACTTGTCAGTTTTTTTAGGTAGTCGTCATAGCATAGTAAAGGTGCCAAGTGCTCACTCAGCCAACAGAACCCACAGATAAAACTGGAGAGGTACATCACAAACATTGCTCATGCTTTCCTGGTCCACCTACTAAAGTAAACAAAGGCTCTACTAAATAAAAAAATTTTGGTAGTAGTGCCAATGCTCTCTGGCACACTGCCACCAGGCAGCTGAGGCAACTCCTGAAATATTGGCAGTGTGGATGGGATATGACCCACACACTGGGTTTTTTTGGTGGTTGTTTTTTTTTGTTTGTTTTTTGTTTTTTTTTTGTTTTTTTTTTGGCAGGGAGGAGTTCAAAGCCGCTGAATCCGATCACAAAGTCCTGTCCAGACCACACTGGGCTGCTGGGCTGACTCAGCCTCAGCACATCACACAAGAAGGGCAAGGGGTTGGCAGGGCAAGGGGTTGGCAGGCCTGCACTTGGGAAAAGACACACAGAACTGGGATGCCTGCCTCCACATTTGTCATCAAAAACTGGGCTGCAGAAGGAGCAAACACTTCTGGTAGCTACTTTGGGCGATAAAACGTGGAAAGATGCAAGCTCCAGGGTTTTCCCTTGCCAAGGGAAAAGAGAAATACAAGGAAGCAAAAAAGAGAAACTGCCTTTTACTCATCTCTTCTGCAAGGAGAAATTTGCAAGTATCACACTTTCTAGCCTGCGGCTCAGTTCTGTGATTGTCTTTCGAATTCTTAGTATCATTCTCCATCATCCAAGGAGTGCAAACTCTAGACCAAAAAGTCCATTCTTAAAATAATCTTTACCACCACCATCTCCAAATACCTACTGTGTTTGTATATACATTAGTTTTACATGCCTTTTTTGTTTTCCTTAATAAATACAATGTTGCAGACCTTGTGTGGATAGTCTAAGCATTCAGGAATCAGTGTGCTGAGCTTTTCAGGACAGGACCCTTCACACTTAACTGGTTTTCACACTTCTCAGAGGTGTTAGTTTCGAGTCTACTGCAACATGACTGTTTAACCATTAAGATCACCCTGTGATTATTAAGGACAAAAAAGCTTTGTTCCATATTGTCTTAAATGAAGTTTGGTGTATCAGAAATAAAATTGCTAGTTTTGCTGCACACTCTGAACCAATTGACAAATTAATTCTTTGTAATTCACCATCCAAATTCACAGTACTTTATTGCAGTTTCTATTTAGATTTGGAGGGTGAGTACCTATTGGTACTGTATTAAAAGCTGATATAAGGCCAGACTGACACCTGAGATGAAACCACATGGAATAAGGGACTGAGAAATGGCAAAGATGCTCTCTACCTCCTTGCTACCACTGCCCTCTAGCCATTCAGGCAAGCTTTTACAATCCTTACTTCCTTGTTACAATTATCTCACACTTAATCACATTTGCAGCAGGTTATTACAGGCCTCAACGCTAACAAATCCAGCAGCGGAAAGCACATACAGTTCCTGTCGTCTGGAATGGAACTGCACATGCCCTCCACCCTTCCTACAATTAAATGAGCTGCTGTAAACTCACAAAATACGCCACAAAACGTAACACAGAACACTCATGCCCAGAAAGAAAACAAAGTATATTTATTTTCGTTCTTTTCACTTTGTATTTTCAATCTGATTGTATTTACTCTCTTTGAAAGGGTATTTTTGAAGGGATGTAAGTTTTTGAGTTTGTTATTCAAGCAATGTTGACACATAAAAAAAGCTCTATCAGAGTCACTACTCTTACTGCTGTACTGTGCACACTGCAAAGACCTGACAACTGCAGGATTACTTTTGCAGGACACATAGCAAGCTGGTGGGCAGAACCTCTTGGTTTGCTTGTTTGCTCTGCTTGTAATGCTTTTCCTCTTTAAGCTGTGGCTGGACAGCAGAAATTAAAACATCACACAAATAAGACTTCTGTGATCATTTAAACTTCTAATGAACAGTAACAAGTTTCAAGGAAGGCCAGCTTTCCTTGCTCTGTAGCAATTAATCCATTCAAATGGTTTGATCATTTAATCATCATCCATAGTTTTTAAATAGGACATAAGGAAGCATCTCAAGTCAGAAGCAATAGGACTAGACTTAAGTTACTGCAGACTGCATCAAAGGGCAGAAGAGAAGTTGCAATGCCAAGGATGAAGATGGTCAGTATGACCCAGGAACTGGCTGCATACAGCCACATACACAGATGGGCCACACACATCTCCCCCAAACAGCGATTCTCAATATTGCTCAAACATACACCACATAAGTAACATGAACTGAGAGAGCTACAAAAGCACACTTAGTCTTCAGAACAAAAGCTAACAGTCACAAAAAGGAAAGGATCCATGTTTCTCTTTAGATTTTTTTATTTACATATAAAAAAGTACAGTATTTACAGGAATTTCATAACAGATTTCAGCCCAATTACTGCATCCATTTAGAGAACATAGAAAGCGTATTAATAAACAAGAACTTCATAGTTAAAGGACTGAACTATAAAAAAATCACACTAAAGGAATCCATACAGGTCACTTCTTCCTGAGATAAAAGGTACTTTGTATTCAGTTTGTCATTTTGGTTGTGTGTTTTTGCTTTTTGAGTTCTTGGTTTACGACATGCTGCAACTGTTAATTTGAATCAAGTACATCTCTTACTTACTAATACTCAACTGTTTACACGGAACCACTTCAGAGCAACTGGTTTTTCCTAACCATGAGAAAAACAGGTTTTCCCACGCAAGTTTCTTTTTCTGGAATCTTTTAGTGAGGGATTACATAAAAAATACGTGAGTCTGTTCCAGGCAACTAGGACTCTATGTGCTGTCCTGTTTCCAAAGATGTCAGTAGATTTGACAGTTGTTTTTTTTTAAACTACATTATTTACTTATGTGGAAAACCACACAAAAGCAGGTATTTCTGTGCCAGCATACAGTACTGCCACAATACTTCATTGTTAATTGCAGATCTGATAATAAAAATTACAATGTCCACTCAAGAACAAGAACTAAAGAAGTTCTTAGAAATGTTGGCGGGTATGAGGCCAAAGTTTTGTGAAGTTCTCTTTCACAGGATATAATGCTTTGGAGTCTTGCATCATCACTCAAATCATCTTCAAGCGAGAGGAAAGGAGGAGTGCTAAGCAGCCAAGACAAGAGTAAAAATCAGCTGAAAAGGTTTGAAGTGGCAAAACCTTGTAAGTGTGTCATACTGGATAGCTGATAGGCCTGTAAAAGGCATGAATATTAAATTATTTGCAATGTATAAACATTAGGCACTTTCATATTCTGGATCAAGGTGCTATGTATGAATATTCAGAAGCTCAAGTAAACTACTTCATCACAAGAATATTAGTCAAACTAATTCAATTAGGTGAAAATGTATAGATAAATACTACCTGACAGGTTCACAGCCAAATTGCTCAGATATTTGGTATTACAGAACTGCAAAAGCAAGACTAACTAGCTGTAGCTGGAAAGGCATTTTCATTCCCATCTCAAGAAATCCTCACACTGCAAGTTGCTGGATTATATCCAAACAGAGATTACCACCATGACTTGCCCTACTCTTAGGCTCTCAATATCACTACTGGCAACTTCTAGAAACAGGACTGGTGGTAACAGAGCTTACTGACCCAGAAACACATCCTTGTCTCACTGTGGCCTCACATTTTCATCTGGACACAGCTAGTAAAAGAATCCTGTGCTTTGTGCACCCTTAAACTTCTTTATTTCACAATAACAAAAGCTTTAAGCTGGCCTGAGCAATTTAAACATCTAAACTATCCCTGTGCCACTAGGTAAGTATGCAGCACACAGAAGACAGCAGGGATAGTGCTAGTTCATTGGCTTTTGTATTTACAGTCCAGAAATTTTGATAAAAAAGTACATTTAACCTTGCTTTATTTCAAGAGTAGGTCTGCTGTATTTATATGTGATATATACAAAGCACTCATACCGCTGTTCTTGATTTTCAGCTTCTAAAATAACACTGCCTTTCCAATACATGTGACTATCGCCATGCCAAATATTTCCCATAAGTTATGATATATTTCTGTGTCATTTCTTATTGATCTTAACATCACTGTTCTTAATGATATCCTAGCTCCTGGCTGGGTCCTTTTACTCACATTTGACTCCATGTGACTTGAAAGATTCAGAAGAATGTACAATGTAGTTGTATTGCAGGGGTAAGAGAAAAGAACCTGAGCACTTGGTTTTAAAATGTGTCTATCTGCATTCCTCTTCCAGTGTGTCAGCAAAGGAAAATCTTCCAGAACAATGAAACACTTAGCTCACACAAATCTAAGATAGTGAATCTTAGTTCTAACAGCACCAGGGTTTCCTGATGCACTGTTAAGAATGTAAGTCTAATTTAAAAAAAAAAATTACATGCTTCTGACAGAATCTTGGTTTTGAGGCAGATACATCAAATCCAACAACTGCCAGAGCTAATTCCTGATGTTCTTGGACAGTATCAACATTTTATTTCTTTTTTCAACAAAACTGACAGAAGGAAAACAAGCTACCAAGTGCAAGGTTAAATACTCTGAGCAGTTGCAAAGAAAATACTCAGCAAATTGTCTGGTTACAAACTTCTTCCCAAAAAACAAGACTAACTTCACAGTTTCTAATGCACTCTTTATCCCTTCAGAGCCAAGTTTAACTTAAACACTTCTCTGGCATTTATAAATTCCTGAGGTATTTAGTGCAATTCATAATCATCAAAAAATGTCCAAACTCAGAAAGAAATTACATCAACTCCAATCTCTGCACAAGACACCGTTGCTGATCTACTTAGTAGACAGCCTGCTCAGAGCTTGAGTGATGAACCACATCACTACCTGGAAAGTCAGTTTAGTTGGAGTTTCAAGTGTAATTAATGCTCATTTTCAAAAGGCCTTCTCGTAACACTGCAAGTGTTATTTTCTACACCTCTGCCATGGGGAGACCTACACATTAGTGCATCCTAAGCAGTAAGTCACTAAGCACTGCCTTGTAGGAACTCAACCCAGAACATGACATTGAAAAAGTTGCTAGGAGGTCTCACTGTGTTTAAATATAATGCAGAAACAAATCACAGCCAGCTAAGAATTAGTAATTGGGCTTTCCATGACATCATAACCACAAAATTCACCTGCTTGATTTGGCTCTTCCTAAAATTATCAAAACCCTGCTAACCAATCTGTTACCTTCCTTTGAGTAGAGATGGGAAAAATTGCTACTGTCTTTAAATCTTTTGTATCACTGTGGTCAATATCTGATATATACAAGAACGGAAGCACTCCTGAAACTGCTGTATAAACTTACTTCGCCTTAAGAATACTCATGCCACTGAGAAATGTAAGGATAGAAGTACTATGACACTGGTTTTCCTTTAAAACCACCCGCTGTAACATGCTAACAATTCTGATAATCCTATAAAAACGTCTTTTAAAACAAACCCACAATTTTGTGTAAATGGACCAAACTGTACCCGTAAAGTGTTTTTTTTCCTGAACTAAACTTCATTAATAATTGCTCCAAACATTTCCTACACATACAAAATACCTAGCAAATCTTGATTAAAGGGAAATAAATGGACCACATGGATTTCAATATGAAAAGAATTAAATATAAAAATAAAAAATACTTATTCCTCAGTTTTCAAAACTACTGTCTCTACGATAAAAAATTCAGAAGGCTGTCAAAATGACAATAAAACTTACAAAGTGCAACTTAATCACAACATTTTTCTATTATCTTGAGACCTATTTTTAGAGGGTGATTTTATGTAGTTCATGAATTATCTTATTAAAAGGGGGGAAAAGGAAGTGATTTTCATCCTGCTAGAAAACGTGCTTGGAAGAAGTTCTATTGATTTCTAATTAAAGAACATATTGCTCTAAAATGTAGGATTAAAATGTCCCAGAAGAAACCAGGCTTTTGAATTTTGAGGACATTTTCTAAAAAATTTGTGCAACCACCCATTAGACTTTTTTTTTTTTCAGTGATGATCAGTCAGCTTGCTAATATATTCTGCCAGAATGTGTCATGGTTACTCAAGGCACTAGGTGATCCAAATGGGTGCTGCTGTACTGAAGTTAAAAGGCAAAGACTACAAATAACTGGAACTTTTACAGAATTGTTAGAGTTGGAAGGAACCTCTGGAAATCATCTAGCAAGGCAGGGTCACCTAGAGAAGGTGACACAAGAATGAGTTCAGGTGGATTTTGAATGTCTTCAGAGAGGGAGACTCCATGATCTCCTTGGGCAGCCTCTTCCAATGCTCTGCCACACACCCTCAATGCAACGAAATTCTTCCTCATGTTGAAGAGAACTTTTTGTGTTCTTAGTTTATGGCCATTACTTCTTACTTTGACATGGAATCAAATTCTTATGATATACAGGAAGAGCTTAAAGGCATAGTCTTATTAAAAAGAAATAGAACCACTTTATTTAATACAAAAAAACTCTTCAAAAGAAAAAAATAAGCAAGACGGTATCTCCAATAATGGTAAAAACTCTCAAACATTTCTTGCACATGTCTACCATACCAAGTGAAAGATTTCTTAAGCATTATGTTTGTTGAACTATTTTTTAACAAGATTAGAAGCAGAAGTGAATAATGGTACAGCTGCTGTTTTATAGTCGATGGTATGTTTTCTATAATGTATTGTTAAAAAACACAAATAGAAAAAATAATGAGTTATATCATATATAAAAGCATTTCAAGAAGTGGTTATTATGAAATTTCCCCACAATTTTTATGCCATTTTCAGGTACTATTTTCAAACGTGTACTGAACAGAACAAGTACAACTTGTAGATGGTCACAATTTAACCCAGACTTCCCATAACCTTCAGTAATGCTGCTCTTTCTGAACTGCGGTTAAGCACTTCAGTTATCCTGGCTACTCAGTTGGCCTGTAAGCATTCACAGGCTGTTCTTCACCAACATCTATCATCAACATATCTAATGGAACATGAGGTTTGTCATAGCCAGAAAACTTGAAGCAGCTGCCTGGAATGACTGTTTGCTGTGTTTCTGTGGTAGACATCTCTGACCCTGAAGACTTACTGCAAATATCCATTTGGTTACTGTCAGAAATGAAGTAACTTCCTTTTACTACGCCATTTTGTTCATCAGCATCAAAAGAGACCTCCTCTCTGCTTTCCTGCACAGGCACCTCTTCTACTTTGGCTGGTGCCTCTGGAGAAGGGACAGAAGATTCTCCCTCACAGGAATTCACAGGACTAACAGTTTGTTCTTCTGGCTCTATCGCCAGGAAGGTTATTTCACCATTCACTGGCAACTCCGAGTGGCCTGACGACGAGTTAACTACGGATATATACTTCTTCTCTGATCTTGGTCCCAGGAAGGCACCTGTGTTCAGGTTTCTCATCACAATGACCTTAAATGGAAAAAAAAAACAAACCAAAAACAACTTTGAGTTTAAAAGTTGGAAAAATATATAAGTTAATAAAAACAATTTTAACATCATTATAACCAATTCCAAAGCAAAACTGCAAAATTAAAATCTGGCAGGGGCATTGGCCTATGCCCATGAGTTTAACTGTTCCAGTTACACTTGTTTGCAAGATCTCAAAAATGCCTTCTCTGGGCAAGTATATTTGCTAGGAGCAAATCCATTTCATGTCACCCACTATATTTTGAAGTTTCCAATGCAGAGGAAAACAGCAAAAGAAGAAAGAGACATAATACTCTTCATCTGGGGAAACCTCTCATACTCTGTAGGTAATGAGTGTAACTTACAGTGGCTGTGGTAATTTTTGGCACCTGTCTCAACCAGGAGGGAAGTGAACAACATACACAGTAGCTGCATCTATGCTGAAGTCTCCCACCTTATTTCACAGAGCCACTAAGCAGACCCTCAATGCTGCAACAAACTTGAATGTTTCACTCTGAAATCCCTCCACAGGTTGACCATATGAGTTCTTTCAGTGGCCAGGCCCCAGCTTGTTTTAAACAATTACAATATGCCTTCAGGCTGCTTAGATTCTTTAGCCTTTTTTTTTCTTTAATATCTTTTTGAGAGTACATACGCACAAAAAACAAAGTAGGGTAAATTTTTAGCTATTTGACGGTGTTCCCTAAAGATAATGCAACACCCAGGGAGAAAGAGTTAAGTGTTCTTTCACAAATTTCATAATCCACTCTGTATGTGTATCACACAGTATCAAGTATTATAGATCTGTGAATTTCTTAATAAAGTACACAATTACTGTTTTTTCAGATACTTTGCAACAAAACAATCTGCCTGAAAACTCAGATGGAGGCAAATTTGGAAGAAAGAGATGTATATAGGAGGAAGAAAGACAAAGTAAAATAACATTAAGAAAAATTAGAAATAGGCACAAAGAACCTCCCAGTCTGTACTAGTGTAAGAACTAATAGAGGGCCATCAAAACCAGATGATCCAATCTGACTGCACTTTTCAAGAGTCTTCCCTGATTAAAAGGTTGTGAGATTGTAGCTTTACCTTCATACCTTCAGAGTGTGCTGACTTCATTAGCAATTGCCTTCATCTCTCACTTCAGTCCCATTATCTTACCCCTCAGTAGCCCTGATACCTGTTGATGCTACTCTGTGGTTAAGGCTGGATCAATAAAAGCATTACAATTTAGGAAAACCAACCAGCCGAACAACAAACACCATCACAACTCAAGCAAACACTCCCTGAAGAGCAGTTACTGGTCATCTAAGTTATTTTCACAAACAGCTGTGTGAACATCACTTAGGTGAGGCAATCCCCTGGGGACTCAAGGGTTGCCACTGAAAAATGCATTCAGGTGGCTCCTGACACACTATGACCTGGCTGCTACTCAACCATCAGTGTCTCTGGATCTTCATTTTCTGTTATGGAAACAGAACACTACATAAAGAATATTCAGAATAATTTCCATGAGAATTCATGGAAACCATTCACTCATAAGAAGCAGATGCTTCAAAGTTAGTTTCAAGTAACAGATTACAATCAATAATGGGTAGATATTGAAAAGGTTAAGGATACCTTAAAGGATTAATGTACTTTTTGAGAATCTCTTTATATAAGTATATTGGATATATATCCAAAATATTGGGCATTTATGCTATACAACACTGATCTTGAAGGGACCAACATCTATAGTTTTTTGGGGTGGGGGTTAGGAAAAATCTGACTCCAATAATCACACAGCAAGTGACAAGAGAAGGTAATTCCCTGTGTAAGGTGGAATACTTAAGGAATGTGAATTACAACTCAGAAACTATGGTCAAAAGCTGCATTTTCAGCTTTCCATCTCTCCCCATAACAGTACACACTAAACTGAAGTTAAAAACAAAACCCAATGAGTTCTTGTTTCCGTCCTTTTAGGATTTTGACACAGCTCTAAAAAAATCATAGTCCTAAAATGTGTAAAGGGATCACCTTGCATTCTACACAGGTCTAGCATTTCACAGTGAGTGCTGGCAATACTTAGGGATAAAATACATATTCTCTGTACAACTACATCCAAGACTTCTCAAAAAAGGAAACCCATTTTTTCTCTTGACAAGTTTCTGACCAAGGCAAGATGGTGCAAAGACACTCCTATTCCCATTCATGAAAGAAGGAAGCGATCAGAAGAAAAAAACTCCTGTGTGTTTCCTGGTACCAAAGGTTTTTTAAGAGTCACTGAGTCATGACTACAAGACAACTTAAAAGCTCATGCAGCTGCTTCTAGCTTCAAAGATAAGAATGGCAGCTTATTACAGTAACTGAATGCCTATTACAGTAACATTCAAAACATCTTAAGTAACAAGGGTAATCAAGATACGGTTGCTATTTGAAGAAAAGTATTTGCTATGGGTAAGTTAGTATTTTTCTTTTATCCACAAACTGACAGCCAGTGATCTTAAGATGGGTATCAGCAGTATTTCCTGGCAGGTACTCACATAACTTCCTGTTTCCAACAACAGCACCTGAGCTTTCATGTCTTTCAGTGTCTCAATAGACTAGGGAGACACACTGCTGAAAGTCAGACTCAAGGACACAGATAAATAACATATCCCAAGGAATCCATAACAGTTAAGGAAATTAACAAATTCTTTCTTAACTTCCTTTTCTAATTCATAGGTGTCCACCTATGAATTCCAAATAATTTTCAGGTGCACATTTCATGAAGCAGAGTTTGAGAACTGCATTTCAAATCTTATCAGGGTGATGGCAAAAATCTTTTTTGGCCTTTGCATGGCTCCACAAAACATTAATGCTATGTAAATTATAAAGAGAAGACTATGTTACTGCCCCCTATAGATCCTCACAGGGAAAAAAAAAAGTTTTCACAAAAGTAATAAAGCAGCTTCTCTCTTGTAAGATAACAATTATTTGTGGCAAGTGTCAGTCAATATTTACAGTAACAATCAGTTTCTCCACATCAAAAATATATGTTGTATACCCAAAAAAAACCCAGAGCTGCAAAGAAAATTCCCAAGTGTTTTGTGAATATCCTTAGGTGTTCTACAAAGAGAGAACACAGTGTTGTCATTTCTGTCAGAATCAGAAAAAGCATCAGCAGACAACAGAAAAGTGGGCTTAAGTAAGACTCAACTTTCACTTTTCTCTTATAGAGTAGATGTTTTCTACTCACAAAAATATTTGCCACCATTTAAAGATAAAAGACACTGAAGAAAAAGACAGAGAAGTTAAAGCAGAGAGAAAGATGCCCACAGCATATCAGAAAATTATGGTCAGGTTCCTTTAAAAGTGGGCAAGGCCTTATCACAAATCTTAGAACAAAAATCTAGTACAGAAATAACCACAGGACAAGTTGCAATGACTGAAGACAATGAGTGGAAAGAGACAGCCTCCTGTAGTACTTTTTGTGAGATAAATGAAAGGAAGTTTCAACTACAGCTGAACTGCTGAAACGTCAGATTCCCTTGATACAAGCAGAAGACTAACATGAAGTCTTGTAAAGGAATCTGCCCCGTTTTTCACATACGCATATTGTGGTAGGATCCTATCATGTAAAATGATGTTTAAACATTTAAATAAACTTGTTTTCTGCTTAAGACAATCATTCATTGCCTATACCAAATGACAGCTGCACTGTGGAAGTAGGACCCAGACAAGACTGCTAAGTAATTCTTGGGAGTCACAAACAGCATAGAAAAAACAGTATAAAAGCTCTGGAGCTTTAATTGGATTTCTTTTTCTTTTCCCTGAGTATATAAGACTTGCAAAGGTATCTGCTTCATGGTTACTCTATTTTTCATTCTGTTGGAAAAGTCCAGGTTGCTGGAAGTCACTCAAATGATGTTTTAGCATCTACTTAAAGCTGCCAGGAAGGAGATCACTGAAAAACAGCAGTCCTAAGGTAGAAATCTTGCCTAGCCTTTTAACAAGATGGAAAACCTCCCTAGATGTTTTATTTACAGACAAGGCTCAGGTAAAGCACAATGATCAAAACCTGTACGGAAAGAAACGCCTAGTACATACTCAAAGGTCAGTGACAGGCCCCAAGTGCCATTAACTCTATAGAGATAATGTCATATAATTAAACTTATCAATAATGTAATATAATTAAACTTATTGTTCATATTATTTAAATTGTTTGTTCATTACTTTAAATGATTGACCATAAAATAATTATACTTAAGTTATTAACTGCTCATTTTACATTCCCACAGTATTCATAGTACCTGTATTGAAACTATCTCTGTGAGCTCTACAACTTATATTTGTCATTAGAGACTTCATTGGAAATGGACAGAAATATAGAATATCCTGAATTGGAAGGGACCCACAAGAATCAGTGTCTAACTCCTGACTCCACCCAGTGCAACCCAGGAGTTAAACCACACATGTCAGAGCATGGGCCAAATGCTTCTTGAACAGGATTTGGGCAGTGACCACTTCCCAGGCGAGCTTGTCTCAGTGCCTGACCACTCTGTCAACAAGATTTATAAATAGTAATAGGCTACACTCAGCTCCTTAGCAATAAAATATGATACGGTAGTATGTGAACCATACTGTGCTACTGGAACCTAGAAACCCCCAAGTAACACCTAGTCCAGTAAAATGAGAATTTAGGCACACACGAGTTTCTACAAGGTGAGCTCAAGTGTGAGGCTAGAGCATGCAACAGGGAGCTCACAGGTGTTAAGGAGCACACATTCTATTTCTGCTTCCTGATCCTTTAGATGGGATATCACAGTGGCACTAGAAAGCCAAAATAACTATGGATCCATTGAGCACAGCACTCTAATTCTGCAGGAGCCATCTACAATGAATGGTCTTCACAGAAATTACTGCTGTATGGACATAAGGCACAAAGTTACATATTCAGACAAGTACATATTGGTGTGAAGATGACAAAAAGTCTCCAAAGTCTCTACAGGCCTGTGTGTTTTGATATTGGGGCCTAGCTGCAGATGTCAGAGAGGCTTCTCTCATCTGATTTTTTAAAGCCTACAGTGTGAATGGCTACCTCCAGACTAGTCCCCTGGCTCCATGACAGTCCATGGGACAAAACAGGAATTTTAGAAAGCATTTTGTCTGAGCAGAAGGGCATATAATTTCAGAACAAGATGAATCATCACTACTGCTACTTCAGGTAAAGAGAGACTGAAGCCTAGCCCTAAAAAACTAAGAGGCATCCGGCTGCAGAAGCTATCAGAATATTAGACTGGCATATATTCTAAATATCTATGGCACCATGGTAAAAAAGCCAGAAAAACCCAAACAAACAACAAGAGATTGGCATAAAGATACAGAAGTTACAAAACTTACCAAAGACTTAGGCAGCTGTATGTTGTTTTTCCTTAGTTTCTTGCAGCCACAATATACTGTTGGTATTACAGTCAAGATCCCAATAACAACACACAGAATGATGATACCATGCGTACCTAAGAAGTTAAAGCAAAATCTACTACGAATTTTGGAAAAACAAGCCACTGCTGTATCATTTAGAATAATTTCAGAAATTGTAATAGCTCAGAATGCTTAGCTGTAATGTCTGAATTTGTCAATCTACTACCTTTTTTCACTCAGGAAAACTTAATCCATAACATTTTTATGGAGTAAATAAAAATTAGAATAACAGAAGCTTTTCAATTTATACAAACAGGGTTTTTATAGAAATAAAAGAATTTTGCAACTAAGTTTTTGTTCCTTAGAGATGACAGACGTGGATGATGACATTTGTAGACTTTTTATGTGATAGCATATTAACTGACATAACAACACAGAGTTTATGTACAATAAAAGTAAAATATTAAATCTTCAAAACACAGAATTGTTAACAATTACTAGGAGGACTCCACTAGTCCAACTCTCTTTAATGCCCTCCCTCACCCAGCTGCTCCGCAGCATTCAAGAAATCTGCTTCTATCGATTTTATCTCTTTTATCTCTCTGAAATTACAGGCTATGATGAAGTACAACCACAATGTTTGTAAGAGGTTCAGAGATATAAATTTGGGTCACTATCTGCCTTTTGTTCTCTTCAATTAAGAAAAAGACATTAATATCTGAATTTAATGACCGTAAGTTCATAATTGCTTCCAGTTAAAAGTCTATGCACGTTATCCTCAGTGATATCCTCAGCTGAGCAAAAAGACAGCTGCTAGAAGAGACAATGCCTATGAAAACCACATGATCCATTTGTGATTTTTTAGTTACACCAGTGTTCATGTGCAATAGAAATAGGTTTTGTGATACCAGCAACACAGGAAAAATACCCCCCCTCCAAAATTCAGGGTCACTTGAAAATAATACATGACTTGTAAAGGTCGGAACTGTCAAAATGCATTTGGAAAAGAGTGACTAATCTTTCTCTACTTTTTCTATTCTCCCAAAGGCATCCAAAGCATCAAATACTTGCTAGATCAGATCTGTCTTCATATTCAGTATGTTCTTAATATAGCATTAGAATCCTCTTACTCAATGTCTGCTCAAGATGAACAGGAGTGCAGCTTTCCTCTGATGGAGTACCAATCATCAGATCCTCAAAAATTCCTCTTGCTGAAACACAGTAAGTGGAACTTTCAGAAGGAACTGGGATTTTGAGGCTACACTTATGCATTGTACAGTTGTCCTCGTAGAGCTCTTCAGTCTGAAAAAAATGGAAGACATGCTGTATCATTTGAGTAACTAGAATAATGTTACAGTACCTTCCACCACTTCAAAAAACACTAGTATTTGTTAAAACACCATTAGGTGTGTTTACTACATCACCCATATGCCCTGCAAAAGCTGTGTGGTCATCAGCTTACTGGCTACCTTAAGATGTTGTATTTGATCAGAGCACGGTATTTCCCAGATAGAGTTTCTGCTGTTCATAGTAGAGATTCACATTTATAAAACTTGTATTTGGATGCATTTGAAAAGCTAACTGTAAGTAAACACACCTGTTGTAATTTTCCTTGCCTTCACCCTCCATAATTGCTAAATAAACTGCTATAAATGTCTTGAAAGGTAATTTTCTTAAATGAAATGTCTTAAATGAAATTAAACAAGTGAGATGGGCACAAGTTAAGTTACCTGTGTTTTAGCATGTATGCAGAAACAGCAGCACGTGATCAAGTAACACTTATCTTGTGTACAGCTAATACAATAATCTAGTTTTTGTTGTAAGCACTCATTTAGTCAACTAAAATACAGACCTTTCATTCACATATCTCTTTGTAATGCACTCAACATTTCAGGTGTTCAACTGTTTTCTTGGTATCTGTTAGCTCCATGTGTCATAGGCATAAATCCCTTGTTCTAGACATTTAAGGTAAACAAGTGTTTTAATTTTAAATTTTATTTTTGGAACCTACCTCATTTTTGCTATCCCGAACAGTCACCAAGTACTGAAGCCCTGAATAAATGTCTTCAATACAAGAAAGAGGGAATACATGATGGTAAATATCAACCATGATTTTATCACCGTGTCTTGAGAGGTTCAGTTTTGGTGGTCCTATTTTTCCTGCAACACATTGCACCATAGCTGTTAGGCCAAAGCTTTTAACGTAAAATACGAAATTTATAGTTAGCTTTCCAAAATTCATCAGAGATTTGAGAAGAATTATGTATTTATTTGCATGCTGTTAATACTGCATAGCTATGGTAAGACATCTCTGCTGCTTAGAAGTAATGGAGGCATTTGGATACATTAACTAATCAGTTTCTAAAATGGAAACAGATTGCCCATGAAGGATTTCAGTGTTAAGCAATTTAACTTTCCTACACACATAAAGCCATAAAAATTCAGCTAACAACAGAAAAAACTAACAGCAATTAAACATATACATGAACAAGAACCAAACACAAGATCCTGCTGACTAGATCCCACCATAAATCACCTCAGTTGAAAACACTGCACTGAAACAAAAGCTATATGAAAAGCTAAACAAATCTCACCATGAGCACCATTTGGAAACTTTGGATTTCCCATGGCAATGGCCTGTGTGAATTTTTCACGCCTAATGGTCTGACTGAACACTTGTTTCTTGTTCAATGGGAAAAGGACTTTGTCTCTCTTCTCCATACATAGCTACCAGTTCTCTGGAAACTATCAAACTGAGCATTACTACCATGACTTGTGTCCCTTTGTCAAACTCTAGAGACCAGTCACTATTTCAAGACATAGGACTGTTGAGTGGGAACAGAATCATAGCAGAAAGCAAAGAGAGACTCCACTCCTTCAGCTCCAGCAATGCAGAAATTCAGCTCTAGCTAAAGCATAGCCCAAGTCAAACAGAATCTCATGGGCCAGATTCTCCCTGAAAGCTGTATGTTGGGAATGGAGCAAGCATGGTAAGAAGTCTCTCGCCCTTTCCTGGCTCTGTTGCATTTCCTTTGCACTGCCCATGCAATGCCAGGGCCTGCCACACTGGATTCTAGACACAAAATTTACTTTTACAGTACTGATATTAAAGACTGATTTTTCCCAAAGCAGCCCAAAGGACTTACATGAAGAACTAGCAACTTATCCAGTTACAAGTGCCTAGATCCCTGAAGCTATCAGTACATGGCATTCTAGTGTCAAGCATGACATTGCTACTTCAGTGATGCCTAAAGGTCCATGTTGTCTGGTGACAGTTTCCTACCCTAAATTGGTGGCTGGGGCACCCAACAAGAATATGGGAAGAATTCAGAGTGTACCATCAGCATCACCTTCTTGCCTTTAGACATTTTGAAACAAATACTCAGACACCACAGAGTCAGAGCTAACAAGCATCATAAAGTTCCTAGTAAGCAATAATCACACTTCATTTCATCCTGGACTCCTGGCTTTAAGATATTCCCAAATGCAATGTAATAACAGAGCAAAAGAAACAATTACTATCTCTAGATTTTTGGAAAAAGTTACAAGGTTTAGTTTAGATACAACTTACCATGCCTTTGCAAAATAAACTCATTTGATTCAACATATTCAGACTGTTGTGACCCAACAAGAGCTTTAGCTCGAAGCCAGTAAGATGTATAAGGGTCACATATTTCCTCTGAGAGATCACAAAAATGAGCCGAAGTGTTCACACAGGTTGAGACGTTCTTATAGTAACCTAAACTGTAAAACAGATGAAGTAATAGTTAATACAATTTCAACTGCACAACTCTGTTCAATACACTGCCAGCAACAAAAAACTGTGAGGGTGGTCAGGACCTGTGAGGGCACAGATTGCCCAGGGAGGTTGTGGAGTCTCTGCTCCTAGGGATATTCAAAAGCCAACTGGACATAATCATGGATGACCTGCTAAAGCAAGGGGTTTGGACCAGATGACCTCCAGAGATCCCTGTCAACCTCAACCATCCTAGTACTTGACAAATTTTGCCTTAATTTACACTTGGGCAACCTTCACCCAACATGACTTCACCACATAGAAACAAAAGAATTTACCATGGACTGACTGCTTTTATGTGCTTCTAGAGAATATCAGGTATAGGAAATAACAAACCAGTAGGAACTTACTTGTAAGGCTTGATTTCCACAATAAAATGAGGAGTTTCAGACACAGGTGGGTACTGCCAATGCAAAACTGTTTTAAAATTTTCAGATGTTACTACAACCTCTGTTGGTGAAGGCACTAGAATGAAGAGAACAATTGTACTTTGATAAACACACCTTTGCAAACACAAGAACAGTCAAATGTACTTCTAAATTATTTGGAAAAGGCAACATGCTAGACATAAAAATAACAAATACTTCCTCCAAATGAGACAGTCTGTCACCAGTACAAACACCTAGGAGCACTGTAAGCTGATTTATTATTCATCTCTCCTGCAGAGACAGCTTTTGTCCTCTTTGTAACAACACTGGATAACCCATGCCCACTGAAAGCATGTCCATCAGACAGCCTGTATCAGGTCCATAAGTAGTGATGATTATACCCCTGTGTTGGTCTTTTACAGATATAACAGAAAAACAGGTTGTAAGACTTTACTCAAGTTAGAGGAGATTAGCCCAGATCCTGTAGATTTCTCTTGCTGTTCAGAAATTGAATTGGAGTGGATGGACTGGGAGACGGTACCAGAGCTGGAGTATCAAGGCCAAAACACCTCAGGCCTGCTAGGGTGGGCCTGGATTCCCTATGAATTTTCTAACAGTGATACTTCTACCACTTCAGCAGTAAGCTGTGATGACTAAAATAAACTACAAACACTTGTAAGGAATTTGAACACTGGAGCTATAATGTAGTTCCACTTGAAGGAACGCATTTGAAGTACGCTTAGCAAACAACATCAGTGGTAATGCAGTAAAGCAATCCAAAAATAAGAAGCAACACTGACAGTCCTCCATGTGCAGCAAGTATCTGTTTCAAGCAGCAACCACAATAGGGATATCAAGGGGGCAGCTGCAGAGGAAGGAAAATTACGGGATCCTGTAACTGTTGAAGGCTGTCACATGACACTCAGGAAGAGAAGAGAAATGAAGGTCACTCAACCAAATTTAACTATTACAACTCAGCTTCTCAATGTCTGGTTTGGTACCCTTAGTACTCTCAATGTGGCTTTTACAAAATGTTGAGGGAACTCATATTTTACCTGCTCTACACTGCTTCTTGTTCACAAAGCAAGTACTGCAATTTCACTGTGTGACATATTTAGGGAAAGTAAACAATTTTCACATCCTGAGAACAAGACCACAAATATAACACATTACTGAAAGTAATACACAGAGGCTGAGATATACTATTGACCACAAAGGTTTGAGAGATGTAATAGAGATCACTCTGCAAATGGTTCTGTGGTTTATGTTTTAATACATACAGGAGTGGTATTTCAGCTGTTGAGAAAAAAGGAACATAATCATCAAATTCACAAGAAAAAAAAAGGTGACAAGTTGACAGAAGAGGTGTCAAGCACACAGATGGGACAAAGCACACAAACATTACTTCAAATATGCAGTTTTACACCACAGTGCAGCTAGCCTTAAAAATTTTAACTTTTGTGTACTATTATACAAAAGAAACTGCTTAACAAATGGGGTTGACCCCAGAGCACTGAAGGAGGTAGCAAACGTTACAGTAGGACCCCTCCATTATCTGCCTAGGTTTGGGGAGGCCTTGCTGACTAGAAGCCAGCCACTATTCCAACTTACAAGGGTGTGAGGAAAGACCCAGGAAACCAGACCTGTTAGCCTAACCTCCCACCTGGAAAAATGACAGAGAAGACCATGCCAGGTGCTCTCAAAAGACATTCAAAGAAAAATTGAATCACCAAGAACAGTCAACAAGGACTCACTAAGTGAAAGTCCTGTTTAACTAATTTATTACCTGCCTAGTGGGTGAAGGGAAGGCAGTGGATGTACTTTTTCTGATTTTTTTTTTTTTTTTTTTAATTTTGATACTGTCCCTCACTGTGCTCTTCCAAACAAGTCAGCACATGCAGGTTCACAGCCCACTGAGTGAAGAACTGGCTGAAGGGCAGAGCTCAAACGGTTCCTGTGAATGGGGCTGCACTTGGCTGGAGACCAGCAATGTTCCCTGGGGCTCAGTTTTAGGGCCTGTTCTGTTCAGTATCTTTATCAATGATATGGATACAGGAGTTGAATGCCTCTTGGGCAAATTTGCCAGTGATACTGAACTGGGAGATGCTGTCTACCCTCTCAAAGCACAAGGCTTGCAGAGGGAGCTAAACAAATGGTCTTTGTTGTCTAGCTCACACCTCCTTTACTCAGGCTGGCTATCTGATTTCTAATGATTTCTTCTCCAGACAGCCCAGAGACACTGCCTGGGGATGCCACAGTCCCATTTCACTCCAGCATCAAGAGTGCAGACCACAGAGGACACTGCACTTTTCAGCATGTTAATGTCTAATCTTCATTTTTGCATATTGCCAGTTAAAAGGCCATAATACTTTCTTCATGTGAACACTGTTTAACTTAAACCAAAATGAAGCTTTCATTCTTCTAAACATGTTACACCACGTTCTATGTTGTTCTGCAGGCACAAGTGGAAGACAGCAATAGCACTTAGTGCCACGAAGGTAATTGTTAAACATAAAACTCCTTTTAATTTATAATAACATAAATGCAGCAACACTCACGGTGCAAATTCAAACAGTGAGACAGCAAGTATGAAAAGAGAGAAGAAAACTGATCAGCAACTCATGTCATAATGCATGACACAGAAACCTCAAGAAGTTCTAGTTTGCCACCAGTTCAAAGTGATTCCCATCTGCAGTTCACCATGCCTTGTAAGTAAGACAGCAATACTGACTGCAGAGAAGCCAACAGAGAACAGCAAGAACAATTTTTTCACAAAAATTTCTATGCGCATGTGCATTGTAGAACAACATAAAAGGAACTTCAGGAACAGCTCTACATCCATAGAATAAAAGGCAAAGGTAGGCAAATCAGACATGCCTTTCTTAATGTGCCAGAAGAAATTAAACATGCCTGTATTCTGAAGACAAAGAACTGGAATTTTGGAAAGCAAAGGTAGCAAACTAAGAGAGGGGTAAAAGCAAAGATAAGCATGACTACAGGGTAACCTGGACGTTTAGCATTAAACAGAGAACAGACATGGGAATACAGCAGCACAGTTTATCTCAGCAAATTCACACCTGCATCAGCTTATAACTTGGACAGAAATGTGCTTATTTGTCCACATCCAAACAACCCAAACTAATGCTGCCATACTGATGGCAAAGATCTCATCAGATGTGACTACTGTGGGACATGAATGTGTATATACATAATCAAATACCTTTTCAATGTGCAACTATCTCAACTAATGTATTTAAGATTTAGTAGACATTTACATCTTCAGTAAACTTGCATAGCAGACAGGAAGGAAATACATGTGGGAGGAAATTAAAAGCCAAACTCCACTGAAAGATTTGTTTTACTGCAAGTATGTGCTGCTGCTTGATTTCAGGCTGCTAAGAAATAAAGGGGATGTTAGACTGGTTTGGAGAGTTTTTTTCAGAGTAACATAAACAAGCGTACCTAGCTGTGTCTTCTTAAACTAAGATAGATAGATGTTAGAACTAATCCACTACTTGCACACAATATATGATGCAGTTCTGCTTCAAAAGTATATATCATTAAGGCAGAAAATGCTTGTCAAATATAATTTGTGAAGAACAAGTCTAACTTGTTTTATGCATTCACTTCCCCAAGTCAAAAACAACCACTGCACAGTTCTCACAAATCTCAGCAGGGTCAGACATATGCAAACCAAATAGACATAAAGAAAGATTTCTTTACCAGCTTGAAACCTGACATTCTTGTTCACTATATAAGTGTTCCTGAACAATACTACCTATTGAAACACAAATTTGAAGCAGCCATATACTCAATAAAATCTATTTTTAAAGCATATACAGAAGGACTTCATACTGTGTATATATGTAGATGTCCTACCTGTTCACTGAGCCTCGGCAATGCATTGCCTAGAGCAAAAATTAATTCAATGAACTGGACATTTCTGAGATGTAAAAATGAGACAACCTTCAAGCTGACACTTGTATCTCATGCAAGACTGAAATTCCTTCCCTCATTCTGGCATTGCTCTATACACGGAGGGATTTGTCACCACTGCTCATGCAAGTGGAATTCAGCTGAAGTGCAATAATGCACGTAACAGAACAGGGCCTGATGAATCCACAAGGCAGAGATTACGGTACAGCTATCTGAGACAACACTGGCCCTAGAAGCCATAAGAGTTCACCTAAGTCATATGTGACTTTAAACATCATATAGGCACTGAAATACAGACTGAAAGCACAAACAGAAAGCTTAAAAAGGCAAACTGTGAAAAAATAACAAGTAAAAATGTATTTTGAAAGTTTGTTCCTTTTTCAGACTGCCATTAAAAAGAAACAAATCCCAAGTGACACATCATAGGAAAACACTTATAAGCCACTTAAACAGGCCAAGAGGGACAACAGTCTGAACTTTGCTGTGGAATCATGGTTAACTCATCATTTAAAGACAGCTGCAATGGTAAGCAGTAGGTCCCTTCTGGGCACCTGACTGGGAGAAGTGTGCCTTCCTTGTGCCAGCCCTGTGCTCTACCTACAGCTGCTTCAGCTCATAGATTCACAGAATATTCTGAGTTGGAAGGGACCCACAAGGACCACTGAATCCAAGTCTTACATAAATGGCCCATAGGGGACCTGAGCTCACATATCCACTTTAACTACACCCAGAAAGGTTAGCAGGTCTGATGACTTCACAAACATAAAAAAGTCACTCTCGTTAGTTTTCATCACCCATGAAAATGAAGACAAGGGAAAAAAGGTCAGATCAATCTGCACTACACCTTTGAATTCTTCTGCACTACTCTGCAGCCATACGCATTAAAAA
>VXBB01000331.1:6334-59755 GCA_013399915.1 Illadopsis cleaveri | reverse complement strand
TGGAAGGGACCCACAAGGACCACTGAATCCAAGTCTTACATATATGGCCCATAGGGGACCTGAGCTCACATATCCACTTTAACTACACCCAGAAAGGTTAGCAGGTCTGATGACTTCACAAACATAAAAAAGTCACTCTCGTTAGTTTTCATCACCCATGAAAATGAAGACAAGGAAAAAAAGGTCAGATAAATCTGCACTACACCTTTGAATTCTTCTGCACTACTTTGCAGCCATACGCATTAAAAAAAAAAAAATTAAAAAAAGTGGCAAAAAGGCAAGCAATACTCTGAAAGATGGATTCAGAAGGCAGCAAGTCAATGCTAAGGATGCAAAGAATTTAGTCTANGTGGGACATTTGGAGTGAGGGTGTTTGTCTTCCCAAGTAACCCTTACCCATGATGGGACCTTGCTCTCCTGGAGATGGCTGAACACACCTGCCTGCCCATGGGAAGCACTGAATTAGTTCCTTGTTTTACTTTGCTTATGTGCATGGCATTTGCTTTCCCTATTAAACTGTCTTTATCTCAATCCATAAGTTCTCCAGCTTTTACCCTTCTGATTCTCTCCCCAGTCTTGCTGGTAATGGAGTGAACAAGCAGCTGTGTGGGGTTTGGTTAAACCATGACAAAATGGTCCTCCTAATCATTTATATCCTGACTTCAATCTGTTCTAAATCAAACAAAATTGGCCTGCACTAAAAGCAGAGTTCAGCCATCTAGGGGCTAGAGCACTGCCCCTAGTACCTAGTGCATCTAGTTAGGAGCACTGCCCAGCACCACGGGACTGAAACTGAGCAGGAAGAGGTCACTGCTCACCACAGGCTGCAGGAGCACCAAGCACGTGCCCTGGGGAGGAACGGGAAATGTCTGTCAGTGCTTCTGCCTTCTGCCATGCTCCACTTCAAGGCAGCACATGGGTCAGCACGGCCCCTCTCTGTGCACTTCTGGCAGGCCAGGCACTAAACAGTTCCTGCTCCTATCAGACTGCTGGAGGGGAGCTGCCTGTTGGCTGTGCTTAGTTGGGAGCTTGGCAGACTGGCAAGCACCAAGGAGCAAGGTGATGAAGGAATTTTGTACCTGCTACCTGACTGGCTTTAAATGGCAGCAGCCATGTGGTCTATGTGAAAATGCTTGCATGTGCTTGCCTTCACCCACTTTCATTTATCCCTCCAAAAGAAACCCAGGACACGCATTTCTTTTGTAATGCCACTCCTATACCTGGATAGTACTTCTTTAAAAAATTTATTGCAAACAAGCTTAACTTAATGCATGTAACAGCAATTTATGCAGAAGGTTATACCAGAAGTTCTCGAAAGACCTCAAATTCACAAAGTAATTAGTTTACAAATTAAATTAGTACCATGACTGGCATAAAATTTAAAGCTATTAATTTTTTAAACATTTACTGAAATGAACTTAAATGATTTCCCAAATATCATGAATAAACATTATACACAGTATATAGAGCATTTTTACAGCTTCTATTTACAACAGAATTTTATTTTCTAAGGGCTTAGAGGTTTGATATTGTTCTGTGGAGTTTTTAAAATCATTGTTTATGATAAAAATCTCCACAAGGTTGTAAGCTGTACTAAGAGGAGAGGTAGACTGAGAACACCACCTTGAGAAAAACCACAGCAAGTTGCACAAGATGGACACCTTAAAAACAATGAAATAATACAAGCTAAATATTGTTTTATCTATTTAACGAGTGTTCATCCCTTTTGTTATAGATGAGAAGTGTTGTAATAGATGATATCTAAATACAGCACTTTCTACTATCTAATTTGTTTTTGTTTGCATCTTGACAGTCAATTTCTATGAATGTCAATAATCTGAACCATAAACAACTCAAGACCACTATGATTATCACATACAACAGGAAGTCAGCTGCCTAAAAGAACTACACATGTCCTTGGAAATGTGGCTTACAGTACATTTACAGTAAGCACCTGAACTGCTACCACAGCCTCTAAATCTTCTTCACCTTGACCACAGACCTTGTCTTCCATGGTACTAAAATACAGACTGAGAGTTCCCACCAACAAGTGCCCAGCTCCTCTGTGGAGTCAGTGGCCTATCAGTGCAGGCACATTAGGCACCCAGCTGCAGGAAACGCAGGTGTTCCAACTGCTGCTGGGTTGTCTGGCTTCATTCCTTTTCTAAGGAAAACGGAGTCCTACAATGGAAGATGAAGAAGACTGAACATTTCTTCATTACACACTCAGCCTTGATAAATATAGTATTATATTACTGGCACATTGAAAGCTCTGTAAGACTTAAGGGGAAAAAAATAATCATACAATTGTTGCCATGGAAAACCTGGGCTCCTCACTACAAGAGAGACATGGAGCTCCTGCAGCAGGTCCAGCAGAGAGCTATAAAACTGATCAAGGAATTGGGCTATCTCCATTATGAGGAAAGGCTGAGGGAGCTGGGCCTGTTCAGTCTCAAGAGGAGATGACTGAGCAGGGACTCCATCAATATCTACAAGTAGCTGAAGGAGAAGTGCCAAGAAGACAGTTCCTCACTGGTGCCAAGCAATAGAACAAGAGGCAATGGGCAGAAACTAATGTTCGACCTCAATATGAGGAAGAACTTCTTTACTATGTGAGTGACCAAGCACTGGAATAGATTGCCCAGAGAGGCTGTGGAGTCACCCTCACTGGAGTTATTCAAAAACCACCTGGATACAATCCTGCGCCATGCGCTCCAGGATGACCGTGATTGAGCAGGAAGGCTGGATCAGATGCCCCACTGTGGTCACTTCCAACCTGACCCATTCTGCTATCCTGTATGTAACAGCATCATAAACATGCTTCAGACTTCCCCTTCTACCTTAATTTTTCCCGTGTAGGTCAGTACATCTGCTTGCATCAATATTATAATGAAGTAAGGACATGTAATTAATTACATACAAAACCAGCACTTTCATTCAACTAATACCCAGAACTGTCAATTAAAATTCCTTTCCTGATGTTTTTGTTCACTGAAAAGTAAATTTTTACTTATAGTGGCTGGGACCAAGCTGAGTGCAAGTCACCAAGAAAATGCTGCTGGAGTTTTCAAAACGCAACTCAAAAATACATTCTGCTCCTTTGAGGTGAGGGTTTGCTGCACTCGCATGCAGAAAGGTGAGTTTTCTGCTTCTAGGCAGCTTGCTACATCATCTACACCACAGCACTACTCTCTATGCTTACAGAGATAACTGTTGTGCTGGATTAGGCTGGATTATAGCAGGTTTGTTTGACAAGTGATTTACTGGTATTGGTTTTTACCCTAAAAATGCTTAATCCAAGACAGAAGTTGCCTATTATACTAGCAATTAAAGCATGCTCTTAAAAGGTCCTAAGTCAAAGCAAACTAGACAATATTTAACATACCAAGCCACCTTACTGATCCAATGTGGAAAAAAGATAGTTTTCCCCACAAAGTTTGCCTGTTACAATCAAACATCAAGTCAAACAAACTGGATATTCAAAATGCAAACTATTAAGGGAATGCAGGCAGATCGCCATTTTTAGCACGGCTAGTCCGTTTCACACAAAGCTAAGCAGACTTCCAAAGCATGGTGTGGCCCATGCTCAGGGGCAACCAAGTTCAGTCACTTCACCTGGGCATAGACCTCATCTCCAGGAAATCTCCATCTGCAGAATCCAAGGAGCCTGGGCACACGGCCAGCTCTCAGTAGTCTCAACAAAAATTAAATGCATGTTCCTTTGGAACGTGACCATTAGACAGCAATCTCTGTTTTTACTGAACTTTTCCAGTTTAAAATGAAACTAGTAAGCCTGACTATTTCATTCGTAATTTACTTGCCAAAACACTGTGTAAACAGAGACACAACGCTGTTTTCCACTGGCAAGGCACCCCCTCCCCAGGAGTGCTTGGCCAGAATAGGCGTGTTCCAGGCAGCGATCCCGGTACCTTCTTTACACTCCCCAGTCCCGTGCTCCCCATTTTCGCACCGAATTTCCCAGTTTCTCTACTACTTTGGACATATCAGGCCATAAAGCACAGCGGAGCAGGCCCGTCCGACGCACACGCCTCTCGCGCTTCGTGCGCCAAATTGTGGGAACACCCGAAACGAAGGCTGATGTCACCAGCGCGCCGCCGGTGCGGCACGACACGGCCTCCGGGGCCAGGCTGAACCGCACACCCGAGAGCGCTCTGCCGGGCCCGGGGCGCCTCGGCGGGACAGCACGGCACAGCTCCGGGAAGCGGGGGCTCCTCCGGGCCGCCGCCCGGCCGCTCGCACNACCGCAGCAGTTAGGAGGGTGTTGCGGTCCGCGATGCCCGCGCTGGGTTTGTTAATGCTGTGTTTTAAGTGCTGGGCCATACCTGGCAGCCCCAGCCGCTTGGAAAGCACCGTCCAGCTCATCATGTTGCGACTTGTGTTCTCTCCCCATTTCTTAAAAAACACGAAGTGTTCACCCTGTGGGGTGTTTCAGAAACAGCACACTGAACTCATACACGTAGAGGAGTCCTAACTTAGGCTGAGAGGCTTTATTCTTTCTTGGAAATAACCTAAATGTATAGGCACTTCAAAAAATTGACGTTTGCTGAGCAGGATGGAGACTGCAGTTTTTGGCACCTTACTGTTCCTGTGTCTCCCTTCCAGTGTCCCAGTGCCACGTAATTCTGCATCTTAACCTTTCGACGTCAAGGCAACCCTGGGCCAGGTGAGTAGTAGGACACAGAAGAACCCTCTTCTGCTACATGCCTCTGCAACTGTGATGAGGATGTAGCAGCTATTTAAGATCTTGTCAGTGATTTCACGAATAATACATTTTCCAGACCTAAACAGAGGAAACAGAGCTACTTGCCAGAGCCATTACACTTCCCATTTCAAATACGTCTCTTTGGAAAAGTTCAGCTGCTCCCTCGCCTTTATTTCCTGTCCCAGCATTAGTTCACTCCTTGAAGAAAGATGTGGACAAATTGATTTTCTTGCCATCTGCTGTCCACGCTGGCAAAACTCAGGAAACAGCACAATTTGCTGTGTGGGAAGGAATGAGTAGCAAGGAGAGAGAAGGTCACAAGCTAGCAATAGATGCTGAAGAAACCTGTTACAGCCTCAGAAATCATGGTGTTCCCAGAGGTGATGAGAGGTGGTGCTGTGGGGTGTAGGATCAGTGTAGGGTAGAGAGCTAACATCTCCTCCCAGCTGTGCTAAGGTTGAAGAAAATGGATTCTGAAACTACACTGACTTTGTGTAGCAAACAGCCCTCACAGACTGACCTTTGTGCTTAATACAGTGAAGTAGCAAGCTTTTTACAACAGCAAGCATTTAACTGCCTTGACTGAAGTACTGAGCACTCACTGGCATGTGGATTTTAACTTTCACTTTGAATGGTGACATGCTTTCATGGTATTTTCTAACACATAATGCATTTTCTGGCACATAAGGACAGGACGAGAAGAGACAGCCTCACATTGTGACAGAGGAAGTTTAGGAAAAATTTCTACATCAATGTGGTTGCCAAACATTAGAACATGGCTTCCCAGCCAAGTGGTTGAGCCACTATCCCTGGATAAAAAAAAGTGCATATGTTACACTTAGAGATAGGGTTTAGTGTGGACTTAGTAATGTTTCAAATAACAGCTGGATTTGGTGATAGTAACAGTTTTCTCCAACCTACATGATTCTGTGATTGCAAAGATATTTTACGCAAAATTAAGTAAGAGCGAGGCACCACCAACCCTGGATAGATTTAGGTGTTCTGACAGTTGTATCAAAGGCTGAGAGTGTACCTAAGGTGGCTGTCACATAAATAGAGCTTGGTAAGATTGTGGGTGTTTTATGACAATACTTCAGAGACTTGAAAAAACATGAAAAGGGAAGTCAATGAATAAAAATTAAGCCAGCTCTGTATGGATAAAGTAAATATAATTCCACTTATGAGATCTGTTCCTGGCATACCTGTGCCACCAGAACCCTGTACACAGCTCCTGTCAGGGGGTGTTCTCACTGCAGTCATTGTAGTCTATCACCACCAAAACATTGCCAACTTGCTCAGATTTATCCTTGTCTTGAAGTGCTACACATTGGGAAAAAATTGAATTGACTAATATGTGAACTGTCTTGCAACTTCCTCCTTTGCTCTTCACACTCTCAGCCCAAGTGCTGGTCATGTGCCTTTCTGTCAGAAAAGGTCCTGACAAGATAAACAAGTTCACACATCGTGGGACAAATTTCCACAGCCTTTTGCTTGCTTGTTTGCTTGCTTGTTTGTTTTCTTAGCTATCAACTAGCTGTGTCACAGGGTTATTGTGCCTTCACGTGCATGTTCAGTAGCGCTTCATGTGATTTTGCCATCCTTGAAGAAGTAGGTACAGGATTATTACCTCACTTAGACTGAAATGCCTGCTCCTTTGATTCAATACTACAGTCTTTGCACCACATTTTCTTTAAGTGTTATCATAAAGAGAAATCACAGACACAGAGAGGTTATATCTAACCAGAAGTTCCCCCAGTGATTAAAAGTAGTAGCTGAGCTCACCTTCCAAAGGTAAAAGCAAACACATACACAGCCCCAAAAGAAAAAAAAAAAAAAGAAAAAAAAAGGTGCTGATTTGTGATCATTTCACTTCTATGCATCCCTTTCATCTGTCAGGAAGTTTAGTAATCTTCTCATATACACTTACAGTAAAAATACACATTTGATCTTCCAGGAGCATCATTCCTAACTCTCCAGCAGTCATTTCAAATGCATGCCTGTTTTTATTTTCCTTGGCTACCCATTCTTTCTAAAGTCACAGTTCCAAGAAACAGAGAACTCCATTGGAGTCCCCTTTATTTTCATTTTAAAGTATTTTGCGAAATATTTTCCAGTCACACGAAGGAATGCAATGTATTCTCCTTGACAACTACCATAAGATCTGACTATGCAATGGATGTAGAGTGCTGAGCCAAGAAGCAGATAAATGACTTACATTGGCCATTTAAAGTGCTGGTTTTGCACACTCAAGGTATTGTGTGAGCATGGAACTTGGGAATCAGCAACATAAATCCCTGGGAAACCAGGCATCATTAATTCTGCTGTTCCTGGAAAATTTTGTTATGTGACTATGTGTTTGCTGAAGCAAGTTCTATTTACTGTAAAGGGAGGAGGCCAAATAAACAGTAACTGGAATGAGTAGCAGAGGAAGAAGGTGAAATTGAATAGAAAAATCAAAATTAAAGTGCCAGGGTGTGTACTGACACCAGCCAAGATTTCATTCTTTTTCACAACATCCAAAGAGAATTAAGCAGCTATTACAATAGGTGTCCTGCAGTTGATTAGGAACAGGAGGAGGAAAATAAGGATCTTCAGTAACTCATCTGAACACAATGTTAAGCTGTTACCCTTGGGCGGAGTTGAGATGGAGTAGGGCTCAGTTCAGGATCCCACAGGGAAAGAGGTTATTCCTGAGCAGGACACTTGGACTTTTCCAGAAACATAAGAGATAGTCTCGGAGAAATCTCAGATGGCAGAGACTTACAGAGACACCCACCTTTCCAAATTTATCAACATTTTTTTGTTACCTTGGCCATTTATTAGATATAATTTGTTTGGTGTATGCTTCTGTTGCTTAAAAATAACAAAAGGATATGTTATAAATTAGTGGTGGGTCAGAAAATGTCATCTGAAGCCAGAACAAACATCTGGTCTTTGTTCTATCCAAAGATTTATTGTGTTGGGAAACTTGCCCCAGTAGAACTGTGTGATAACTAGTTGACTATGAAAAACGTTGTAAGATGCTTTTAGCAGCTATCAGGCTGATAAAATTATAAGTGTGTTGAATCCAGTGGAGAGAGGAAAGTAACAATTCCATCACTTGAGGAAGCAGGTAGATACTTTCTGCAGCAGTGAACTGGACTGCTCATGTCTGTCCAAAGAGGATGTTGCAGTTAGGAAGAGGGGCTGAAAGGAGCTGTTCTGATCCACAGTTGAAAGTAGGTATTCTGAGAAGAGGCTAAGAGTGCTTATCTTGTCTAGTCTGGGAAAAGAAAAGGCTGAAATGGAAACGTCTCTCTGCAAATATGTCCATGGCTTTTAAACCAAAAGGTAAAGTTCACACAAAATCACGAAAAACAAAACGTTCCTCCTTGAATTAAGACTGAAAATTACAAGAAAGTTTCTAGTTTTCATGAGATTAGACCTTGGAACAATTTCAGACTATAATTAGAAATAAACAAAAATAATTTTTTATATGGGAATAAAAATCTAATTAGATGTAATAAAGTTTGTTTATATTATAAATAATTATTAAAGAAGACTACGTGCTATAGCAGTGAAAAGGGTTCTAGTAATCTGTCTGTATTACTAGTGAACTGCAGAATGTATATAAATATTAGCTGCTTAAGTATTGTATTTTAGAGCTTCTTTTTCTTGTAAAGTATATTATTGATAGCTTCCAAACCTTTTATTTTAAAAGTTGTAGGACAAAAAGCAAACTACATCTCCAAAAGAGAAAAAAAATTCTTCTGACGATACTTTGAAATAGTGCCAAAAGGGAAATAAAACCTGGTAAAAGAAGAAAAAAGGCACTTGATTTAATAAGAAGTCCATCTGATTTCTATTGGACACGTGTTTCATTTGTAAGCCTACTGAAACAAAATGTCCTGAAGAGCTGCACACAGACTGGCACAATTCTGACATAGTAAGACAAATAAAGGGATGCATATCTTGTTACATCAACTAAGAAATTAGTTGTTAAAAAGAAAAATGTCAAGAATGGTTTAGATTGTGGAATTGTGCCTGAGACTGATCTGTAACAAACTTATATAACGTACTGTAGAGCATAAGTAAAACAAATTGCTACTCAACAAACAAGTAGCTAACCAAGCAGTCAGTAGTTTGTGTGATTCTGTTTTCCTGATTTTTTTCTGACAGTAAACTTTTCTACAGTTACTTTTGTTTTCACCGAAGAACAGCATGAAACTTGTGGTGGTTTTCTGTTATTGGGAGGAGAGCCATATAAAGACAAGGAGTTAAACATCATACACATATTAGGAAATGGAGTGGTCTCCAGGTTTTAGAAAGGTAAATTACTTGTTGGTTGAATTGTTTCATTAAAGTTTAGGGCTTGACATGCTTCAGTGATCAAATAGTTGAACCTACACAGTGAATGAGTAAGACAAAACTACCCACAATCACATCAGAAATTCATACTCCAGTCTTTGTTCTCACCAAGGGCATTTGTTTTTATGGAAGCCAACGTGGAAAAAAATACTTTTCTGGTATCTTAGATAAGAAATGCACCTTTGAGCTTCTTGTTCCGGTACAAATGTTCAGTCTGGAGGTACATGCACTTGTAGAGACACATGTAGGTTCACAAGGACACAGAATGGATTGCAGAAAAGCAATTATTCTTGGCCTGATGATCCTAATTATAGTCATCTACTCTCATAATCATCTGCTGAATAAAAAGGGAAGATGAGCATGGAAAAATTGCAAGTCAGATGCACAAATTGCTGATTCCTTCTGCTGTCTGGAAGGGAAACAAGGTGTCAAGTGATGTTGAGTGGCCATCTCCTCCAGGTAAGGCACTGCCTGTGACAGCTCACATAGAATAGACACAGTTAAGTCCCCTCTGCTTGGACTGCTGGAGGCAGAAGGTAACTGGTACAGGCATACACATCACACTCTCGGGTGCATAAGCACATACGCATTCATGGATCTCCTGAGCACCAGCATGATCCCTCTGATGGTCACTTGCCTGCATCCAACCCACCCTTGCCTCTCCCACAGGTCTCCCAGTTGCTGGTTGGTCCAGATTGAGGCTGGCAAACACCCTTGCACTCACACTCTCATTCCACAGACATCCCTTGTTCACAAGGCCCCCAGGCACGTCAGCACTGACTCCCTGTCAGGGTGATGCCCCAGCCTGAGCCCCGCTTACTCAATGCCTGGTCCAGCTTGAAGTTTGCTGGTAAGCACATACACTCCCTCCACTCCCCGCCTCACAGCCTCACTTTGTGGGAGACACTGACCCCAGCAGCTGGCACAGGCACCCAGGCTGTGACTGACAGCCCTGCTCCAGCCCCTGGTGCAGAGCCCCTCTCTCAGCTCACGCACCCCTGAGAAGGACAGACTGTAGTGCTCATGCAGGGCTCAGAAAGACAAACACTCATTGAACTTGTTTATATTCAACAGGCCACTTCATAGCCTCTTCTGCCTACTGAGCTCTTTGTTCCTCCATGTGCCCCCTTCACCTGTGTTCCCACAGGGATTTACACACCTTATCCCATTCCTGTAGCTATCCTAGTCCAGGTGTCCCCTTGGCCTACAGTCCCAGCTGTTGCAAAGCCCAGGGTTATGGCACTAGATCCCTTCCAACCCAAACAAAACAAAGGTAAGCCCAGTTTTCAACATTTACTTAATAAAAAAAAGTTAGCACAATTTTTTAGCACAGGTAGAATTTGTTAGCACAGGTAGAATTTGTCCAATTTCTCTATGAGGTTGGTTCAGCTCAACTAGACTTCATGGTGCAAATAAACATCAGTGAAAATGAACAGAAAATTTCAAGTTGTCAGCTGGAGAGATCCAGGAGAATTTAACCACAGGAAAGTACCTTACTAATCCAGTCTGGGTGGGATAAGACTTTAATAGGAACAAGAAATTAATCTGACATAGAAAAAGAAGAGGCATAACTTGGAAGTCTGATAGATCTGCAGAGAATTTTGTGTTCCTGATATACCAGATACAAATAAAGACATCCAGATTGGACTGAAAAGAAATGAAGGTATGTGGGCATGCAGCTACCTTTGGTCAGATGCATTTTGGTGTGTTGAAGAAGGCTGACAATGTATGTACAGGCTCAGGATTGTGTAGCAAAGAGTGAAGAACAAGAAAATTTGAAGAGTGTCCTTGGGAAAATGCTGTTTCCAGATATTTTTAAGGACAAAAGGCATGGCATTGATGCTTGCTGGCCAAAAGGGGTGGCCAACTAGGTTGCTGCCACACTGTCACATGGTATGCTAACAAATAAACAAAAAGTGTAATACTTCTGCCAGTAAGAACCAGAGTCCAGGACTCCCCTTCTGCTGAAGGACTCTGATAACTGGTCTCCCTCTGGAATCCTGCATAGATGCCCTGATTCTGTCTGCATTTGAGCCCCTTGGGCAACAGCAAAAGTTTTGCTCAGCAAAAAAATATAATAAAGGCTATGTCTAGCAGGGTGTTTGTACATGAATGCTCTTCACAGTTTTGGCTTCTCTACAATAGTTGCATTTTTGCTATTTGAAATCTGTTGTTATTTCTTTTTCCTTCACTTTTTTTGGTCCATACAGAATATCATGCCTCTGAACTTCACTGGGAAGGTGGTCAGAACGGAGAGAGAAGGTATTTTAATTGCTGAGACTGCAAAACTTCACTGCAGCTGGCAGACACAATTGCAGTCATGCACCAAGAGCATGCACACCTTTTGCAGAGGAAAACACACAGAGCTACTGCTCAAACAGAGGCCAGTGTGCAAATCAGATTAGCTTTGTGAACATGATGTTAAGGGACACATGGCAGAAAACAATACTGAGAAACGTGGAGAACAGGAAGGAAAAGTAGAATACTCCCCCAAACTGTGAACGGAGGAAATAATTAATAGGGAATAAAACAAAGAGCAAGGATATTTTAGGAAGAACAGTGCTTCTGAGGAGGCTTGACTGTATTAGAAAATACATTTCTTCTTCTTGTTTGCTTCTTACTATGTTCAGGTTCTGTTAGAAAAGAAACCATGGCTCAATCTTAATTTTTTGCTTATAAAGGAAACCAAAATGCCGGAAAGTTTCTGTAAGTTAGAATCAAAAGAAGTAACAGTGTGTTCAGTAAATAATAGCGGATATGAGATAAAAAATGAAGACCTAAGATAGCATTTCATACACTGTGAATCTTGTTAATATAAAGTAAATATGAACTTTACTTTTACTTTACAGATTGAGAATAAAATGTTCATTTTCATATTGGTCTCAAAACACCAATAATATAGTATGAAGAAAAAAAGAAGGGGTTTTTTTAATGATCATCCTTTTTCTTCTAATGCTGTGCATTTTGAGCAAAACTTAATCAACGTTAAGACGTGATGAAACTACTCAGCTTTTAAGCCATGACATAGAAGTACTGCTTTTCACAGGATTGTCTTTGTCAGTGATGTTGGGCTAAGGCCCATAATTGTTTGTCAGCAATTATAGGCAGCAAAACAGTCCCTGTGCTTTCCATTGACTTTTTTAGTTTCTGGGTGGAAGCCAAAAAATGCTTCTGTCATTTTTATTTTTTTTTTTCTATGGCAGCCTATCATGTGCTGAGATATTTCAGCACATCTTGTGCTCCAATCTGAACCCTGATGTATTGGCAAAGCACTGTGTGCCCCAGAGTTCTGATGAGGGAACCATGAGGCGTTTGTGCTGTGCCTGCTGTGGCTGGAAGGGGGTTGTCTTATATTGGTAACACATAAATAGAGCTACAGGAAGGTGTAGTGGGTCTCAAACGGAGCCAGAAACACCGGAGGACTGTGTTCATTGCCACGTCTTTATATTATTTTCACTGAAGAGGAAGTGGCTATTTTTCCCTCAAGAGGCTGGAATTATAAACAGGCACTTGTGCATCCAGTTCCTGCAATTCTGAAAGATCAGTGACTTGGCTGGCAGAATTGATTCAAGGAACTGAATGCTATTTTTTGTGCTGACACTTAGATGTATTAAACTTTCTGATCAAGAGCAAGTGTTATCTATTGAGGTTTCAAAGCATAAAAAGTAGATTATTCAATTCTCTATCATAAAGTAGATGATTTGATTGCTTCTGTATTTAAATGAGTGGTTGCTATTGATTCCCCAAGAGCTGTGGTCTTGACATTTGTTGTTGGAAAAAGAAGGCAAGCAGGTAAAATTTAGTGATTGAAACCAGCATACAGACGAACACAGATGAAAATTAATATAAACATAGTTACTAATCTTATTTTCCTGTCTGAACATGTGACTGAGTGATCTGGTTTGCAGCCAAAATGCCCATATTCATTGCTTTGCTATGTTATCATCCCAGAGGCATCTGTCAGGTCAAGCTGGAGAACTATTTTTATGTGATACAATACTTCATGTGGATTAAGGAAGTATTAAAAGCTGGAGTTCTAGCATTGTAGCATTTATAATGCATATAAATAGAAAAGAAATAGCCTGATTTAGGGAGTAAAGGAGGTAGCAAGAAGAAAGGAAATATGAAAGCCATGATTTAGGGGCCAGGGTTCCATTTTTGGTCCTGCTGCTGGCCTTGTCAAATGACTTCCGTAGGTGACATCTTCCAGCACCTCCTCAGTTTTCTCTCTTTCTAATGAGAGGAACTAAGGGGTACTATTGTTAGCACGTATGTCATACAGCAACTGTGGAAGAAATCAAATCTGTGTTTGAGAGGCAGTGAAAAAACTCACAGACTAAATTGCATTTCTGTCTACAGCTGGGTATCCCTGAATTTTGCATTAAAACACACATACAGGGAGAAATGGATGTAGCTACTTCACGAGTGTGCATTTTTAACATTGTAGAATCTGCAAGTTAAGCACTGCTAAATCTAACACAAAGGCTTTACATCACATTTAAGTTGACTTCCTGCAGTGTCATTTTTTAGATGACATTAAACATTCACAAGAAATAGTTTCTTTTCTCAAAACAGGAACTGAAAGACCAATAAGATCTCCTCTATATGGTCTTCTGATGGCAATGCTCAAATTGGCTGAAATTACAGCAAGCCTATGTTGTTTTAATTTCATATGATTTCTTTCTGTTTTGTCTGAGTTAGAATATTATTAACATACATAAAGATGATTCTATTGGAGAGCAGCAGTCAGTGGGTAAATTCATAGATCCATCCCACTGATAAGCATGCACAGATCAAAATTAACTTTGCAGGTCTGACCTTTTGACTTGCTAGCTTCTCTTTACATTTAGTTACACTGATTCCATCCAGAGTCAAAGCAAGAGGAGGCTGAGGCCATCAGCTGGATGCAGTTTGCATTTAGGAAAATCTAGAAGTGTTGTCATTGAACTAATTGTTTGGGATGTATGTTCACTGTGAGTTTGGTTTAACTGTGGACCTTGTGCTACTTCCAGAAAAATTCCAGATGTCCTTATACTTTTATTTTATGAGAAAAAAAAATCAAACTTAAGGAACAAAATTTGGAAAAACCCACTATTTTTGTGTCCAACCATGACTTCAGAAGTACAGCATGTTTATGAGGAATATATCCAGAATTCTGTTTAAAGTAACAATATCAAATTGTTTTTGCATTTCCTTCAAATCAAGTACAGTTGGCAAGGTGTATATCAAGTTGATTGTGGTGGAAAAAAAACCACTGATGTCACACATTTTACCTGTTTAATATCCCATGGTACCAGTAAATGGGTCAATGGGGAAAACGTAACTTTTGAGTTTGCTTGGGAGGTACATGGCCAGATCTAGGCTGTGTTATCAAGAAAAGGGTCTATCTGTATGTGCCTTGTATCTAAATGAGTGCAGTCCCTAATGTGAGCTTCTACATAACCTATCCTAAGTGCTGCCATGCGGATAAGGACTTGATGGACTTTTGGTTTTTCTTAGGATGCTGCTTCTTATGAGTTCCCAATGGGAAGCTGAATATCAGAGAGCTAACCTAACTCTGGAATGCATAAATGGAAGAACAACAGATAAGCATGGAACAGATACTATGTTATAACCATAGATTAAATAACTGGGGAAGATGCTTCAATGTCATGACTATTTATCCTGCCTAGATGGCCTAAAAATTGAAGTGTGTCCAGGAAAGAGTAGTTTGAGATCTGGAAATTGCTCCTGGTAAAAAGAAAGCAAACCAAGTTGTTCATTACAGTTTGTCTGGCAAAGGGCAATTTGTGGTCTCCCTAGATGTGGAAGAGTTTTCTGATAGAAGATAGATCTTCAGTCTGTGGAAAATGTTGTAAGTAGATGCAATTCATAAAAGATATTTAAATATTTATTAACAGTATGTCACATCAGAACAAATTATGCATAAAACAGACAGGATCTTTAACACTTAATATTAAATCAAGACCAAGAATCTTTCTTGGAAATATACCATAGCCTAACAGAATTAAAAGTGGTCACACTGCACAAAGGTGGACTAGGTGATCATGATTGTCTCTTCAGTTCAATTATGCAAGAGTATATAAGAATCTGCAAAAATTACTAACTGTGGTTGGTAAAGAATGCTAAAGGCTCAGGTTGTGCAAGAGTATTGTATGACAGGGAACATTTCAACCACCACTTCCTTCAAGGAGTTTTGAAATCGTTTTCCTGTGTTGTCTGCAGAACTGTAAAAATAGAAGAGAGCCTCAGTTCCTAAATAAACTGAGATTACACACCACAAGACATGCAGAAGACGCAAGAACCCTTAGAGATTTCTAGGCTTCTCATAGGAAGGAGAACTGATGACAGAGCATGTTATTATCCTGACAAAAGCATGTTTATTTGTAATTACATCTCATAACTTCTTTATTTTGGTTTGGTTTTAACTTGTTGGGGTGGGGAGAGTGGAAGACTTCACATGAAGTTTATTAGAGAAGTTCTTCTGTTGAGTCATGAGGTGCAGAAACTCCCTTGCTTTCTAAACACCTTCTCAGAGAAAAGTCTAGGTGCAGCTATGCCCAGACTTTGTCAGTGGTTTAGGTTTAAGCCATTATAGAGGTGTGATCTTTGTGCAACTTTGTCCTGCAGGCTTAGTGATGGTAAATCAGATATATTTCTATGGAAATAAATTATTTCTTGTAGTATATGATAAGACAAAAAGATCTTAATCGGAATTATTTGCTAATAAAAGTTAAAATTACTTATAAAGGATAGGATAGGATAGTGCACTATATCAAAGCAATTATATTAAAGCTAGCAAAAAGAAACAACTACTAAAGGAGAGATTGATGTAACTCACCCATTCCATCAACTAAGGGCCTAATCTATTTCATTCAGCCTTGAAGGGTCTCCTTGGGGGGTGTCCCTTACCTGAGGGAGGAATCCCCACCCACTCCAAGGAGGAATATTATAGAAGAACAGAACCATATGAGAGTGGACTGGACTTTCATCATATAAAGTGATTGACTGCCAGTCTCAGGTCTTCAGTTGCCTCACTTTCAAATATGTTGACTTGGGGTTGGGGACCCAGACTGGCTTTGGCATAATTCAACACTAAAAGCAGCACATGATCCTCCCTCTCAATCCTTGCAAATAGGGCATTGTCCCTTGACCACATTCCAGGCTGAAGAATCCTGCTACACTTGTATATAAATAGAGCTGGAGAAAATCTTCCTGTTTGTTCTTGGGGTCTTGTGTGTGTGTGGATTTTTTTCCCAATTCCTAAAACCATTGCAGTTGCCTCTTGAGACAAGAGGGGTGCTGTGGTAATGGCGAAATGCTTGATGGTGCTATTTATACAGTCCTGGATGGTTTAGATTACTGCTCTGATGCAACTTGCTTTCATGTAGTGTAAGTGTAGCTTTTGTACTCCTTTTCTGCTGGGAGCTGTGCCTCATTGCCCAGGACTGTGGGAATGTAGCTTGGGAGACCTAGTCCTCATGCTAGCTTTGCAGAAACAGGGAGATATCTTTACCCACAGATCACTGAAATCTCTATGTCTTGTGTTGGCCTCAAGCCCTGTTCTCCAAAGTTCAGAAGCTGGTTCCCTCAGCTTCTCAAAGCCTGACTGACCTACTCCATCACTTTCCTTACCATTGGCTTCTATTCCACAGAACTGAAAGGGGGGTTTTGTTCACTAAGAATTAGATGGACATGAGCTGGTACTGGAGTCTGGTCAGAAATGGCTTCAGAAAGCAGGTTTGGCATGAATGGGTTGTGCGTTATGTGCTCACCACAGCCATGCATGAGGGTTTCACTGCTCACTGCCCTGCCTGCACATCCCTAATGTCTCAAGTGTCTGGTGCTGCAGTGCTCTGTCTGGCAGAGAGAGAAGAGCATCTCATACACATGAGACAGGGAATTTCATCTCTGCATACCTCTTTTCCATGTATCTTTAACCTCTGTCTTTTTTCCTCTCTGAGGCTGGTCATGCTGTCTTGAAGATCTTCTCTACTTCCAAATGGCAAGAGCATTTCAAATGAGCACTCTTCCTGGATATCCAATTGTTTGAAGTAGTTTATCTCTCTGAATGAAACATTCAGTGTGGAAATACTTTGAAGCCAAGATCTATCTTGTTTTAAAAAGTAGTTTCTACTCCATAATTTCTTATTAAAAGTGTTTGAATTTACTAGTTTAAAATACAAATCTTTTCCCCCTTCTCAATGATCAGGCATCCATCACAGATGCCTTCCTTAGGAAACCCTGGCACAGCCCCTGATGACAGCACACCTTGTTTTCTATGGCATAATTTCCATTCTGGCACCAGCTATCAATGGCAACAAGAAACTTAGTCTGCCTATATAGGCCTTGGTGTTTTAGATACAACTATTGCTTAAACTTTTCCTATAATCTTAAGCTTCTCCTTCTGGCTTAAGTAAACAAAAATACAAATGCACCAGTCACCTTTGAAAATTGTTCTTCTCAACCTCTCAAACATGTGATAGCTCTTTAGTTTGTTGGGGTTTTTTGGGGTTTTGTTGGGGGTTTTTTGTTTGTGGGGGTTTTTTTGGGGGGGAGTGGGGAAGAACAGCAGAGCTAATATTAGCAGAATAAAGTTATAAAGTTCAGCAGTAGGAAAAATATGAAAATTAAATTGATACAGGGTCTCAACACATTTAACATCAGAATGGCATCACTAAAAGGCATAGGCTGCCAAGTTCATCTGCTCTGGCAAGTGTGATTAGGTTTTAATCATTGCAGTACAAATGAGGCATTTCCAGAAATCAACATATCCTTTGTGAAGACCTACAGGATAATAACATGATATATATTGAACAGTGCCTGTTTTGCACCTTCTTTCTTGAAAAAAGTGGATATTTCTGTTCTTGCAGAGACATTGTTACATAATTGTTTGAGAGCCAGCAGAAGCATTTGAAAAAAATGCCAGCTGTTCATTACAACTTCTCATCTGGATATTGCTCCCCACACAGCTGAGCTGCTGGAACAGATCTGATGGGTGTTCTCTACATTAAAAACTGGATGAGCTTCAACACTGCTTTTGGCTAAGTAAGACTAATTTCTCCAGGAGCAGATTGGGGGTGCTCATACAACCCATCAGTGCTCAGCTTCTAGAACTGGGTGTTACAGCTGAGCAAGGGGCAATAAAACAACTGACCTTTAAAGTTTCATTTAAAGTGGGGGTGTTGGGATCAGCTTTTCCATCTTTTGTCATGAGTGGGAAAATTAAATTTAAAAGTTGTTTGGTTCTGGCTCTTCTGTGGCCGAGAACAGCCAGAGACTTCATTAACCAACCAAAAAAACCTGAGGGTGCAGAGAACAACTGGTGTTTTTGCCTAAGCTTTGTTCTCTGCCCAGTCCTTCTTCTATTCTACACTCAGTCCTGTTTAATATTTTTAATATTAATATTTTAATACTTCAGTAATATATTTATTGATGATCTAGGTGAAGGGATCAAGTGTACTCCCAGTAAGTTCATAGAGTGTTGTGTGGGAGTGTTGATCTGCTGCAGGATAGGAAGGCTCTGCAGAGGGATCTGGACAGGCTGGATCAATGGGCCAAGGCCAGCTGTATGAGATTCAACAAGGCCCAGTGCCAGGTCCTGCCCTTGGGTCACAACAACCCCATGCATTGCTACAGGCAGGGGGCAGAGCAGCTGCCCAGCAGAACTTGGGGGTGCTGGTTGAGTGTTTGAACATGAGCCAGCTGTGCCCAGGTGGCCAAGAAAGCCAATGGCATCCTGGCCTGTATAGGAATAGTGTGGCCAGCAGAAGCAGGGCAGTGATTGTCCCCCTGTACTGGGCACTGGTGAGGCCACACCTTGAATCCTGTGCCCACTTTTGTGCCCCTCACTATAATGAAGACATGAAGGTCCTGGAGCCAGTCCAGAGAAGGGCAACAGAGCTGGTGAAGGGTCTGGAGTACAAGTGCTATGAGGAGCAGCTGAGGGAGTAGGGGGTGTTTAGCCTGGAGAAAAGGAGACTCAGGGGTCTCCCTGTCTACAGCTCCCTGAAAGGAGGCTGTAGCCAGGTGGGGTTTGACCTCTTCTCCCAGGCAAACAACAACAGGACGAGAGAACACAGCGTCAAGCTGAAGCAGAGGAGGTTCAGGTTAGACATCAGGAAGAAATTGTGATGGAACAACTCTGGAAAGGGTTGTTAAGCATTGGAATAGACTTCCCAGGGAGTGGTAGAGTCACCATCCCTGGAGATGTTCAAGAAATGACTGGATGTCATGGTCTAGTTGACAAAGTGATGATCTGTTAGACTTGATCTTAGAGGTCTTGTTCAACCTAAAGGTGCTGGGATTCTCTGACATGCCCATGGTCTGAGAAACAGCCAAACAGTAGGGCCATTGTAGCTTGTTTAGCCATGGATCTGCATCTCCTCTGGTGTCTAATAAGGCCTTTCCTGCAACTGGAAGAGTCCCAATGTGTATATGTATGTATGTGCACATCCCTCCTTTTTCTCAAATTTCTGCTGAGTAGCAAGGGGAGAGCTTGCATTGCAGCTTTCTTTCCAGCAGAAGCTAGAATCTCTTTCTTCCTTCTATCTCTGTTTGGTTTTGGTTTTGTTTTTTTTTTAATTTCATTGTATCTGTAAGAATTCACATGGTATTTAATGAAAGTTGTCCAGTTAATTTGCAAACTTTTGGAAGAGAGGATGACCACTTGTGCAGAAGTACACATGTCACTCCTGTGCACATACACAAGCACTCTTCCTCAAATGGAAATGAGGCTGTAAACATTTCTTGTTTTATCTGTAAACTGTGTTTGTAGCTACCAGAACATTTTTAAGATAAAAAGAAACAAAACAAAAAACCACAAACCTAACCAAACACAAACATATGGGCAAAGATACAGCAGTTTAGGTTTTTTGATGATTCCAGGTTAAGTGGGAAAACTAGAAATCAGCACTAATACAAAAAATAAACATCCATTTAACCTTTTGTTTTTGTTGTTGCTGTTCTGTTCATCTGGCATAAATTTAAAAAATAATAATAAATCTTTTGAGGGCTGTGATTGTTTTAATCTGCCAGTAACCCCCTTGAGTTCATCAGAGCAAAAGACAGCGAAAGCCTGTTTATTGTCCAGCGGGGACCTACACATGTTGTAAGTGAAGTTCCATCTGGTCACAACATCGTGGATCATCTGGGTAACAGCCAGGCTTCATTTCCTTCATGTCCTGGACAGCATGAAGGCAGCCGAACAGGAATATTTAAATGACTGACCAACCGCAACCAAGCTTGCCCCTGAGAATTCGTTTAATAATGGCTGCTCACTATGGAGCAGTAGCAGCTCTGCGAGTTATTTTCTGTTTTAAATGAGCCAAGCTGGGCTCCATGGAATGATTTAGCTTTTTTATTAGGTGCCAGCAATTTACTGGAAGCGCTGTCTTCCTCTTACCTTGGAAGATTGGGAGGTGGATATTGACTGTGCATAAAATTCTTCCTAAAACTTGTTTATAAGCAAAAACATGAAGAAACCTGGACTCCATTGCACAGCTGACAGAGCAGTTGTGTGATGTGTATTTTAGACCTGTGCAGAGAGCACCTAAAGCTCTCCCATATCAGAATTTTCCAGGCCTTTGAAATTATTCATCCCTGTTTTGCACAAGGGCAAAAGACAGAGAATGCAGTTTTTTGTAACCCATGACCTGAGCACCCCTCAGAGTGACTTTTGGTGGCCAGCACTGCCATCCTGATGGCAACGGTGGATGGGGTCAGGACTCCCAGGGGCCTACTGCCTCTGCCTCCAGAGGTTCCCCAGCTGGGCAGGGGTAGCTCACATCTGGCTGTCATGTCCTGATGCCAGATATACATTCCCCTTGGAAAACTCTGGTCTGCAGATCTGGATTTGGGTGCAGGTCTATGAAAGGGCAGCAGACAGCTGCCTAACACAAACACCTACAGCTTCAATTACAAATGTTGACAGAGGCGGTGCTTGCTAGGTGAATAATACCTTTCACCTGGGGCTAGGAGGACACACAAATCCCACCCAACATACTATGTGAACAGTAATGGGTGCTTCCAAAATTTCATTCTGTCTATAAATACTTGGTTGGCAGTGCCCAAAGAGGCCTTTTAAAGCACAGCAAACCTTTTGAAGTTCTGTAGTTGCTCACTGCTTGTTTATCATAACAAACTTATTAATAAATTATGGAGAAGTACCTGAGTTTACCTTCAGAGGTGGCTGTCAAAGGTATTCCTTTCTGCTTTAAAATGTGGGCATTTTCTATAAAGATGTCATTCCTGTAAGATTTTGGATAAAAAATTATCCAGGAAAAAATGGCTTAGATGCCACCTTGACATCTATCAGGATGGTGCATGGGCCATTCCTTTCAGAAAACCTCAGGAAGTAAATATCTAGATGAATTACAGGGGCAAATTCATGACAATTTGGAGTTGGTTGCTGTAGAGGCCAGAGAGTATTCAGGGGAGGTCAGGCAGCCCACAGCTGGGCACACCTCTGCCTGCCCCCTCCCACAGCCAGTCCTGGTGTACAATCTCAGCAGACAAAGATGTGCTTAAAGGTTTACAAAATTAGATTTCAGAACCTCTTTGTGTCTGGATCTCTCTCTAGATACAACCTGAATGTCAGGACTCGGACGCAGGCGTGCACGTAAACACAAACTTCAGATCAGTGAGACCACAATAACACCGGTGTCACCGCTGCTGGATAAAGCTGTGCAGCAGCTTAAGGAGGCAGTAAAGTGAAGTTTGGTTCGAACCGAGCTGCCCCAAAGTCTCCTTTCTTTCCTCGGGCACGGCAGTATCTCCTCAAATCCACTTGGAGTCACTGTAACACAGCGGCCAGGCCGGGCCGGGCCGGGGCCGGCCGGGAGGCGGCGGCAGAGCCGGGCTCCATCCCTGCATCCCCCGAGGGCGCTCCTGCGAGCAGCGGCGCTGAGCGCCCCGGCCCGAGCTGCTGGTAAACATCCCACCCTGTTAGATATCTAACATCTAACATTTGCCTTACATGATGCGCTTGAGTTTATGGTTATGAAAGCAGATATTGGCAAAGTGCGTTTTCCTGGATGTTTGAGGAATACCTTTATGCTTTGCAAAGTAGTGTAAAAGAAAAGCATTGATTTGTTAGAAAAACAAAGCAGTTATTTCGTTACTGCTTGTGCACTGAGGTGCGTGCTCACATGAGGTGCATAGTCCCATGGAGGGGATGGGGTTGATCATACTGTGCTGTTTCTGTAGGCATGTGCTTCTGCAGTGCTGGAAGCTTTGGTAGAGAAGGAGACATGACTGGGAAAGAATCCAGTTCTCTTCTCAAATGAAGATTGCAAAAATGAACAGAGATTGACAGAGCACAGCTACTGAGAAGAGCATTGTCTTCGGGTTGAGAGCTGTGCACTGTGAACAGTGTATTTTACCTAAGAATTTTAATTTAAAACTTCCATCTTTTTTCCTGCTTCTGTTATACAATTAATCTCACAAATGTGGCAATGGTTACAAGGGATTACAACACAAAGCAGTACACTGTAACAACAGTCTAAATTGATACAATGCATTTTTAGCATGCCCTTTAACAAGAAAACCTGCTATATAACAAATGAACATTAAAATAAACGATTTTCAATGGTTTGGTTGGCAGAGAGCTAAAAAAGCATAATAACTGTAAGGAACAGTATTTAAAGTCTTTTAAATTGTTACCTTACAGTTTCAGTCACTAAAAATTACTTGAATGGACAAGAATCCGTTTCAGTTTTATAAAGAAATCTTGTGTGTATTTCAGAGATGGGACGATTTTCCCCGGGCAGGAACAGCATAGTCATGTTTCTCGTGAAATATTCTGCTATCCTCTGTCCCTTCTCCACATTACCATTTGCAGTCCCGGTATTTAAACTGTGCCAAAGTATCAAATGAGACATTTACAGTAGCTCTGCTGCCATAGTTGCTATGTCTGTTTTTGTCTCAAGCATTATAATTTCAAAGGTATCTTCTGAACAATATCCTAAGCCAGCAGACAAATACATATTGAGTTAGTTTAGCAAAGGATCAAACCAGAATACAGAACTGCTGCTGAGCAGACTGCGGTCGCAGGCTGCAGTTTTCTGGACAGTCCCAGAGAGGCTGTGGCAATTGGTATTTAACAGCATTCGTCAGAAGGGTAAACGGGGTGTAAAATGCTGAATAAGAGGAAGCTACTGCATTTAGCCTATTGATAGCAAGACATATTTTGAATCTAACTTAAAAAGTACACATCAACCCTTGCTATTCTGAATAAAAAATATATTCTCTTTCTGCCTGAGTGATGAAACAATAATAGTCAAAAAGTGATTTCGCTCACCAAAAACCAAAAGGCTGTTTAACAATAATCATCACATAATTATAGCCTCACATATATTTTTTTTTTTTTTTGGGATGAACATTACAGTATATTTAGGATTGATTCATTTATTTAAAATTGTTTTTCACATTAAAGTTTTAGTGATTGTCGTAACACTGATCTTGTCAGCAGAATATGCTCAAAAGAAACCAGAGGATTCTATCATAAATATTTCTATAAATTTGCTTCCTTACCACAGAGTAGAACATCGGTATTTTGCAGTGTTCTAAGGACAGAACAGCCTGCAGTGTTGTGCAGGAGGATATCAAAATGGAGACTTTCACAGTGTCTGGAGGAATCTGAATACCTCTTCCATATAACTATTCAGGAAAAATACTATGTTTTGCTCATGGCTGGATAGGATCTCAATCATCTCCAGTAGATCTGAGTCTTAAGAATGCAAATGGCAATATATAATTATATCATTTTTTCCCTTCAGCTTCTTACTTATTATTATGCTTTCTGTCTGAAGCCTAATTTGTCACTGCTGAATGGCACAATTTCCACTATCTATAGAATTAAAAATGAACAAATGCACACTATAGAGTTTCCACTGTGGCAAATGACATATTTAATTTTGTTTCTTTACCTTCATTCTGTATGCTCAATCCAGCCCCAGTTGGCATGCAATCCATTTCTACAGCAAACCCTCTTTCTATATATTACATATATGGAGGGGTTATACAGTACTTGTGACTTTTAGAATTCTATAAAGAGCCTGGAAGTAGAGGAGTTGAAGGATCTGAAATATTCTCAAGAAATACAGGTCCAAGCAAATGCAGACATTTTCAACGTGAGCATTTTCAAAATGAAGATAAACATTTCAATAAGCTTCCATAAATGTTCAGTCTCTTTTCTAAGAAGTGTTTTACAGAAACTACATTAGCTGCAATTTAGGATTGTGTATACTATAAATGTGGTCATTTGGCTCTTTTTAGCAAGTGGTGACAGCTTAAAATTTTCCAAATGAACTGCATCATGGCATTTTTCAAGGTAATTGTTGCACTAATTTTTTATATGCTAGATAGAAAGTACTCAGTGTTCAATAAAAAACAACTTAATGAATTGTTGGATACTTTATGTACATAAAAACTTCCCTTTAACTTCATTAGATCATATGTTCTTTCTGACATGAAAGGTGAAGAGGGAGGGCAGGTACATTTTATTGTATGCTGCTGACACCTATTGTGCCATAAAGGATTTTTCAGTGTACAGCCTGGAGTTTAGTAGTTGGCAGTGAAACTGCTTCAAATTCCAGGTAAATATATTTAACTCATGTTTCTGTAATACTTTCTGGGTTAAACTGCTGATATTAATTTGACCTGAAAATTGCTACAGGATTTTAAAGGACATTTGAGATGGTAATAATTTGTATAAAGGGAAACCAGTTGCCATTTGCATTTTTAAGTCCTCCCCCCACAGAAACTTTCTTGAGCCTTTAAAGCTGAGTATGCAACACCTGCCTAAGACATTGCCCTGGGGCACCTCTGGGGTGATCCCTGAACTGCTCTGTAGTAATGGGCTGCTCCCTCCTCTTTGCAAGGAGAAAACCACCTCAAGTGAATCCTTCCTGGAAGCAGAAGGAGGATTAGTTCATTAAGAATTAGGAAGTGTGTCCACAGGGTAAGGACCCTGTTTTTAGCTTCTCATGGTCATATGAGAATGGAGGAAACACAGCTCAGGGAGCCCCAGGAAAGGGCAAGTCTGTGGATGCTCTTGGAGACATGACACTGTACAAAACATGGCTGCCCTCAAAACCAGCTTGTAAAATGCTATGGATAAAACTCATTTATATGTGAAATCTCATGGTGCTTCTCAGTGTTGAACCACTCAGAAAGAATAGGCTGGGCTTTAGGATGATGGAATGAAAGACACCTGAGCCCATCAAGGTGCAGGGTATCCCCCATTTTGCTGGGGAATGTGCCCTGGTGCCTTAGGCTTTCAACATGGGTATCATTTCACTTGCTTTGGACCAAAGGTCCAGTTTTGCACTATGCCAAAAGTCCTTCAGAAAGCATGTTGTCCTGTCAAAAGACAGCTACATCTTCCCAAGACTACTGTAAGGTAAAGATTCAGTCTAATGGTGTGATCTTGCTTTAAATGGAGCCAGGAAGAAAAAATCCCCCTCATCTCAATAAAACTGGACTAAGCTCACCGAGTGAAGACTTGGAGGTTGATCTCCCAGGGACTAAGTCACCACCATGACCTGTGAGTGCCCTGGCAGTGGTAGGGAACAGTCACGCTTCCCACCATCTCCCTGATGTTGCACTTTCTCTCAAAAGATATGTATTTAGATTTGAAATTCTTAACTTTAAAAAATATTTTCTCATAGATTGGGGGCCCTTGTGGAAAAAAAAATGAAGGAAAATGAGAAAAATGAAAAAAAATTAAAATTACCTCTAACAGACAAATTGAAATTTTTAAGTGGTAGGAAAGTATTTACAATTTCCAGATGAAAACTAACTTGATGTATGTTGGAGTTTTTAGCATCTGCTTTATTTGCTTTTCAGGGTTTTTTTTAATTATAATAATGACAGTCTTTTGTGAAAAGATGACTCCTGCAGAGATTTTCAGTTAAACAAAACCAATAAAATTAATTTTCTACTCATCTATCTGAAGCAATTCAAGCAAAAAACCAGATAGTTTACTTGCAGTAGCTCAAATTGTTTAAAGTGCTTAAAACCCTGGACTTGTTATCTATACACAAAGAATAATTAAGGGGTCAGTAGTATTATTTCTTTTGCCATGTGACAAAACCAAAACTCATCAGACATTAAGCTCTAGCATGAGAGTGTTGCTCCAACCTTATACATGTGTATGTTGGCATGCATTACAAATACTAGGCTGCCATACAGGGTCAGAAACTCACATGGTGACCATAAAGACTGTGTCCCTCTTCGGTCTCCGGCAGCCTTTCCCCTTGGCCCTCTCCAGGCAGCTGCCGCTCCCTCACCCTGCAGCCCTCCTTCCCAGCACTGCCAGCCACTGGGATGGTTTTGCCTCCCTTCTAATCCCTTACTCTGCCACCTTGTGAGCATGGCAAACCTCAGCTTCAAAATGAGACAGGGTTTTCTTGTCCACAAAGTGGTGAAGAGAAGCTGGAAAAGTTGACTCCGAAGTTCTGCCCACCAAAAAACCTTCCAGATTTTTCATAGGTGTGAAATTAAGCTGAAAATGTTGTTCATTTTGTAAGCATTTAAAAACACTCATTATAGTTTGGTTTGGTTTGGTTTATTTAGTGGTTTGGGGGTTTATTTTTAAACAGTTAGTGGCCCAGAGTTCTTCTTCATTATTTCTCTAAGATACTGACAACTCAAATGTTTGCTAATGAGCTACATTTTGCTTGAGATTAGTCCAACAGTTTTGTTCACCTCTGTCTGATTCCATGAACTCTTTTGTTGCTTTCTGTTTTTCACAGAGAGAAATGAGACAGATCTTCCCAGTTTTGTGTTTATTCATAAGTATCTGAGAGGCTAACTTCTGCCTTTTTACCTATAGGTCCCAAAAATGTTTTATGGAATCTAAACTGTAACTTATAGATATAAATGAATAGAAATGTTTGACATTGTGAGGGGAAGGAGGAGGAAAAAAACCCCAACAGTGAAATCACCAGAGAATGGAGATTAAAAGCTTTGCAGATAACCTTTTTTGTTAACACTGCGAGCATGACACTACAGTAACTCGCTGACCTCTTTATTTTATATATCTTCCTGTGAGTCTTTGCAGTCAAACCTGGCAGAGACCTGCAGGAAAAGCAGTTGGTTTCAGTCTGGTCTTTTGGGCAGGCTGGGCAAAGGCATCTGCCTGGGAGAGTACCCTTGGGAATTTTTTTTTAATTAGTCTGTAACTGCATAAAGAGAAAGCACATTTCAGATAGTGATAACAAACTGTAGTGCCAACACTAAACTGCAGTAGAACTGGTGTCAGCAGCTCCGATGTTGAATGGCACCGAAGGTATGGAAAGACAGTTTTCAATATCTCCTCCTTCCTAGTGATCTGAAAACGTAGCAGAAAGAGAAGAGAGGAGCATTAGGATAGATGTTTATCCTGCAGGAAAAGGAAAAATCTTTACTTCCCATCAAAATTCCAGAAGCTTGGGGGTTTTTTTTGCTTAATGCCATTTCAAATATTTTTGCTGCAGGGTAGGTTGAGCACTATTCCCATTTCATTGCCTGGGATAGGAGTTTTTAAGTATCATGTCCCACACAGCTGTGCACCAAGTAAGTCCTCACACTGAACTGGGAGCAGATCCCATGGTGGGGGAACGACATCTCCAGAGGCTGGGAGAAAGTGAGAGCAGGCTGAATCATACCCTGTCTCCTTATCCTCCCTGGTGGTGTCTCTGATTTGGGTTCCTTTCAACCCTATTCATGAACAGATAACTGAGGGAAGGGCATGGGGAAAGTTATTTGCATTCCAACATCACATTTAAAAGCCATAAATTACTGGCAACTATAAACAATTTCTCTGCTAACAGCACAGCTCATAAAAATCTGGTTTTGCGTATTTGTTGCATTCGCATGTGTGTGTGCATATTCAGCCTTGTGGGATTTCTCTCCTAGTATTTATTTTCCTGGACTCTGAATGCAGTGCACGATGGAATGAAGATTTTTTGCTTCTTTCTCTCATTTGGTCTGGCTGAAAAGTATGGTTGTTGCCACTGCCTTGAGTTAAGTTTCAGCTTTAGACAGGGAGAAAAAGTTGTGAAGACCTGGACTAAAACCTAGACAAATGTCAAGAATGCTTTTGATCCTGTGATATTTACTGTAGCCAGAAGACTGCACGCTTCAAATTGCTGCTGAAAAGAAAAGAGTCTTAGGGAGAAAAAGGAGGAGGAGGGCAAAGTCGGTGTTTGCTATGTGTCCACAATCTGACTACTGACTGCTTGGGAATGGGATTTGCAAATGAAGGGAAAGCTGCTCTATTTCTGCCACTGCCCTGCCCCAGCCTAAGGATGTGAATGTGAGAGTAAACAGATGGTGATGATGTCTGAGGTCTGTGTCTCTGCTCTGCAAAATCTGTCAGGTACGCACATCTGATGGTGTCACATCAATGCAGTGATCCTTCAGCCAGGTGGATTCCTGGTATCCAAGTATACTTTCCAAAGCATTCGCAGGTCCCCAGTTTGATGCATAGTGGAAAGAATGAAATTCTGCTGGAAAAAAAAAAATCAGTCTATTTCATATATGTTTTATATAAACATTCTCTTAGGTAAACATACAATAGTAAACTGCCGGATTTTTCCCTTGTGGGATTTAATTCCCTGCATTGCTTCAACTTGTAATGTCCTCAAGCCAGCACAGTGCTCAGTCTTTGTGCTTGGGAGGTATGAAGGTTTTGATTTTCACAATCTGTTTCTGCATTGAGGAAGCAAAAAAACAACAAAAATTAAGAGATAATTCCATTGCTGCTGCAATAGACTGAATGTCATCTGTGTACATCAAGATGTGGCTGCTTTGGCTGAAGTGGCCTGACTGATGATTAGGGAAGCAGGAATGTTGCAACCCACCATTTCATAACCAGATGGGGAAAGGCAAGAGTGCTGTAGTGCAGTGGAGGCATTCATAGCAAGAACCACAGTCTAGAGTTCTTGGCTCAGAAATAGCTGTGGTCTGGGAAGGGTTTTCATGTGGTTTCAGACGAGTGTGGCTAAAACTATCTGTACAACCACACATAAAACTCCGTCAGGACAAGGTCACAGGGCAAGGATGACATTCTGCTATAACTTCCAGTCTGGGCTAGTATTTTCAGTCTCTAAATAGGAAGATGCTTTCTGGATCTAGCCAATGTTAGGTCCAGTGTCACAGCTCCTCTGTTTCAGTGGCATGTCCTGTGTGAGAAGACCAAGTATGTGTATCCCAGCTGACAGGTAAGTTGCTATTGAAAAGCCACCCAGGAGTTAGTGCTGATCAGGGAGTGGCTGAGAAGAAGTGTCCCCACCATGCCTTTGGAGCATTGCAGAGAGAAATTGAGCCCAGGCACAGAGATGGGAAAAATGAAGAGGGACAAAGGGTGAAGGAGACAGGGAGAAGAGCATGTGCTGTCAGGACGGTGCTGGAGAAAAGGGTTTTCTTTGCACTCTAAAGGCAGGGCAACACCCTTCTCCTGTGCCCTGGTCCCCTCTATGGATGAGCAGGAACTGCAAATGGCTGTTTGGGGATGTGTTATTTTCTCTGGCTCTTGCTTTCATGTGTCCCAGTAGCAACATTTTTCAGGTCATTTTTCACACTTGTACTGGGCAACTAACCTGGAACAGGAGGCATGGCAGGATCGTGGCTGCCTTTCATAGGGCTGGTACCATGTGCTGGAGACCCACCAGCTTCTCTCCAGAGAAGGAGATATTGGGTGGCTGGGCCATCACCCTGACAAAGGCAGGGCTTTCCTTAACACACAGGCTACGCTGAGGCCCAGCTGACTCATTGAGAGCTGAAATTTGGTCTGGATCAGCTCAGGGCAGTTTCATAGCGGATGGCACTGGCAAAAAAAAAATCTCTCTCTTTGGTTTTGTGATGGTTTGGGATAGCAGCATGACTGGAACATGAGCCTGTACACTGGGCACCTCCAGCTGGATGCTGCAGTTCACAGAGAATTTTCCTTTCATTTCCTTTCAGCCCTATGGGCTTTTGCTGGAGGAAAGCAGCAAAATGAAAGTCAAGAATAAGTAAGCCAGGCTTTAACTCAGGTGTCTGTCTTTTGCATGACTGTGTGGTTTTTCCTGACCTCCTCCTTTGCTGTGCTGCTGCTCTTCACATCTACCCACAAGATCAGACGGAGACTCTGGCGTGGGTTATCAAGGTCTGGTCTCCCACGCTGTGAATTAAAGAATGCAGTGTTGTGTGCATTGGCAGATAAATGTACCTACACTGATCTGTGGCTGAAGCAGATCGTGGCAAGGAGTGTGCAGTGCTCTGATGGCTCCTATGCTGGGTGGAATGGACAGGTTTAAAACCTGAAAAATCAGAAGCAGGTCCTGGGCAGCCCTTTGCAGGCTCTGAGGGGGAGAGAGCAGGCCCTATAGATCTCCATGAGAAGTGCCGCTCGCTCGGCAGGGAGAGTGGAGCAGGCTATGCCTGTGGTTCACATCTCTTTGTCAATGGCATCCAGCCCCTGGCCTTGGGAACTGACTGGCGGCAGTTTGCAAATGTATGTGCTTGGCTGGGAGCCTGCAGTTCCCTTTGTCCCCGCGACACAGGGGGGCTAATAGGGAAGCCGGAGCGTGTCATCCCTGACTGCCAGAGCCTCCAAGCAGTAACATGACGGGCAACTTTTCAGACAATATCCAACATGAACATTCAAGGCTGAGCCTATTCTTCTTCTAGACACTGGTACTGACTGATTCCACATGCTGTTTTCCAGACTCTGTTGCCGTAACAAGCTCCAGTCCTCAATATGGACCGTCCTCCCAGTGAAAAGTTCCACTAAATTTGAAAGAGTAGAAACTGTTTGGGATAATAAAAAGTTGAATGCCTTTGAACATAGTGTATAATGCTGTGGATGTAAGGAAGTAAAGTATTTATAGAGAGTTTCATATAACATACACAAAATTATTCGTATTTGCTCCACTCTGCTTTGCACACTCTGATCCTGGTCCTTAAATGCCATTTGCATGGATGTGTGTGCAATTAAATTGTGCTGTGCAGAACCTTTTCTTAAGATGAAGTAATTACAAGTTAGAGAGTGTTTGAGATGGGAGTGATAATGGAGGAAATGCACTCCTCCTTTTCACACATGGGAAAATCTGAATCAGGTGGCTGTAGGGAAAAATCATTTGGAGCTTCCATTGACCTTCCAGCTTAAGGTAAGAAATTTTGTTTTTCTGGAGGGCTAATTCTTTTGGAATTTCCTAATGGGCAAACCATGTGCTGGTGGATTTCATGTCATGAAAGCAAAGCAAATGGAAACATCCATAAAGACATGGGTGGGCTGCGGACCTGATGGATGAGCTGTGTGTAGACTTATATCCACTCTTCTGAACACTGGCAGAATGGCCACGGCTGACCTGATCCAGGGCTAGTGATGGTCCTGCTTTGAACATGGGATGGGACAGCATGACCTCCAGGGATCCCTTCCAACCAGCATTTCTCCAGTCCTCATGTGAGCTGCCTACATTTGCTATACGTTGCCATTCCCTTAAACCAGCTACTACTTGTAAATAGCTTGGAAGTCTTGCTGAGTTTGATACTTTCTTGCTGTTTGTTTCCTTATTACCAAAAGCTAAACATAAAAGCATCCTAAACAATCTATAATAAAAGATTCAGTCATCTGAGAGACCAGCCTGAATTTCTTCATTGCCTCGCTGGAAGGAAAGCTGCAATCTCATACCCCTATCTGCAAATGCTGTGAGGTGCCTGTGAAAGACAGACTTTTACAGTACTGCAGTTACAGCTTCGTTTTCTTCTGCCAGAAATAGAGTAGCGGTGGCATGTGATTTGCAAATCTGGCATACAGGCATCAGCCTGGTTGAAAACAATCAACAGAAGCCATTTCCTAGTGCAAGTAAATATATTGACATGTGTTGACAATAAACTGATTTTGTGCACTTTTGGAAAGGCAGACAGCAGCTCACATGTTTTAGCTGCTTAGTTCCTCTAAAGCACTATGCAGAAAAATATCTTTCATAGGCTATATTAGGCAGTTCATCTTCCACATCTCTGGAGCAGTCATGGTATCCTCTAATTATAAAAATATAATTTTTACAGTCTATTCATGCTGCACTGACCATGACAATGATACGTTAAAAAGTACATCTAAAGCATATGTTTTAGGGCATGTGATACAGCTAGGGTTGTTAAATAATAATTTTTATCCTGTTACTTCCACATAAAGTATTAGCAAAGGCTTAGAAACCATTTGCTATCTTTGTTGTGTCTTTAATGCATTTGTTCTTTGCTGAATGATTGCATGGTATAAACATCCTTCCGCCATTGTCAATAATCAAGAAATATGGGACTTTGTAATAACTGAGGCCCCAGTCCAGTGAGGCCCTAAATCTCATGTTTAATTATACTGCTCTTGCTCTGAGACAGGCTGGCGGGCAGGCAGGCACCACAGCATGGCACAGAATTCAGCTGGCAGCCCAGAATGCTGGGAAGTGCCCATTGCACCCGGCTCTGCCGGCAGCCAGCAAGCCCTGGCAGGGCAGCTGGGCTGAGCCACTTGGGAGCCAGACACCCAAACCCTGGCTCCTGGGACAGCACCAGAGCCTGAACTGCTGTGCAGAGTCACACACCTCCCAGAACAGGATAGCCCCTTGTGAGCACATCCACAACCCCAGAGGAGAGGCCAGCAATGCCCTGGGTTCGTATGATGGCAGTGAGGGGTGAGCAAGGCTGCACACCAAAATACCCACCCTTTTTACCCAGATGTTTTCAGACTGCAACCTGGCAGCAGCCTGCCGAAGGGTAAGTTGCCTCATTACAATCACAAGATGACAAGGGGAAAAAAGATAAATCCAGTCTAGTACTTCTCATCACTAGATCTCAAACTGAGTCTGTCCAACCAAATGGTCACCTCCGTGAAGGATCGTCTGACTTCCTTGGCAATCAAAGGTTTAGTGACCTGTCTCACAGATTAAAGAAGCAAACTCTAAGAGAGTGACTTGTGCTTGGATTTTGTGGTAGACATCTGACCAAAAAAAAATCTGCTGGATCCTACCCAGATCTCTGCTGGAGTTGCCGGGGCACCTGCAGCCCTCCCAGGGGAAGCAGAACTTTGCTGCTCTAATTGCAGGCTTTTCCACCAGCATTCACCTGTCAGCACAAGGTTGTGCCAGCACATCTATATTAAGAGACAATTGGAACAAGTCCCTAAAATGGCACTTCTCTACTGTAGGGATGCTGTGCCTGCATGCCTTTGGGTTCCCGGCTGGAATCCAAAGCTGGAGAGACCATAACAGTGATTTTTTTGTGGTGAAACTTCTGTTTTTTATGGACGCAGAATTATTGTTAAAACCAGCTGAAGCCTGGAATAAAGTTAGTTAGAAGGAGTCTTCATGTGGGTAAAATGACCTGCCATGACAATGGAGAGAAGTCCTGGATCTGAGACGCAGGCTTCAAATGGCACAGGATTGGGCTGCATCCCTCAGGCTCTGTGGATGTGAACATGTGAACTGATGGGAAGAATTCTAAGGCTGCAACCAAAGTCTTCCAACTCTGGGTTTGGGCAGTGTTTGAAGATAAAGGGAGCAGACTGGGCATGTAGTCATTATCTGTATTATTATCTATATTATCTGAGACAGGGAGTCCCTCTGCAAACAGGCTGTGATCCTGTCTCGATAACAATCATGGCACTGTTTGCTTATAAGCAGATTTTCCAGTAAATCCCATTTTCTCCCTCCAGCTCCTAGCAGGGTTCACAACTTCAGATCTGCAAGAGACTTTTTTTTAATGACAGCCTGGGAGTTTCTTCCCTCCCCTCTGCTCCAAAGAATGCAAAAGTTTCTTCACCAGAGTAAAACAGATTTATTTGATCCAATTTCACTTCTCTGTTCTAAAACTTTCTTTTTAGCATGGACATTATGAACCTCTCAGTGAAATTCTCACTTGCAAAAAGAATTGATCCTGTGGCAGTCCTGTGCTGCAGCTGTTCCTGTCCAGGCACAGGGCTCCCCGCGCGGTGGCTGCTGCACTTGAATGCACTTGCTGAGACAAAGACCCAACGTCAGCCTCCACTTTGGAAGCCAGGGATTTGGTGGCTGCTGTGTCGGAGAGACATGTGTTTAAATAAAACAGTACCTTAAACACAAGCTTTTCACTCCTGCGTAAGCCCGATGTAATGACAGCTTATAACACTACTGCACAGAAGGGGAGCTTAATGCTGCCTTCATCGACACTTTTAGAAGATTTTTACCTCATCACCTAAATCATTACTGCCACGGGCAGTCAAATCTGTGCCCATTGTAATTGTATTTACTCCTCTAGCTGTTAATATTGCCCGGAGAGATCTGTGAAGGAAACAGACACTGAGTGCACAGACAGGCTGTTTGCTAAAGGCATTAATTTAGTAATTAATGAAGTGTCAATGCAGCTATTTAGCATTACATTTAGGCTTTATTTAACTTTGCGCTTGTGCTTCAGCCACTTGATGTCAAGGATGCTGCTAATGCCGAACTGCCACCTAAAACTGTAGTGAGCAGTTCTGCAGTGGGTTCTCAGGCTACTCTGCACAGGCTACTGCTCTTTGAACACTGAGAGACATTTTCAAAAAACTTGTGCAAATTTTGACCAACAATATCTTGGGCTGTGTTTCACAAATGAGTTAAGATATATGTTTTTCAGCAGAGCTGAGTGGAATTTGCCAGCTATTTTTCTTTTGTGGGTTTTTTCCCCTTTTCTCAGTTCTGTCAAAATTTACAGTGTTTTAGGCTTCTGTTGCCATTACAAAACTAAAACTAAAACAGTAAATACCTAATTTTTTAAAAAAGCAGTTTCAGGTAAACATTTTTACTCTAGATAAAAAACAAATAAGTTGACAAAAAAAAAAAAAAAAAAAAAAGGAAAATCTAACAGACACTATTTAACAGTTTGCCTTTTCTTCCATTAAAAAAAACCCGAAATTTTTTTTTGTGCCGTAACTTTATGACTAAGAATCAATTCTCATTTGAATTACTCTTTGAAAAAGGAAAAATTCAGCCAGCTTTCATTTCAAGCTGCCTGAGAACAAGTTGCTTGCAGAAGGGAAAAGAAGAAAAAAAAGTGCCTTTGAAGCACCAAGCTGAGGGGAATAATGGCACTTCCAGTCATCTCTAAAGGTCTTCCCTAAAGATTATGCTTTAATTTAGGAGAATTTCACAGGGTGTATTCACTCTCATCTCTAAGGCCTCTCCTTAAAACTATCCAGTTTATCTCATCTAACTTCTCTCTGAAAATTGCAATAAACTCACTGATGGCATCTTTTCATTAGTGCAGCCCTGATCTGCCCGGATGTACCAGAGAAGTGCATGGCAGCCTGTTTGAAAACAGGGCTGGGCTGTAGCAAGAAGTTAAAAAATTACGAACCGTGCACTTTCTGCTCACATTTTAACAGAAAATAATTGTGGAAATACTTGATTTCCCTGGACATATCCAAAGCACTTGTGCATTGTTTTATCTTATTTCTGCTGTTAAAATAATCAGCTTAAATGTTGCAAAACTAATGAATTATTTTTTTTTAAATCCACTCCCCCCCAAAAAAAAAAAAAAACCAGCTAGAAACATTTAAAATATTTCACTGTGACTCTGCTTTTCTGAGGAACTAAGGAACAAAATTCCATCCAAACCTCATGAACTTGGGCTCAACAGCTCAAGAGCTCAACAGCCATTGCAGACAAGTAGAAATCCCAGTATTTTTTCCTATGTATTCTTATGACCATGCAGTTTAATATAAATTAATCTCTGTTATAATTTTCTCAGAGCTCGCACTAAGTGTAGAAAAATGACAATAACATTAGATTGAGTCAGAATTTAGCATGAACTTTTTTTTATAAACAAAAGGGAGGAAAAAAGTCCTGAATTTTTATTTTTCATAAGCACTTAACTTCCCCAAATTACAGCAGTAGCTGTTTTGTCTCAGTTCCATTGGCAGACACATTTAACATTACCCACACTCCATCTCAAATGATGCAAACTACTTTCTCGAACTATTTGCAAAGTGCATGAAACATTGCGAGTGGCGTGGTTTTACTATCAGCATGATTGAATTCTTTTGCAGCACAAGAAAGCAACTAGTTATTTTACCGTGCCAGAAGATTGGTAACTATTTATTTACACATTTATTATCTGCTCCACTCTGAGAATAAAGAATGAGCCTGAACTACAAAAGCTGAGCCTGCATGAAGGCCCATCAGTCTCTCCACACTTCTGCTGTCAACCCTATTATGGAGGAAACATTATTCAAACTGCAGGCTCCAAACTCCCAGGTAACTAGAGACAGCAGGAAGCTCTGTTTGATATCAAGTATATTCTTTATCAACCTTTTTGTTGTGATGGGAAGAAATGATCGAACTTTACTTTCATCTTGCTCTGTCCTCACATCACCCAGTAGGTGAATTGCTTTATTGGTGAGCCTTGGCCAAAAGCTCTTTGATATACGCTGCCCTTTGCAGCCATAAATTTTCCATCTTTCAGACAAGGTTTGAGACTTTCCCTGTCCTGCTATTCTGCCCCTAAGTGATTAGATGCTCTTTTCAAAATGAAAGATGAGCTTTCAGGGAAACTCTTGGCCCTCTCCTAGGTACCATAAAATAGCTATAATTTGATTTTCCTTACACTGATGAAAGTTGTGGGTTTCAGACCAAGGCCCATCATGTGGATGCTGAGCCTCACACCAGCACAGCTGCAACATGGAGGGACACTGAGCTCCTCCCCTGAGGCATGTCCAAACTGAGAACCTGGGGTGTGTTGAACATGGCCCTGTGCTGAGCACAGTGCCCTCAGGTGAAAACCTGGCCAGCTCCCCAGCTCTTGCAGTGCCTCTGTCCCATGCCAGCAGCTTGGCTCTCCACCGCACTCCCTCAGGCAGAACTGGTCAGAAGCCTAGATAGCAACCATGCTGCCTATTTGGTTGCTTTTGGAGTGATACAAGGCAGGGAACTACACCCAACCCACAGAATGAAGATGGAGGAGGATCAGTGATCTCTGCCATGGGGAACAGAAAGCAGCCAAGACAAGGCTTCAAGGAGAAGGTCACCTGTCCTGGCACAGAGACGTGCCATGCTGCCTTGAGCGAGTTTCTTTAAAACCTTCATGATCCAGCAGCAGCCTCCAGATCTTCAAAGGTGTGAGCTGGAGCTCTGCGCTGGACACTTCATGCTCTGCTGTAATATACCTTTGGACATGGGGAGTATGGCAACTAACTGCTCCCTCTTCTGCTATCTGGAGGGGTCAACTATGTGGGCAGTGTCAGTATAGGAACAGCCCCTGCTTGTAGCAGGTTCTGAGCACCAGAGAGGGTTATTTCCCAGGGATATCAAGAGGAGAACCAGTGAGATGACAGCATCCTGCCTTCACAATTAGATGTCTGTGATTTAACAAAGACAGCTGGGGAGCTTTTATTTATTTCTCTCCTAGAAAAGACTAATGAAAACAATTTTTCTCTGCCTTGCCAAAATGTTTCTTTGACAGCTTTTGAATTTTCCTGAAAATGAAAACATAAAATGTTTCATGAAAGCTAAGCATAACAGCCTTTCAGATGACAACAGTACTAATGTGTGAACATTTCTGCTCAGGCAGGAGGTTTTAAAGAAAGCAGAAGGCCAAGCACCAACAGCATTATGCCCAGACTGTCTGAGAAAAGCTGTTACAGCCAAGCTGCAGCCTGTCCCCCAGGCTGCCATGTTTTTTTCTCTGTGGTTTCATCTTGCTGTGACTCAGCTGCTTGGTGGTGGCTATGGGCACTATGGGCAAGTGAGGTGGTCCCAAGTTAGGCTGTGTACTCCTCTGCTCCAGGGCTGCCTGTGCACTGTGTGTATCCCTTCTAGAGAAGCCCAAAATCTGCTCCCAATTGTGGTGCTTGCCAGTCCTCCTTGAGACTGTAAAGATGGTACAGAAATAAATGTGATCACACATCTATCAGCAATGACATCAGAGAATTGGTGATCCATCTGTCTCTGTGGGGCTGAAAGATCCTCCCAGTATTGGGGATCGTGGAACTGATTAACCAGGAATTACCTGGTGGTGGTGAGGATTCTAGGCATTTGCAGCTGAATACATCCTTAAGCAGTAGAATTCAGTGATCTCAAATGGTATTAATTCAGTGAAATATAAACCCCACATGCTCAGGGAAGGTCAGTTATTTGGCTGACTACACTTGAGATGAATACTGTTTTTATAAAGACAGACAAATTTTTTCCCTGCACAGTCTCTGATGGCCAACAGCTGAAATACCTGCACAACTTGCTCACAATGTGCCACTTCAGCCCCTTCTTTCCCCAGTTCCCGAGCACTGTTTCAGCTTTCATGAAAATGTGGACCCTGCTCCCTGTCCCCATGAGATGCCAGTGTTCCCTGTCAAAATTAACCTATTAGTTGATTATTTGCTTTTGAATGGGAAACAACTAGGAATGTCATTCAGTGTTTCCAAGCCAGAGTGGCAGAAAGGGTGCTTTCCGGATGGATGGAGATCATTGTGCATGATCTCTGGCATGAGGCTGAGCATGCACGTTGGGAACCATAAACTAACATCCTTTGCTGTAAGAATAAGGGCCAGCCCCTTTGCTCAGGGGTGTTGATGGAGACTATCATGCTTATAGCTTCTGCTTTCCTAGAAGATGTGGGTTTGATCTTGGTTTTGGCAATTTGATGTTGAGATTAGTTCCAGTTGAGTCTAGTGCTGGTGTTGGAGCAGAACAGGATGGAGGGGACCAGAGTGAGCCTACAGACTGCCTGCTCAAAACTCAGCCTTTTTGGCAAATAAGCTGCAGCTCAGAGGACGCTGGCTGTCATCTGGCTGTGCTCAGCCAGGATGGCTGGGATGACCCCGGGCATGCTGCAAGGACTGGGGACCAGAAGGCTGCCCAGTGCCAGTGGCAACCGGGCTAAGAGCTCTGGCCAGAGCCCTCAAGAATGGAGTGGGTCCTTCAAAAGGCGACCAACCTTCGACCTGCAGTCATCATTTTGGCCATCAGGTCAACAGTTGTTCCACAGAACATCGGCAATTGTCTTTCTCCTTGTGTCAGGAGGCTCTTGAAACATTATACGAGGACAATTAAGTGGTGAATAAGGGTCAGCGTGGACAAATAAATCAAACTGATAGTTTGAACACAGACTGATTGAGCAAAAACAAGGAATTGTGCCATGCCTGTTAGCGCTGCTCTTGATGTTAACTGACTTTGTTAACATTACATCCAAAGGCAGCAAGTGGGAAAGCTTTGTGAGGAATCAAAAGCTGAGCAAAGAGACATGGGCTTTAATTGTTCAGCTTTATTTTTGAAATAAAGACATGCAGTGCATCAATTTAGCTGACTTTAATGGACCACAAAACTGAACCTATTCTTTAAAATGCTAATTGAGTTTGAAGATTCTTGCCTCTCTCAGAAGAGGGACGCAAGAAATGCCAGTGCCACATTCAGACTTGTCGGGAGCTGTCGTACAGTTTCATTCAAAGCAAGTGGGTGAAGCGCATACCATCGGGCAAGAAGAATGTGTGCACATAACAGGATAATCTATCCACAGAGAAGATAGCATCCAGGCAAATAACATGTCTGTAAATACGGTCTCATAGAGAGGAGTATGTCTTTACATATACTATAATACAAAATTTATTTGGGGGTCTTTAATTTGCTGTATGGCAAGCCTCCAAGGAGCATGAAAGCTTTCACTTGCAAATTCACAAAAATAAAGGTCATTAACATATTTTAAGAAGAAAAAAGGAGCAGTCAGTGCTTAAAACACTTTGTTAAGGGAAACAATATGTCCGCAAGTTCATGTGTTTTGAAGGAAAAAATGCAGTTGGACATGAGGATACAGAATTTGCATTTTACTCTGTCATTCCTAAAAAGAGTGCTGGGTACAAACCATACTAATTTTGACTCCCAGGATCAAGGTGATGCATTTAAAGAAGGAAGCTCATCTTTTCATACATGCTAGTAATATTCTTTTAGAAACTACTCAGTGTCTTTCCACAGTGCTGTATTTCCTTATCTGCACATCTAGCTATTATTTCACTGAATTATTGATACTGGGAAAAATAAATTCTGAAATTAAAAATGAAATTGAAAGAATATGCTTTTCTCTTTTATGCAAGCTTAATCCTCTGTAAAGCAGAGTTAGCAGCCAACATTAATAATGCCATTATTATGTTCTTTCCTACTCATATGGTACTGTGCATGGCACGTTGAAAATGCATAAAATGTATCTGCCCTAAATACTTCACAGTCTAGCTCAGACAAATTTTAAATATAGACCTAGTGTAATAAAGTTCACAGCTTTCATGTGTCTGCTCCTATTTTTCCACTGCAGGTCATTATATACCATCTTTGCATGTATTTATTTCTGTGCTGCAGAAACTTTCCTTCTGACTGGGTTCCCACAAATTTATTATTGCTGGGTTTTCACGCTGCAAGACGCAGAATTACTTCTTAGGCAGGACACTATGAATGCTTCAACATAGGGAACTGACACTTCACATCGCAACTGGACCATACAAAGGGATGTAAGTTATAAGAGATAAATTTAATGATAAGCATGTAAAAAAAATTCTATGGGAAATGTATCTGCGCGGCTACATGAATTACGAGGGTTTGCCAAGAAAGGTGTAATGGATTATGGTGGAAGATGAAGGGGAGCTCCCACCATATCCAATCAGCCTTTTACTTAAAGGTCAGGACATTCTGTCTGGGTCCACTTGAGTTTTTGATTCTGCCGTTTCACTATTCAGTGGCACAATGTAACTGTCAGTCTCAACAACGGTTCCTCGAGCCACTGGCTCCACTGCTCACAGGGCAACACACAATATTTCACAGCCACAAAACAATTCACTGTCTGCATAGGCAAACCATATGATTTCCATGGGGAGCAATATTGACACACCCTACTGAGCGCTCTTAAGGGGACTCTTAAAAGAGTTACATCTTTAAAAAAAAAGAAAAAGGGCCTATGGTTCTACTATTCTTCTCTATGACTAAGTTACCAAATAGCATTTTAATGTTCTGTCTCCATGAGACGAAGTTAAATGCAAATATTCTCTATGCCTTCTACACCCTTTCTCATTTTACCAGAGGGAGACAGTTTTACTACTCTGGAAAGTCTCTCTGGACAGTAAGTAGTATTATGATAGATACTAGGAGAAAATGTAGCACATGAATGATAGTCTGTTTGGATTTCCCCTAGTGAGTATTTACTGTGTTATATTACTCATTTCCAGGTCTAAGATAAATCCAGAGACTGGTACAAATTCACAGAGACAGAGGACCCTGCTGATGACTCATGAAGCACTATGACTCTGGGGCGCTGCTCTGCTCCTTGCCTTCTTTGGAGAAAGTTACCTGCAGGAAGATTTGTGAGCACTGGGGAGGATTTACTGTGATGCAGCAGAAGGATCTCTCTGAAAGTTGAGAGAGAGAAACGAAACATAGAAGTAAAGAGTAGAGGCATGGAGAGATGAAGAATCACTGCAGAAATCCATGGGCTCAGCTGTTCTTTGGAAACCCTTTAAGCAGACATTGTTTTAAACTTCTGCGCCTTGCTTATTACAAGCATGATGTGTTAGGTGAGGTGTCGTGCCACCTGTCCCCACCCACCAGCAGACCACTACCTGGACTGGTTTTCTGCCTGACACTCCTGACACTGCCAGATCTTTTTATAAATGAATTTTCTCTCATTGTCCCTGTAGCACTCTCTGCTCTATTCAGATCATGCAGCCAACTGCAAAATGAAAACAGCATCAGACTATTGTCAATGTCTCACTCTGGCCCCTGATTTCAGGGAAAGCAATATCCCAGTGCTGCAGAGAAAGGAGAGGGATGAGGGCTGCCTCATCAAGACAGAGCAGCAGAGTGCTGCCTTGCCACGGGATGGGATCCTGGGCACTGTGCAGGCTGCAGACACATGGCTGCCAAGCAGTTCGAGGGGGGCAGGCTTGCCTGATGCCAGCTCTGCTACCCTGGGTGGGCCGCCACCGTGGTGTCTGTGTGGGCTGCGGTGCTCATGAGCACTACAGAGAGACATTTCTTGGAAGAATTGCTCTCGAGTGGTAACCCTGACTTTGCAAGCACCTTTCCCAGCCTTGCACACGGGTCTCTGTGACAGCATGAGGCACAGCTCAGCAGAGGCTAGCTGCCTTGATGGGAAGTGAGGCTGGAGCCCAGAAATGGCCTGGGCTGCCAGGCCCATGTTAGCTGAGCACATTCCCGGTGGCCTTGAGATGTCTCCACCAGGTCGCTTCACTCAGTGCTGGGAAGCCACCCTGCCAAAAGGACAGGTAGCTTAGATGACCTGGAGCTGCTTTGGCCCCCAGTCCTGGATGATTTCCCCCTGCCAGTTGCGTCCCTGACAGTTTAAACACCAGCCCTACCACCTGGAGCGGGGGCGTTGTGCCACACAGCTCCGTGAGCAGTGGCAATCACGGCTCCTCTGAGGATGTACAGCTTTGAAGCAGTATGGTTTGAGCCTTCAGCAAAGCCCCGACCCACTTGAGTACCCCCCACCAACAGCACAACACCATCCTATGGCTGAAAAGATTCCCACTGTTAAAAGGTGGGGTGAAACACTGTGGCAGCTGCCAAGAGCCCAAGGGACCCTGATTTGTTTTAAAAACATCATGTTCTGATGCTTCCAAAAAAAAAAAATACTGCAGGGTTGGATTTTTATTTTCTCTTGCTGGTAAAGCTCTGTATGGAATTTTAGGATTTTATGGGCNTTTTAACCCTGGAATATTATTACAAAGCAGAATTTTTTTTCTCCTGATGAGCTTCACTTGCATGTCAGCCATCTGTTGCCTGGGCAGTCCCAGCCAGGGCTGGTGACAGCATGTTATAAAGGTCCCTTCTGGCCTTCAAAGCTCTGAAACCGATGTGGCAGGGTTTTGCTCAGCAGCGAGAGCAGGACAAACATATGCACCAATCTCCACTGCTGCTTCTTTGGTCATGCTGGACTGCTGATGGCTAGCACACACTGACCTTCTTTGGCATCTCAGTTCAAGCTATATAATGTGATCATTTTGCTTCAAGCAGCAACTTGATGTCTAATGATTGCACCAAAAACGGGACTGCAGATACTACTGCAACAAATATGATTTAATCATCTGCAGACATTTCTTTTAATGCTCCTCCCACACACAGGGGACACTAAAGTGCACCACAATACCGCCTTTCCTCCACACTGGAAAGGGCTTGGCATGAAGGAAGAGAGTTCTACACTTGTTTTGCATTGCTTTTCAGATGAGATGTACTCAGTTTATCAGAAAAAGAAAATGCTAATTTTCCTCTGCAATCTGTGAAGGAATGTGAAAGACTGACTTCACAGTCACCCACAGATTTCCACCAGTACCGCAAAAGAGTCCCTCCAAACCTCCCTTGCTAAACAGCCCTCTTGGATGCACAGAATTCCAGCTCTTCTCCCAGGGCTGTGCTATTTCTACTGTGAATGAAGGTCAAGTAGAGATCTTTCTATTCAGTAAAATCAAGAGTGTTTGCTGTTTGAAAGTGGTACTCAGTACTCTTATGCTACTGTTAGATGCGGAACATACAGTCTGTGGCTGAATATAGCCTGTGATTCATCTCATCCAGCCCACCATCATCTGTAAGAACCCCTCTGCTGACCACTGTCAGAACAGTGTAAATTAGATTAATCCACAGGCTGCTCTAAATTTAGCTGGGAGCCAAGACTCAGAAAGTCTTGAGGATGAGCAAGAGCATCTGAGATCTGGCAGTAGCTCCCTAACACCTGCCCTTTTCCTCTGCCTGTAATTCTATCAGAACAAAAAATCTCACTTTACTGTGCAGTCACCCAGGATTACAGTGTTTGCTATCAAGCAGTCAAATGCTGCTATTGGCAGAGAAGAGATGAGGTTCAATAGGCATTGAGGTCTGAGTCCTTATAAAATGTCTTACAGAAATTACAATAAACTTAGAAGAAGTTCCCTGTGCCACTTCTGCAGTGGTAACAAAAAAAGAAGGATAATAAATAACACTAGAAGCCAAATACACATGTGTGCACTGCAGCAAGGGCTAGGTTATTTATGAAAAGACGACAGCTGTAAATAGACTTATTTCTTGTCAGGAAGGATATGGTCAAAATATCTCCTACAAGATGGGAAAACTTGCATGTGCAGCAGTCCATGACAGGCACATGTTGTGCTAGACAGCTCTGTGCTGGAACAGTGCTTGCCTGATGGACATCCAATGTTGGAGTGATTTGTGATGGTAACGGCTCTGTCTGCTGCCTTCAAGCCCAGGCAGCAAGAGACAGATAGTGTCTCCAAGTGCTGTAACTTATTTCTTGTCAGCTGGGAGCTGCTCTGCCATGCTGGCTCTCCTCCCACTCAGGTGGGTCCTATGGTTTTGCCTGGCAGAGGAGGAAGGTGATATCTGCAAATCTAGCTTAAAATTGCCCTAACAGACCTGAAAGGCTACAGTAACACAGATACTGTAAGCCTTGCTTCAAATAGCAACTACCAAAGCTTTCCTCAATTAGTGGGCAGCCATCAGTTCCAAAAGGGCATCAACTCCTCCATGTAACTTTAGAGTGAATATTGCTCCGTGGTCACAGTCCTGAGGCACCTCATAACCTGATGTATATTTTCACTTGCAACTACCCTGCAGTGGTGTAGGACTTTTCTTTCTGGTTCACAAGCAAAGAAACCAGGGCTATGCCTACCCTGCCAGCTAGACCCAGGGCAGAGTCCCAGGTTGCCCCATTGCTAGAAGAGAGGCTCAGGATTGGTTTTTACCCTGAGAGCAGAACAGAGCATGAAGTGCACATATCTGTTTTCACAATAATTTTTAAATGCACACTGACAGTGTATGCTACAGAGTCCTTTCTGTAGGTGTTAGCTAGGGATTTTCTCAGCACACTTGGCTTTCAGAGTGTCACAGAAATGCAGGAATGGTGAAAAAGAATAAGTTAGACACATGGCAATGCTCTTTTTAAAGCCCTATTCATGTTAGTTCTTGTCACGCTTTCTTTCAGCAAAAAGACAGAAGCAAGCATGCACTAGGCAGTTTATTTCCCGCTTCATGTGCCTGTTCATTAAAATCAGCCAAGCCTTTAAAAATTCTCTAAAACTTATGAATGGCAGAGGTAAGAGAAGGGGAAGAGGAAGGGTAGGAAAATCTCTGGGAGAAAAGCACCAGTTCTTCATAGCATCACATGTTCAGCCTCAGTGGCACATTAAAATCTTTCATTTATACTTCCAAGCCAGGTAAGTGAGGAGCTGCCATGCAGCAATCTAGTCACTGGGCAGCACTTCAGTTGGTACTGTAGCTCCAGTATTGGCTCTGGGAAGGCTGAAATGACAAATAATTTCCTATTTCAAAAAGTGTTTTATCTCTCACACCTGTATTCCTCTCCCCAGAACACTCTTAACATTCCTATGAAAGTAAAATGTGGTGATGAAATATGTTGATCTGGAAAAAATGGAAGATCAGATTTGCATTATCAGATGTATTAATTTGGTTTTTATTATTTCGGTGCTGAATTAGATATATATTCGCTCTGTCCTTTTGATTTAAACATATGATTTTTATATACACTAAGGACACATTAGATCACTCTGAAAGCACAGAGGGGCCTTAATATGAGAGTAAATTATTTTTTATACCCACTTTAAGGTCTATTTATTCAAATCGAGCAAATTCCTAACTGTACTGTGAATGAGTGGGAATTCTGCCATTGATTTCAGAGTCTCCAGGATTTTGCCCAAGCGCAGTATAAAATGATTTATATAGAAGAGGCCAGCAGTCTTTTTTCTAGAAATTGTGATCTAAAAGTGCAAAAATCCCCCAAGACTTGCACTTTATTCCTTTTATGCGGTACTGAAGCATTCACTGTTTCCTGCTTTAAAAAAAAATCAATTAAATTTCAGAGTATTATCACACTTTCCAGCTGCCCAGAGGAACATGGAGAAGGATGAGAGGTGAGAAAATCTTGTTTGCTGCTTGCATCAGTAGGTATTAAGTGTACAACACTGCACAGGAGAGAATTTTAAAAAAGAGGAAGTCACATCTACCCTATAACATGGTAGAAAAGACTATGTCTCCCTGGGGCACCTCTCTGCCAGGCTGCAGAGTGCCATCCCTGGGCTCTAACAGATGCCCAGCAGAGAAGTTCCAGGCCCTAAACCGTACCATAGTCTCTTGTGTTAATGAGGACTCTTGATGCAGTTTAAGGTACACTGGTGAGCGGCCCTAAATCAGAGCTCATCCTGCTCAGGAAACATCCCGGCGGCTGCGCAGGCGGGTCTGTTTGCATTCCAGATGTGGTGCCTCCAGCCTGCCTCTGACCAGCATTCATTTCTGCACTCCACAGCTGGTCCATGTAAATGTGCCATATTGCAGCCCATCTGCTCAGAGAGTGCACAGTGGCACATCTCTCTCTGACAGTGGACCATTTTATTGAATGCTATAAATATTGAAATTCATAGGCATGAAGCAGCAGATTTTTAATGTTACTTAGAGAGACATTTGAGCCACAACCTTTGGCAGCAGCACACGCTGCTAGTATCTCAGTACACTGCACGCCATTTGGTTCAGACTCATGAACAACTTTTCCAGAGATTTCATGGCTCTCCAATCCCAGGTAAAATGGAGTACAGACCCTGTGGGATGATATTTAGTGTGAATGTCACCCTGCATACAATGTGCATTTGGGATATGGACTTTCCAGCCCTGTGCTGTGTTAAACCATATGTTAATGTTTTCATACTCAGAAAAGATTAGATCAGGGACCAATAAAGTTTCAAAACTACAAATAATAGGCTAACCAAAATGAAATGTGAGGTATTCCTAAGCCTGAGTGTTGGGGGTTTTTTTCTCCCAAAGTCTCCGCAGTTTTTGTTTTTTAAATGAAAATGCTGCATTTTGCAGTAAGAAATGGGCACATTAATATTTTATAAGCTAATACATGTAAATTTTGTATTAGAGAGTAAACATCTCTATTAATTTGAAATTTATGGCATCTGATCTGGAGCAGAAGCAAAACACCACTCTGCAGTTTTCTATTTGTCAAGTCGTCCCTAGTAAGTGTTCAGTGAGTTGTAAAGAGCCAAACCCCAAACTAAGACAAACATATATATTATTTTTGATGGATTTTTTTGCCTCTTGCCAAGCCATCAGTTTCTGCAGAGCATCAGGAACTAGCCTTTTCCCGTTTGGAACCAAAAGGAATTTTTTCATCTACATTAACTGGAGAAGGATCAGGCCCTTAATGAAAGAAGCTGCATTAAAAATGGAGAACATATTTAAAATTCTCCAAAATGTTTGAAAAAAAATGTTCATTTTTATATGAGGTGTTGAGCCTGCCATGACATCCACAATGTTTTCCTCTCCTGGAGCTGTTTGGGCAGTAAATAACATCGTGCTGGCTGAGCAGTGGCCCGGGGCATGAAACAGGACATTTTCTTTATTTAGAGGTGTGGATCCCAGCTCCGGTGACAAGCAGGCTAAAAAGTTTTCTGAGCATGTGGAGTAAAGTGGGGACTGGGAGAAAAAAAAAACAATGCAGAAAAGATCTGCTGAGGATATTACCTTGGCACGTACATTTCTCAAAACTGCACTGCTTTTTAAGTTCTCTTCCGTATCTCTTTTGCAGTTGCTCTATTGTCTTCATTATAATTTAAAAAGAGGCAGGGAAGGCAGCATCTTTAATAGTGAAGTTGTACTGTTTGGACAATAAGCTGTGTCACTGCTCAAGCCAGTCCCCTGGTTCCCAATCAGCAGTGTTATGTAAGGTGGCAGGTTAATAAATGCGACACACTGAAATCATTTGTACCAGATTATCTCTTCTTCCAAACTCTGACAGATGCTAAGTCCAGCTGGTAAAAAAAGTTTATAGGCGAGTTGGATCTGGGGCCTTCACACACTCCACAATGTTGGCTACCAATGCTTGTTTTAATGAGTCACGAATTGCCTGTTTATCTTCTGCTCCCTGCTGTTTCTGCATTTTCTCTTCCAGAACAATCCTAGAAACACATGCTGCTACAGACGCTGGAGCAATGTGTGTAGACATTTGAGCCAAATTATTATAAAGAACTCTTTCTTCTTGGATATTAAAAAAAAAAAAAAGGCGAGAATTGCACATTGCCTAGCAAATCGTTATCTCAGATGTTCTCTGTGACATGCTCAATATGGCCTACCAGAGAAAGTTGGAGACATTTGAAACCTTAACAACTACACAAAATGACACTGTAATTGGCGGGTTTTGTTGTTCATGTTCTGGCTCTGTGAAAACTGCTCTAAACACTTTGTTTAATGATGTTACATTATGACAACACATGGCTTCTATAGAGCAAGTCATCATGCCGAACATGCGACATCACAGGAAGGGGAGTGGGGGGCCAGTGGGGCTCAGTGTCTCCTCAGAAGGGGTTGATGCCCACACATGCCAGCACACATGTGTGTACATGTGGGGAAAGAGGGAGGCCTTGGGATGATGCACTCCCAGAGACAGGCTCCTGTGCACATCCGGGAGAACTGCTGGCTGTGGGATGGGAGGAGGCACCAACCCCTTGCGATGCAGCAGCTTCCATCCCCCTCTGACTCTTCTGCTGTTGCAGCCATAGCCTTGTATTTGGACAGGCCAGGCTAATTTGACACAGCATTGCCCTGACAGGCAGCTGGGCTCAGAGCAGCCATGGCCCAGAGATGACTGTCTCCCAGAGATAGCCAGGCTTCCAAGCAAGAGATCACATGGCATTTCCATGTGGGTCGTGTTGCCCTGCAATATAATGTCACTAGATATTTAGTTGTCATGATCCCCTTCAAAAGAGATTCCTCTTGTTCTCTCTGAAACAATGTGCATGCATGATGCAGGTGCAAGACATCCCCACACCCACAGAGATGCTCTATGTAACTATATGGAGAGACCCAGGATAACTGGCCTGAGCCCCTCAGCAAGGGCACTGCTCCTCTCATGCAGTGTGGTGAGATGTTGTATCCCTTTTATCCTGAAGGAGACCTTCTGTCCAAAGGGATGCAGTGGCAAGGGGTATGTGCAGGAGGCAATGACACAGAGTATGCCCAGGAGTGCTAGCTGGACTTCGGGTCAATTCTTGTGGCGCAGAAATGGACAGGTAGGGATCATTCATCACACCTTACAACCCGGTTCTGTAGCACCTCCATTTTGTGTGTGTGTGCTGAGCACACAGGGCAAACCACCATGTCTGGTGTCTTTGTGGAAAGGAGGCCCAATGCTGTGAACCTTGACACAGCCTCAGCTTGTTTGGGTGTGCTGGAAATACCATGTTGGAGCATCTCCTCAGTGGCACAGGAAACTATCACTAGCTCTGTCTGTTGCACTTAGCATTGCTTTGCAAGCGGCTGCAGCGGTGGCTCCTCCATTTGCAGGTTTTCCAAGGTTTCTTTGTGTGTCAGCTGCCTGACTGAATGGCCTCCCTGACATCTGCAGAAAGAAAACAGCGAGGAACCCATTTTTGGCAAGTGCTTCTGATTATTAATAGAATGTTTCAAATTTGTCTATTCTTTGCACATGGAAAACTGTATGGTCATTTGACAGATGTTGAAACTCACTGATTTTATACCCAGCAGCTAGGAAAAACAATGGATGTCATACTCTAACAAAATATATGCTGAGCAGAGTCCATCCTCTGTGCTAGCAAAGTGAATCTTACTCCTACCAATCGCTCACTGTCATGAAGCTGAAGGAACCACTGTAATGCCTTAAGATGATTTGTTTGCCGCAGTAGCTTTCACCTAAAATGGTCCAGCTCTCCTGTATAGCCAAGATGCAGTTGTTGCCAATGCGGCTTTACATCTGCCTTCTCTTTCCATCTAGCTGCTTTAGGAATATGCTAATGACAGGAAGAAAACATACATATAAAATATTGCAAGCATCAAGACATGGAAGGAGAAGGTAAATTTGGCTCCCAACCATGAAATCTTATTCTGCAGTTGCCTTCTTAATGGCATCTCTTGAGGTCAGTGGCTTTGAATTCTCCCAATTGTATAGGGTCACTCTGGCAGCATTGACCAAGTAGAAAAGATTCAGCCAGGGGAAACAATGGCAGAAGTCACCCTTTAAATGTCCTGCCTTCTATATCATGCAATTGATTCCAAGGCTCCCCACCACGATGTCACTGTTTGACCAGTTTGCTTTAAAACAGCTTAATTAGCTGAAAGAAAAGCTATGTCTGAGCATGTTTGTGAGAAAAAAACAAAAAGCTCTCGCCTTTCAGAAAGCTCATGCTCTGTCTTGTCGGAAATCTCTGGTTCTGAAATGAAACAACATTCCTTTCATACAGAGTTAAGTCCCTGACAACAAATTTTCCTGGATCAGGGAAACAACCGATCGTGCCACATGCTGATGTCGGCTGGTTTGGTTTGGTTTGGTTTGGTTTGGTTTGGTTTGGGTTGGTTTGGTTTGGTTTGGGGGGGCTGAGAGCTCTGCACCTCTGTTAACTTTAGAGACACTGCAGGAGGAGATCGTGAGAGGCATACACAGATCAATGGCTCCTGGTCTGATAGGCAGTTGTGGCTAACTGCTTCAGTATATGGGTGCCACTTGCGTGTTAACATCCAGGCTGCCAGCTGGAGAGGGTTTGAAAGCACAAGAAGGAGCAACAAAAGCCTTGCAGTGCTTGAAACCAACTTTTCTTACGGCGTTCTTTGTTTTCCCAAATCTCAGATACAAGCAAGCGGGTGGGAAGAGGACAGATAGGAGAGGGAAGCAAGGCTTCTGGTGTCTGTTGGGAAGGAAATGAAACCAGAAGTCCCAATCTTGCCTCCCTTACCACAACCCATAAAAAGTGATTCTGCCTTGGGATCTGGCGGCATTAAAATACTCCGTGCAACAAGTGATGTGGCTTCTGAAGTAAAACACACAGAGAGATTGTGCTTCACTGCCTTTGGTTTCCTCAAGCATCTGCAGGGAGAACATCAAAATACAGCCTTTGTCCCACTACATGTTCTCTCCAGCAAATGAATCTCTCCTGAAGGAAAGAACATTAGCACCAAGGGTCTTTGTTTTGCGTTGGTTGTGGCAGCATTACTGCTGAGCAGCTCTGTAAGAACTGCTGTCCCTCCTGAGGGGTAGAGAGAGGTTGGAGTAATTTGCACATGGCTTTAGGAAGAATCAGTTTCAGAGCTGGATCTACTATGCAAAAAGCAAAGGCACGTTCTTTCTGCTCAGTCTATTAATCCACAGTTCTTTATCAGGCGTTTTTTGTGTGTGTATTTGCATGGTGTGCTTAGCACCAGAACTGATGGAAAAAAAGGGGAACACAGCATCAGGGTGCACGGGGTAGGGAGGCACATAATGCCAGAGGGTTCAGTGAAATAATGTGCCTAAGGTATTTATGAACGGGAGTAAAACTTTGCAGAATCAAGCTCTTAGTGTTATTTTGACAATACTGTTACTCTAACATTCTGACAGCCTCTCATCCCTGTCATTTATTTTCCTGGGCATTTATTAAAAAAATCAGTCTATTGTGGCTCATTTGTTCACATCCAGAACAGGAAAAGTATTTTTAAATCATTTTGCTTTCATTTTATGAAGGATTCTGACTGGAAACAAAGTAAAGATATGCCTCATTGCTGAATCATGAGCGTTAGTTACAATATTTTCTATGTAACTGTTTTTTCCAAACAAAACCCCAAATCAATTTTAATTCATGTGCTTGTATTTTAAACAATATCCTGCTGAAGATGAAGTGTTTATCAGGCTTTTTTTTTCCTTCTCAGCTTCACAGAAAGGTGAACGAAAGGATGATTAAGCCAGAAACAAAGTCAGTAATTAGCAGTATAAATCTCTCAGTGATTTCAGTAGGTCACGAAATTAACTGGTACAGGCTTCGGACACATCTGCTCTTTTGGCAAGTGGTGCCCTCCATGAGGCTGCTCATTGGCTCTCACTAACCACACGATGGGTCTCGGGGAACTTATTTGCACTCCCTAAGCTAAACACAGCGCAGCGATGAAACCCGACTGTTTCTGAAATGCTGCAGCACATACCAGGGCTGAGCACTCCCAGCAACTGAGAGGCAATCTCGCAGGGTTTGGCAGTGCTGTGCCATCATCCTGGGATCCCTGGAGGAAGGGGGGACATGAGAGTTTGTTATGTATGGCCAAACACTGCTTTGCAAGGCTCAAATTGAGGAAATTATTTGGAAGGTTATGGAAGAGGGACGTGGTTGCCATGCCACAGGCTATCAGGAAGGTGGCTACGCCCACAACCCAGCAAAGAGAGCCTCAGCACCAGAGTTACTGCTTGGTTTTCATCTTGGCCACAGCTTCATTCTCCTGATGGCAGAACAGCAGAGGAGTACAAGCTAAGTGCCAGAAATAGGGAAATGGAGGGCAGGGAAAGGGAGCAAACAGCAGTTTTGTGTCCCTTCAGCCCCAAAATGTAAGGGAGCAATGCAGAGTTGAATTGCATCAAGTCTAGCTGGCTGTAGAGTCAGGCCAGAGGCCAGAGGTCAAGTGCCCAATGCAAGCACTTCTCTGGGCTGCTTGTCTCAAGCAAAGCCTTCACCTCTCTGGCTGTGGGCAGGCAGGTAGCAGTAGGTAGGAGGCAGCAAAAGCCCTCAATGTGCTTGCCTTTCTGTAGCTATCCTTGCTGAAGGAATTCTTTGGTTCTGAGCTGATTACACAGCCACTTTGGAGGATAGACACTCTGACCTGCTTTTCCAAGGCACTGCCGGTGGGATTCTGGTTCCTTTTTTCACTACTTCATTTCAACTTAGAATTATGACTGCACCCAGAAACAGCAGAACTGTCTGCAACTGTCAGAGCAGGAAGGGCTGGTTCTGTCTGGGCTGCCTCCTAATTCATAAAGCAGATTCTTCTGGAAGCTTGGACATTCTCACATTTGTGTAGAAAACCCAGAATTACATAAATTATGGAATTTGTAACTGTGTCTCCAAATACAAATGCTGTATATGCAGCAACCTTAGACCTAGGCTGGGCTCCTGTATATTGGGCAGCCTTCTAGGGAAGATATTGTAGCAGTGAGGAAGAACATGAGATTATTGGAAAATCAGCAGTGTTTGTTCCTTTGCTAGTTTCACTGCAAACCTCTAAGTGCTAAAGCCATCAATGTAAAGTCTGTCTGAGGGAAGTCTGCAGAGCCAACAAAACCTACTCTGGAAGGAAAAGAAAATGAGAAAAGAATTACAAAGATCTTATCTTTCTGAAAGCTCATATTTTCATTTCATTTCATTTTGTTTCATTTCATTTTCATATCCTCATATTTTTCCGTTTGGCTTGAGCTCACTTTCTTTCTCTCTCTTTCTCTCTTTCTTTCTTTCTTAGCTGGAATGATCCTGTGTTCTGCTACGATTTCTTCTGCTTTAGAGTTTAGGGCATAAAAACTGACAATGTTACAGAACTTGATGCAAGCTTCTTTATACCTCAGCATCCATGTCACAG
>VXBB01000330.1:135914-152897 GCA_013399915.1 Illadopsis cleaveri | reverse complement strand
TGGGGGGATGCTGGTGACACCATGGGCTGGGTTTGGGGTGTCCTAGGAGTGAAGGGGGTGCTGGTGACACCATGGGCTGGGGTTTGGGGTGTCCTGGGAATGGGGGGGATGCTGGTGACCCCACAGCNGGGGTGCTGGTGACACCATGGGCTGGGGTTTGGGGTGTTCTGGGAGTGGGAGGGTGCTGGTGACACCATGGGCTGGGGTTTGGGGTGTCCTGGGAATGGGGGGATGCTGGTGACACCATGGGCTGGGGTTAGGGTGTTCTGGGAGTGGGGGGGGTGCTGGTGACCCCACAGCCTGGGGATTGGTGAGCTGTGGAAAGCCAATGCAGGGAGCCTGCGCAGTCCCGTCCCCTCTGTGGGAGCTCCTGGCTGAGCTGGGGCAGCAGCAGGGTGGGTGACTCCCTAGATATTTGCAGGGGAAATCTTGCTTCTTGTCCCAGCTGCTTCCTTGTAGTCCCCAAGCCCTGCAGGGAGGATGTGTCACCTGCCTGGAGCAGGAGCCTGATCCCGTCCTGCCTGTGCAGCACTCTGTGACCTCCCAGGGAGGGTTTTCCTCTCTTCCCTCCCTCCCTGCCTCTGTGGAGGGGAGCTGGGTCACACACGAGGCTCTTGGCTGGCAGAGCAGGGCCCCACCACGGGAGGTGTGTGCTGGTGAGGGCCAGAGAGCTGAGAGCATCAGCAGGACCTGCCCCGTGCCTGGGCCATGGCTGTGGGATGGCAAGGAGCAGGAATCCCATTCCCTGGAGCTGCCGTCTCCTTCCCCAAGGTCTTGAGGGCCTGTTCCTCCTGGAGCAGTGCTGAGGCTTCTCCTGCTGCCTGGGGCTGCCTGTCCTGCCTTGTCCCTCCCCATGGCAGGTGGGCACTGCCCGGTGCTGTGGCCAGAAGGGCTGAGGCTGCTGTTCAGCCTGGCACTGGGGAGGGAGGAGGAAGCAGGAGGTCTGTGGAGGTGGAATGCAGGGAGGCAGGAAGAGCCTCATCAGCCACATCCTGCCCCATGTCCTGGGACAGTTTGGGCTGGCAGGTTGTCTCTGTGCCCAGGGGCTCATCTTGGCTGGCGCTGCTCCACATCATCCCCCTCTAGTTGGTTTTATTGTGCTGCTTTTGGCTCTGCTTCCCTTACATGAGGAAGGAGGATGCCATCAGTGGCTCAGAATCCTTCCCTTCCTCTGGGAAATCCCCTGTGCCAGCCCCTTGTGCTGCTGCCCAGCTTTGCTCTGCCAGGGAGCAGTGTGGGGACAGCCACAGCCCAGCCAGGGTGTCCCCATGCTCTGGGGCACACACTGTCCCCTCCTTCGAGCCACCCCCAGCAGTCAGAGCTGCCTCTGGGGTGATCCTTGGCCTCTGCTGCTGTCCCTGGAGACCCAAAGCCAGCTGTGTGCCACCCCAGCTGTGCTCTGAGGATGTTTGGTGGCTGCCAGGAGGAGGGATCCTGCACTGGGAGGAACTGCAGCTCGCTCTTTCTTTCCAAAGCTCCAGCTCTGCTGGAGTTCAGGCCCATTTTGCCTTGTATCCCAGCATCCCAACATCCCCCTGGCTGATGGGATTTTTCCTGCTCCCCTCAGTGCTGGACCAGCTCCTGCCAGAGCTCAGCGTTCTGCTCAAGCTGCTGGACCACGAGTACCTGAGTGCCACCACGCAGGAGAAGAAGCTGGCCGTCTCCACCATCCTGCAGAAGCTGCAGCCGCCTGCAGGTCTGTGTCCCTCTCCCGTGGTGGCCGGTGGCTGTTCCCAAAGGTGTGGGTGTCCCCAGCAGCGCAGGGAAAAGCTCCTGCAGGGCAGGGATGAGCCCAGCACCTGCTCAGCCCCCTCAGGGCACTTTGCTCCCTGCTTTCCCTTCCCAGCCCCGCCCTGCCGCGGGAGCAGGGCTGGCGTCAGCGCTGCCGTGGATGCAGAGGGCTGCTCCCTGCGGAAATGCTGCTTCCCAGAGCTTTTCCTGCCCCGGGTTTGTGCTGAGCACAGGGGTTTCCGCGGGAAGGCCGGCACTGTGCACCTGGGGCTTCACAGCCTCCCCCGTTCCTGCTCTCCTGGGGGAGCTGCAGCATCCCCGGGGGTTCCTCCATCCCCAGCGCTGCTCTGCGTCCTTGGGCTGGTGTTCGTGGGGTGCCAGTGCCTGCCCCAGGCTCAGAGCATCCCCCTCAATTCCAGGGAAGGATGTGGACTACATGTACGTCAACACAGCATCCCTGGGCAATGGCACCAGCTTTGTGGAGTCCCTCTTTGAGGAGTTTGGTATGTTTGGGTCCTTCTTTGAGGAGCTTGCTATGTCTGAGTCCCTCTTTTAGGAGTTTGGTACATTTGAGTCCCTCTTTGAGGAGTTTGGTACCTTTGGGTCCCTCTTTTAGGAGTTTGGTACATTTTTTTGTCCCTCTTCGAGGAGTTTGGTACGTGTGGCTGAGCTGGAGGGGTGCCCTGGGGGTGCCTGCTGGTCCTGGGGTCCTTTAGAAGAAGGGTGACAGCTACATCCTTGTGTCCAGAGTGGGGACATCATCACTCTGGGTGCCTGTTCCTGCTCCCCTGTAGCTGTTTGGGGGCTGGCCATGAGGGAATCCACGCTCCAGCTGTGTTTATCAGTGATTCCAGGGAAGGGCCATGGTGGGAGATCCCTGGAGGGCACATCTGGGGTGTCCAGCTCTGCTTTCCTGCTCCCTTCACCTCTGTTTCCCCCATGCAGACTGTGACCTGCGGGACCTGCAGGACATGCAGGAGGAGGAGGGGGACACCAGTGACAGCGTTGGCTTGGAACTGGAGAGGAACCAGCCAGCCAGACCTTCTGTAAGTGCCCGGCTGTCCCCGGGCCAGGTCTGCTCTGCACCTGCATGGGGAGGTGGCAGTGGCCAGGGGGGGACCCTTCCTGTGCCCTGCTGGGGCTCCTGCAGCCCCTGCTGCTGCCTGGCTCATGCTGGGGATGTCTCTGCTCCAGGTTCCTGTGGATCCTGCTCCTCCACTGCCCACCACTCCCCCTCCTGAGGATTACTACGAGGAAGCGCTGCCCCTGGGCCCCGGCAAGGCCCCCGAGTACATCACCTCCCGCAGTGAGTCCTGCCCCAGCCAGGCCAGCAGGAGGGTGGGGAGAGCCCCACGGGCTGCCCCCTGCATCCCTCACCTGCCTGAAGAACCAGGCAGCACTCAGTGGGCAGGGCTGCTCATCCTGGGGAAGGAGTTGTCACTGCTCCTGTCCCACTCCCTTCCATCCCACTTGTTGTTTGCTCCAGCCAGACTGGGAATGAGGTGATGGGGAGAGATCAGAGCCGTGGGAGGACCAGTGCTGGGATGCCCTGGGAGGGTCAAGGGAAATCTAGGCTGGATATTAGGAAAAAGTTTTTCACAGAAAGAGTGGTAAAGTACTGGAATGGTTTGCCCAGGGAGGTGGTGGAGTCACCATCCCTGGATGTGTTTAAACAAAGACTGGATGTGGCACTTGGTGCCATAATCTAGTTGAGGTGTCGGGGCTGGGTTGGACTCGCTGATCTTGAAGGTCTCTTCCAACCTAGCAATTCTGTGATTCTGTGATTCTGTGGTGTGCTTGGCTGTGCACCACTGAGCATCCATGAGGGAAAAATGAGTGTACCAGCTCCCTGTGCTTCCCCTGCAGACAGCTCCAGCCCCCCCAACTCCATCGAGGACGGCTATTACGAGGATGCAGACAGCAACTACCCCGTCACCAGGATAAACGGGGAGCAAAAAAATTCCTGTAGGTATCTGGGTGTCCTCCACAGGGAGGGGAGAGCTTTGGCAAAATCCAGCCCATGGTGGGGCTGAGGCTGGAGAACCAGGATTGCAAAGTGTGAGCCTTGCAAAGAAACAGACCAGCCCAGGGCTCTGGATAGATGCACCTGGGGCTGGCGCTGGGCCCAGGAGCATCCTGCTGGGATTCCAAGGGAAGTGGGGATGGCTGGTGCCAAACGCTGCTCTTTCCAGAGGATGACACAGAATCCACCCAGCCCAGCTCTGTCTGGAGCCCGCTGGGCATGGGGAACCCTGGCAGGGTGTGTGGCACCTCTTAGGGTGACTCCCCTGCTTCCTCCCAGACAATGACTCGGACGCCATGAGCAGCTCTTACGAGTCCTATGACGAGGAGGAGGAGGAGGGCAAGGGCCAGCAGCTGACACACCAGTGGCCCTCGGAGGAGGCCTCCATGAACCTGGTGAAGGATTGCCGGATCTGCGCCTTCCTCCTGCGCAAGAAGCGCTTTGGGCAGTGGGCCAAGCAGCTCACCATCGTCCGGGATGGCAAACTGCTGGTGAGCCTGGCCTGGGGGGCACAGAAACCCCCTGGGGGGGGGTTGGGAGGGTGGCTGAGCCCAAGCTGAAGGAAAAAATCACCATCCAAACAAAGCCCCTGGCCCAAGGCTGCCACCCAAGCAACAGCTGCCCTCACTTACCTTGCAAGGAAACAGAGGGCTTCTCTGTTTTTGGGACAGCACAGAGTGAAAGGGCACCCTCAGGCTGTTGCATGGCCTGAGCCACCTTCATCTGTGCCACCACCGAGGGACCCTGAGACCCTGTGCCACCTGTGAGACCCCCCCCAGCATGGCAGCCAGCCAAGCAGGCAGGTTTGGCTGAGCTCTGAGCAGTTCCCTCTGCTTCCCTCAGTGCTACAAAAGCTCCAAGGACCGGCAGCCGCACATGGAGGTGCCCCTGACCACCTGCAACGTCATTTACGTCCCCAAGGACGGGCGGCGCAAGAAGCACGAGCTGCGCTTCTCGCTGCCGGGGGCCGAGGCGCTGGTGCTGGCGGTGCAGAGCAAGGAGCAGGCTGAGGAGTGGCTCAAGGTACCCCTGCCCCTGCCAGGGGCATCCACAGCCTCCCCCTGGCACCCTCCCTGCCTGAGCTGGGGAGGGGGCTGGCCTGGGAATGCTGGAAGGGGAAGGGGGCTTTGCTGCTGTCCCTTATCGGCCGCTTCCCAGGGCAGGGCGGCTCCGGTGCTGATAGCCCCGGCTGGGGGGATGTTTGCTCTCCCCTTCCTCTGCCCCAGGGCCTTTTCCTGCCTTTGTTCGGGGCCGGGAAGCCAGGACTGCGGGGAAGGGGCGGCGGGTGGGAAAGGAGCCTCTGAGCACACCACCGAGGCAGCTGTCACCCCAAATGTGGGAGAACAGGGTTGTTTTACACACCCAGGACACGCCACACCTTCAAACAGGAGGGTCACGAGGTGTACTGTGCCGGCAGGATGATGCTGGCTTGGCACCTCAGTCCCTCCCTTCTGAGATTTCCAAAATCCCTGACAAAATCTGCAAAACTGGTTAAAGTTCTGGAGGGGCCAAGGTGTGAGCAGTGCCCATCTGGGTTTGCTGCCCTGAGCTGTGGGGAGCAGGACCTGTCCCCCTGGTTCAGCCTGGCTCTGGTAGTGAAGGAGCTGAGCCAGGGAGGGCAGCCCTGGCCCTGGGGTCGTTCTGAAGTGACAGCTGGGGCTGTCCTTGCAGGTGATAAAGGAAGCCAGCAGCCCAGCAGCAGGCGGGATGGAAGCCCCCACATCCCCAGTGATGCCGTGCAAGATGGAGCTGGACAAGGTGATGGTTTCTGAGGGGCTGTGTGGGGCTGCTGTGGACAAACCTGGGGAACGCAGGGCTGGAGGACCCCAAATTCCTGGGGCTGCACAAGGAGTCCTTCCCATTCTCACAGCAGCTCTGCAGGGCTGGGAAGGAGAGGAGGAGCTGGATCTCCCAGCCCTGTGCAGGAGGATGAAGGGCTGGCAGTGGCTGGGGGATGGTGCTGATGGGGTTCTGCTCTCCCACAGAGGCTGTCCCAGGAGAAGCACACCTCGGACTCAGACAGTGTGGCCATGGGTGACACCGGCTCCCCGGCCACCCGCAGAGAGCACGGCGAGCACGGTGCAGTCCCTGTCCCCACTGCCCACCCACAGCTGGGCAGCAGCTCCTGCAGCCAGGGGGATGCCAGGACACGCACCAGGGTCACACAGCTACTCTGTCCCTCCAGGGAAAGGCAAAAAGAGCGGCCTGGCTGACCTGAAGGGCTCCATGAGCCGGGCAGCAGGGAAGAAAATCACCAGGATCATCAGCTTCTCCAAGAAGAAGCCATGCCCTGAGGACACCCAGACCTCCTCCACCGAGGAGGACATCCCTTGCTGCGGTTTGTGTGGGCTGGGGGCAAAGATGGGGCTGGGTGTGGAGTGGGGTCAGTGGGGAGTGACATCCTTCCTCCAGCATGGGTGAGGGGTGGGGACAAGTTCACCGGGGGGCTGTGACACTGCCACAGGCTGGGAAGTGCTGCCCAGGCCAGTGACAGGTGGGCAAGGAGTCACCCATATGCCCAAAAACAGGCTTGGTGGAGGGACTATGTGGCACCAAGCTGGCAGCTCCCCTGGGCCCAGCTGGTTGTCTGGGAGGGGACACTGAGGCACAGAAGGGCTGGATGAGTAGGAAGCCACGCTGTAACCCCTGTCTGGCCAAAGCCTGCCCGGCAGAGCAGGCGCTGATGCCCTTCCCTCCCTCTGCCACCCGCAGGCTACCTCAGCGTGCTGGTGAACCAGTGCTGGAAGGAGCGCTGGTGTCGCCTCAAGGGCAACACGCTGTACTTCCACAAGGAGCGCACGGACCTGCGCACGCACGTGAACGCCATCGTGCTGCGGGGCTGCGAGGTGGTGCCCGGCCTCGGCCCCAAACACCCCTTCGCCTTCCGCATCCTGCGCCACGGGCAGGAGGTGGCGGCGCTGGAGGTGAGCGCGGCGGGGACAGGCTGCTGAGGATGGGCTTGGCAGGCTGCGGGGAGTGTCCTGGTTTAAGAAATTTAAGAGAAATTTAAGAGAAATTTAAGAAAATTAAGAAATTTAAATTTAATTTTCTCTTAAATTTAAGAAATTTAAGAGAAACTCCTAAATAGAGTCCCTCTGGGGACCAAACCTAAAGAGCCCCTTCTTTCTAGGAGAAGAACTTCCTCAGAAAAAAGTAGAAAAAGCTATTTATTTAACAAACAAAGTGCCTACAAGGTTAAAAAATGAATAAAACCATAAAACTTTTCGTTCTAGAGTAAGATAGCAAATTAAGAAAGTTCTTGCTACAGGTGTAGCTCGACTCTCTCTTAGTTTTTTATCAGTCCCTCTAAAGGCCCCGGTGGGCTGCTGGTGCAAGCTCCCTGGTGCTCTTCTAAGTCTTTCAGTCTAAAGCAGGTTTAAACAGTCTTAAGAAAAAAGAAAAAAAACAAAACAAAACAACAGTCTAAGAAGCTTCTCTACCTTAGCTAGCTAAACTAACTAAAAGCAAAAAAAAGATTTCTATTCTGCTGCTGTCCATGTCTCAGCTGAACACATGCCAGAGGAAGAATGCAAAGGAGTGAATGCCATTTCTCAAAATGAACTGTGCACTTCTTCTTTCCCTGCTTCACTCTCAAAACTAATCTGAAAAGCACAGAACTCAACATACAGCACAACCAAAACAGACGATTAGAAATACAAGCATCATAAAGTCACCCTAGGACAGGGAGCAGCCCTTGGGGTGATCAACATGCCATGCAAGCAGTGGCTTGTTTCATCCTCCCCTGGAAAGCTCAGGACACTTTTTGGGGCAGGCACACGGGACCTTTGTGCACAGGGTGGGGATTGTGCACAACAGGGCTTTGTGTTGGGAGGCAGCAAGGAAGAGGGGCTGGGATCTGGGCATGCACCCCAACTCTTCCTCTGCCCTCCAGGCAAGCTGCTCTGAAGACCTGGGCCGCTGGCTGGGTCTCCTCTTGGTGGAAACAGGCTCCCAGACAGCCCCAGAGGCTTTGCACTACGACTACGTGGATGTGGAGACCATTGCCAACATCGTGACGGCCGTGAGACACTCCTACCTGTAAGGCTGTGCTCCTGCTGTGCCAGGGGTTCAGTTCTGGGTTCTGTGCTCCTGCTGTGCCAGGGGTTGAGGGCTGGGCTGGGCACAGGGGATCCTTGGCCCTGTGGGTTCCCTGGATGGGCTGTGGGCTGTGGCTGTGCTCTCAGGGACAGTCAGTGCCCCAGGGGTTGTTCCCTTGGGCAGGAGGGGAAGCTGAAAGGGTTTCATCAGTGCTGGTGAAGGGTGTGGTAGGGTAGGGCAGTGAGATGCTGGAAGGGCTCCCTGAGGGGCTGGCAAGGATGTTCTGGAAAGGAAGACCCCCACCCCTCCTTCTGCAGGTGGGCCAGCTCCTCCCAGGATCACCGAGCAGACTCCTCTCGGGTGGTGTACGATGATGTGCCCTATGAGAAGGTTCAGGTGAGCAGGACTTCATGGCTCATCATATCCCACCACAGCGGCCCAGGGAGCCGTGGCCGGGCTGGGATGGCCCTGCGGGTGTCTCAGCTCGCTCTCTCTCCTCCCAGCAGGCGGAGGAGGAGCCGGGGCGGCCGGGGGCAGCTCAGGTGAAGCGCCACGCCTCGTCCTGCAGCGAGAAGTCGCGGCGGGTGGACCCGCAAGTCAAAGTGAAGAGACACGCGTCCANAGTGAGTCCCCGGGTCACAAACCCCCCCAGGCCTCCAGGCCAGGGCGGGACGGGGCTGTTCCCTGGAGGGATGCGGTGGGTGGGCTCAGCCGGACCGGAGCTGCCATCGGTGCAGCCCTTCACGGGCTGTCCCCGTGCCCGCAGGTGCCAACCAGTACAGGTACGGCAAGAACCGGGCCGAGGAGGACGCCAGGCGATTCCTGACGGAGAAGGAGAAGCTGGAGAAGGAGAAGGCATCGATCCGCAGCGAGCTGATGTTGCTGCGGAAGGAGAAGCGGGAGCTGCGCGAAGCCATGAAGGGCAGCACGGGTGGGTCGGGACCATCCGAGACGCTCGGGTGCAGAGCTGGGCTGGCACAGGGACACCGGGCTGGCCACAGGGACAGCGTGGCCGGGAGCTGGGCTGGCTGCAGCGCTCTGCCGGGCTGGCAGCCCCATCTAGTGTCGCGGTGCAGGAGGATGGGTGGATTCTGGCGGCGCTGAGCTCGGGTTTGTGCGCGCAGGGCCGAGGCTGCAGGAGCTGGAGCAGCGGGTGGCGGTGCTGGAGGAGCGCTGCCGGCAGAAGGAGGAGTCTCGCGTCGATCTGGAGCTCAAGCTGACCGAAGTGAAGGAGCAGCTGAAGCAGTCGCTGGCAGGAGGGCCGGCCCTGGGGCTGGCCGTGACCAGCAAGGCTGAGAATGGGGTATGCTGCCCGAAAGGAAGACTCACAGCGCCAATTTCTGCAAGAAACAGTGGTTGGGGTATTGTGGGAGCAGTACAGGGGAGAAGGGACATCCTTGTGGCTTTATCCCGTTGTGGACAGAGTTGAATTTGGTCACCTCAACTTTCATCTCATTACAGTTCATGCTGCCTTTTTTTTTTTTTTTTTAATCTGGTTGTCAATGCTTCCTGCGTTTCCTAAGCTTTTCTTGCTCCCCCTTTTCCACAGGAAACTACAAACAAGCCAAACGGGAGCCCCCCTGAGCACTTGGTGCCTGTGAACTGTGCGGCAGAGCTGAGGAAGAGAAGCCCCTCCATCATCCCTGCCAACACGGGCAGCGTGCTGCGGAAAGCCAAGGTCCTGCTTAGCTCTCCCTCTCCTCCCTGGCCCCATGGAAATCTCAGTCTTTGCCTCCTGTTTCACCATGAAATCGTGGAAGTGCAGGGCTGGGTGGGAGAAGGAAAGCATCACCCCTACAATGCCCAGGGCAGCAGTGAAATTGCTTGGAAAATGCTGGGTCCAAAGCCCCCAGCAGGGAGGGATGCCTTGAAGTGTTGCTTTTCCAGCAATGTCTCCTCATCCCCTGGGGGAGGCGGGTGGGGAAAGGGAGTTCCTTGTGGATCAGGGTCACAAACTACTGGGAAACCCAGCTCTGGGGGAGCCTGCCCCGGAGCCAGGACTGCCACACAAACTCTGGGTGCAGAAAGAAGGAGGGGAGAGCCTGGGGCTGGCAGTTGGCACTGCCCAGCAGGTGCTGCAGTTTTTGGGATCAGTGTGTGTCCAGGTTAACGTTTGCCAAAGCAACCATGGACTCGTTGGGGTTTTGGCCCCCTCAGTATTGGGATTCAGGAGCTGCTCAGGACCAGCCACTTTGGAGATGCCGACTGTTCACCCTGCTCACTGCTCCCAGCTCTGCAGGGTCTCATCTCAGGGTTCCTCATGGCTCGAGCTTGCTGTGCCTCAACCAAGTGCCTTTGTCCAGTATTTCCTTCTTGTTCTCCAGGCAGTAAGGGTGAGGGCATGCTGCCTTCCCTTGGAATGAAGCGCAAGCGTCAGCACTGCAAAGCAAATTAACACTGGACACCTTTTACCTTTGCTAAACAGCTTTGAAGTGCTGCAAAGGGCTGGGGATGGAGGCAGGCCAGCTTTCTGCCCTGGTCCCATGCTGGTTTTGGGGGAGCAGGGAAGGGGATAGGGCTGTCTCCTGGCCAACAGCACATTCACACTCTGGCTGCTGCACTCAGACACAGATTGGTAAAGGTATGTGATCAAAATGGAGTGAAGGGAAGTCTAAAATTTTTTTTTAAAAAAAACAAGCCAGCAGGGCTGTTGGAGCAGAAAAGGGAAACAGTAAGGTCATTCAGCACAGGCAGAAATTTAGGACAGGAATGGAAAGGAAAGGAAAGGCCCCAGCTTTTGTGCTGGGAACAAGGGAATCACCATCACCCTCTCATGCTATGGACTGCCACAATTAACCTCTGGAGCTCGCTCTTCCACAGCCCTGTGTTAGTACCTAGGTAAGCAGCTTTTAATAAAAACGCTGGCACTGGCCCGCCTGGTCCTTTGGCTCAGGGAACAGGGTGGGAATGCTACTCCTGCTCCCAGGGAAAGGGGCTGAAGTGGGCTCAGCCCTCTGTGGCAGTGGCTGCTGGGACAAGCAGCCCCCTGAAAGCACATCAGAAAATCCCAAACTGGTTTGAGTTGGAAGGGACCTTAAAGCTCATCTCATTCCAAGGGGCAAGGACACCTTCCACTGTCCCTGGTTCCACTAGGCTCCATCCACCCTGGCCTTGGACACTTCCAGGGATGGGACAGGCACAGCTTCTCTGGGCACTCTGTGCCAGATGAGGATGCTGAGGATGCCCTCAGCATCCTCACAGGGAAGAATTCCTTCCCATTATCCCATCTAACCCTGTCCTCTGGCAGTTTGAAGCCATTGCCCCTCATCCTTCATGCTGGGTAACCCACAGTTGTTGTGGCCAAGGCTTTGGGCTTTGGTTAATGTTTATTCACATGGGTAAGGAACACTTGCAGTCCCTTCCAACCCTTTCCTGAACTAGAGGTGTAACCTGTCCTCTTACCACCCCTTAACCCACCCAGCCAGCAGCAGGAGCTGTGTGTCCTGGGGTGACCAGAGCTGTGTCCGGGGCTGAGCCCTGTGGGGACCAGGTCTGAGCCCTGGGGGTCAGAGCCGTGTGGCCGTGTCCGAACCAAGGGGAGCAGAGCTGTGTACCCAGTGTCCAGGTCCAAACCAAGGGGAGCAGAGCTGTGTCACCAGGGTNCTGATCCCTGGGACACCGGAGCTGTGTCTGGGGCCGAGCTCCAGGGAACTGGTGCTGGGTGTCCAGGTCTGATCCCTGGGACACCGGAGCTGTGTCTGGGGCCGAGCTCCAGGGAACTGGTGCTGGGTGTCCAGGTCTGATCCCTGGGACACCGGAGCTGTGTCTGGGGCCGAGCTCCAGGGAACTGGTGCTGGGTGTCCAGGTCTGATCCCTGGGACACCGGAGCTGTGTCTGGGGCCGAGCTCCAGGGAACTGGTGCTGGGTGTCCAGGTCTGATCCCTGGGACACCGGAGCTGTGTCTGGGGCTGAGCTCCAGGTCCGATCCTCGGGATACAAGGAGCTGTATCCAAGGCTGAGCTCCGGGAACCAGTGCTGCGTGCCCGGCTCTGATCCCTGGGACACCGCAGCTCTGTCCGGGTCCCAGTCCCGGGGGCCGGTCCCGCGTATCCAGATCTGATTCTCGGGTCNCCGCGGGGCCGGGCCCGGGCGGGCGCCGCGCCGGGGGCGGGAACGGGAGCGGATCCAGATCCGGAGCCGGACCCCAACCACGACCCTGGCCCGGATCTGGACCCCGAGCCGAACCCACAGGCAGACCCCGATCCGGACCCCGCCGGTCTCCATCACCTCCCGCCGCTCCCCATCTCACCGCCAAAACCACACGCTGCTGGTCTGCGCTCCTCAGAACGCGCTGGGGCAGAAATAACCCCCCATAACCGAGCTCTTTTTCCCCGAAAAGTGATTTTTTTGGGAGCGTAAATTAATGTTCGTTTTTAAGGCAAAGCGTTTCCGCGCTCGGTAAGTCACGTTGGGAAGTGGTTTCGTGCCACTGTGGGTGGGTTCTGTGTCTCGCCCGGGTGAACCATTTATTTATTCATTAATTACGGGTTTGATGTGCTGCTCGGCTTTTGCTTTTGGTAGTGAAGAGGCACATCAGCGTGTTTTGGGTGATCGCAGGAAGAGAATCCATTTAATTGTGTCGGTATTTAGACAGAGGAACGGTGTCTGCTCATGCTTCTTTACATCATGGAATATGGCTTAGAAAAGAGAAATCCGTAAAGGTGCTTTGGTTATTTGAGTGAAGTGTGGGCAGGTGAAAAGAAAAAAAAAAAGCCAAAATGCCTGTTAAGTTTTGGGGGTTTTTTTGTCTAGAAGACAAACATCACCAAAAGACTGTTTAAATGTAATTTAATAAATCTGCAGCACATAATAGAGGCAGCTGTGTTTGGGACTAAATGTAGATGCATGTCAGGAAATTCACCCTCTTCTGTGTGTGAAAACTGCTTTGCCCCCCTAAAAAAGGTGCAATGAGTCTTTGACCATCTTCGTGTCCCTCCTTTGGATGCTCTCTAAGAGCTTTAGGTCTTTCTTGCATCCTGACACCCAAAACTGCCCCAGGACTCGAGGTGAGGCCACCGCAGTGCAATCCCCTCCTTCCGCTGGATTATCTCCGCAGTCACTCCCTGATGAAGCAGCGCGATGGAATTGGGAGTAATTAGATTTCCTCCCGAAGCAGGCTCATCAAACCAGTGCAGATGTTTCTGTGTCTCAGCACTCAGTGCTTTGTCATGCTGATTTGGGAGGAGGAGGGAGCGTTCCAGGAGGGGTGGGAAGGAAGGACCCTTGCCTTAGAGGGAGCTGATTGTCACTTGGAGTGCTCGGGTGCTCCAGTAAGAGGTGACACCCTCGTGCCTCTGACCAGAAACCCTCTCCCGTCACTGAAATATTAATCTTGAAGGACAATTGGCTGAAGCCATATGGCTGCAATCAGCTTCTCTGCTCTTTCTTATCTCTTTGGCTTTCTGTGACATGACTTTGTAAATCTTTCTGTGACACTAGCTGGTGTAATCCCCTTCACACGCCCCGCGACTTGCACGGGTCTGTCACTTCGGGATGTGTCACCTTCCTCCCCTGGGATCCGTGCCTATTTTTAGGGTAGCTGTGATCAAACCAGCCTTTAGAAAGATGGAGCCCAGTCAGTGGACAGGCTGGAAATAGCTCCTGCCACTTGTTGGGGAGGATTCCTTTCATCCTGCAGGAAGGAGGAAATTGAGTGGCATTTTCAACCCTGCCTAACAGACCTGGAGAATTCCCTTTGGAGTCAGGCTTTGATTTCTTGGCCATGACTTTTCCAGGCAGCGTGTGACAGCCAGGGCATGTCCCCTGCTCAGGGGAGCGCTCTGGGATTTGGGATTTGGGCTCAGAGGCTGCAGAGAGGAGTCCATGCAGGCAGCTCCCTGCTCCACGTAGGCAGCTGGGACCGGCTCCTCCATGCCCCTCTCCCACGCAAAACACACCCATCCCTGCACTGTAACCACGGGCAGAGGGAAATACCTCACCAGCTTTGGCATCTGGGGTGCAGAGGAGGTAACTGAGCTGCACAGCCTATTTTTAAAACAAAGGAGCTTCACCTCTGAGGGGCCCGGTGAGATTTCTCAGCTGCGTTTCAGGTTCTTTGGTTCGTCTGTGGCGTGGCTGATTTCCATCCCCGCAGCTCTCTGAGATGAAATGTGAGGTGATAAAGGATAAAGCTCGTAGCTGGTGTTTCCCATGGACATTTTTAGGTGCAAAAAAAGCCTCAGATTGATTTTTGAAGGCTTGGTGAAGGGGTCCTGCTCTGTCCTCCCATCTAGTTTAATCTACTTTCTCTTAACTTTGATAAAGTGCTGTTAATCAGTCAATAAAATGAATGTGACAGGAATCTTAAAAACCATTTAGGATGGGGTCTTGTGCCCCAAACAGCAGCCATGGATGAAATGTGGGGTTGTTTTTTTTCCTATGTTGGCATTCCTGGAACCCAGATGGTTCTTTAAAGATTAGTCTGAGGAACATCCTCCTCTAGAGCAAGTGTAAGCAGAGAAAGCACTTTCAGGTTAGTGTTTGGCACATAATTTGTTGAAAAGGAGTGTTTTGACATAGTGATGATGTTTTAAGTACCCACTTAATAAACACTGCACATGCAAATGACCTCAGGTGGGGAAAGGAAGTTTGTCATTAGTGCTGTGGGACATTTAGCAACCTGGCATTAAGGATTTAAATGAGGAAACATCTGGGCTGCTAAACGCTGGGTGGGAGGAGATGCCTGGTGGTCTTTGAGCAGATACACATCTCTTGAGCTGGGCTTGGAGGGTTGAGCCAGTCTGAACCACCTCAGGGACACCTTCTCCCTGCCCCACATCTCACGTATTTGGCTTCTCTTTGGTACTGGCACTTGCACTGATCTAGTCTGTCAGCAAACCTGTTCTGGGGCACTGAGAGAAAAGTCCTCTTGTTTTATAGGGTTATTTTTCAGCTGGTTTAACTCCTTGAGATTGAATTCTGCTCAGCTCCAGTACTGGAGTAAANACTTTGATAAAGTGCTGTTAATCAGTCAATAAAATGAATGTGACAGGAATCTTAAAAACCATTTAGGATGGGGTCTTGTGCCCCAAACAGCAGCCATGGATGAAATGTGGGGTTGTTTTTTTTCCTATGTTGGCATTCCTGGAACCCAGATGGTTCTTTAAAGATTAGTCTGAGGAACATCCTCCTCTAGAGCAAGTGTAAGCAGAGAAAGCACTTTCAGGTTAGTGTTTGGCACATAATTTGTTGAAAAGGAGTGTTTTGACATACAGATGATGTTTTAAGTACCCACTTAATAAACACTGCACATGCAAATGACCTCAGGTGGGGAAAGGAAGTTTGTCATTAGTGCTGTGGGACATTTAGCAACCTGGCATTAAGGATTTAAATGAGGAAACATCTGGGCTGCTAAACACGGGATGGGAGGAGATGCCTGGTGGTCTTTGAGCAGATACACATCTCTTGAGCTGGGCTTGGAGGGTTGAGCCAGTCTGAAGCACCTCAGGGACACCTTCTCCCTGCCCCACATCTCACACATTTGGCTTGTCTTTGGTGCTGGCGCTTGCACTGATCTGGTCTGTCAGACCTGTTCAGGGGCACTGAGAGAAAAGTCCTCTTGTTTTATAGGGTTATTTTTCAGCTGGTTTAACTCCTTGAGATTGAATTCTGCTCAGCTCCAGTACTGGAGTAAAGGGGGCAAAACAGCACTGAGGCTTCATGATAGACCCTAGAACAAACTGTGCACTTCTGTGACATTGAACCTGGGCAATACAGCCTTGCTAAAGTGGGAGAATGCTTAATGGTGCAGGCCTGGTAATGTGAACTGAATCGATTCTGGGGTCTAAATTAGTGTCTCTGTGCAGAGTGGAATTGTTCTGTAAAAACACAGGGAGTGGGGTTGGTGCCAGCACGGGGATTTCTGGGCTGTGCTGCCTTTCATGTGCACATAATGTATGGAAAACATTGCATAGAGGGGATAGAAAACATTGCATGAAGGGAATGTTGAAAGCTTTACTCAGGACGAGCCCAGGTATTCCCAAAAAAAGAGAATACATCCTTCCTTGTTAGGTGTGTACTGAAATGTTTCTTGAATGGAGCTGGTTTGGAAATAAATTGTGTTTTGTTCTAGTGCAAGGTGTGAGAGGGAGGTAGAGCTGAGGCTCATGCTGGCAGGAATGAGCCCTGCCTAGGTTGGTTTGTAAAAGCAAGGAGGGAGAGTGAAACACAATCAGGGAATCACAGAATTCTTTATGTTGGAAAAGACCAGGGAGGTGGTGGAAGTGTCCAAGGAATGACTGGATGTGGCACTCAGGGCTCTGGGCTGGTGACGAGGTGGGGATTGCACTTGATGGTCTTGAAGGTGTTTTCCAACCTCATTTATTCTGTGTTTCTGTGAAAATCTGACTCTTTTCAAGGTATGCCAGAGAAGTGGTGTAAAGCCTCTGTGTGCCACGTTAGTCTGAAATAAAAGAATTTAAAAACACCTCTTTGTGCTTCTTTGCTGATTGTGTTTTCTGAAAAGAACTAAAATTGCCTGTAGAATCCTGTGTGCCTCTTTCTAAGAGAGCCTGCTTTTAGTAAGGACACTAATCTTGAATTCTCGTTGACCCTGAAGTTACTCAACTTTGTTTCTTTGTCCCCAGTTTGTGTTCCAGAGGGTCCCCGTGTGCTTTCAGCACTGCAGCTCAGCAGAGAAGCACAGGAGACGAGTGTGGCCCAGAGGAGCCCAGTGAGGAGCCCAAGCACCCCCTGTCTGACTGTGCCTTGGAGCACAGAGCCATCAAATTGGAGGAGCAAGTCCGAGATTTAACTGTGAGTGTGCTGGATGCCTTTGCTTCAGATCCTCTTGGCTTGGTCTGGTTTTCAGCCCTGGATTTTTCCCTCAATGCTGTGACACGCACAGAGCTCCAGAGCAGCTGTGCCTTGAGTGTGAGAGGGTGAAATTCCACCCTGCCTCCCCCAAAACAGCATCTGTCAGCAGTGCCAGCTGCAGGGCACTGCTGGTGTGTTGGAGCTGGTCACTTCTTTCACAGCCTTGTGGCATGGTGATTAGATGTTGGGATAGAACCATGGAATATCCTGAGTTCCCACAGGATCACCCAGTGCAGCTCCTGTCCCTGCACAGACACCCCAAAATCCCACCCTGGGCATCCCTGGAGCGCTGTCCAAGCTCTCCTGGAGCTCTGGGGCCCTGCCCATTCCCTGGGGAGCCTGGGCAGTGCCAGCACCCCCTCGGGGGAGAACCTTTT
>VXBB01000330.1:120320-135904 GCA_013399915.1 Illadopsis cleaveri | reverse complement strand
CCCTCTGGGGGAAGAACCTTTCCCAAAATCCAACCCAAACCTGCCCTGGCCCAGCTCCAGCCCTGCCCTGGGTCCTGTCCCTGTCACTGTCACAGAGATTGGAGCTGCAGAGCCCAAGGAGTCTCCTCCAGCTGCACAACCCCAGTGCCCTCAGCTGCTCCTCCATGGCCCCTCCAGGCCTTTCACCATCCTCATGCCCCTCCTTTGGACACTCCTTAATAGCTTGTTGTCACACTGGATCCACATTAGCCAAGAAGGAAAGTCCTTTTAAGTGTCTGTGTGTGGTGGAAATCAGGTTCTATATCGAAGAACACACGTGATTGAGGAGGGGATTAAATTCCACAGCACTGGGCTGTTCTGGAGATTATCACCCCGAGAATCCTGCACTGAGTGAGAAATCAGCTGTCACAGAGCTGCCTGCTGGAGAAAGGAGGATCTCAGCAGCAGCCTGACGGTGGCTGTTCAGCTGAATTCACTCGTTCAGGGCCCAGAAGATTTTTTGCCTTCCTTGAGTTTACTGAGGGAGTCGCAGTTATTGGTTAATCAGTAGAAGGATTCGGCTATGTATGAAAATGCAGGAGCCCAGCACAACCTTCTCTTTTTTAAAGCATTTCTGAGGGGTTTCCAGTGTCAGGAAAGGGGTTTTGCCCCCTGGTTTGATGTGTCCCCTCTGTGGTTCCAGGAGCGATACCGGAAAGCTTTGGCAGACTCCGAGAACGTCCGCAGGAGAACGCAGAAGTTTGTGGAAGATGCCAAACTCTTTGGTAAGCAGAAGAGCTGTGCTTACTGCACTGGCCTGCCTGACTGAGCACAGAAAATGCTGATCAGCAGCTTTTCTGTCCCCCTGTCCTGCCCTCCCTCATTTATTTTAAAGCCTGCTGTGAGGTTTGGCCTGCACTCTTGCTATCTGGGCTTAATCACTATTTTTTCTCTGTGTCCAGCTGTGTCCTGTCCTATCAGGTTTACCCACAGAATCACAGAATTATGACTAATTTTTTTTTTTAAATAGTCCCAGTTGCAGCTGAGTTTAGTTCTGCTGACTTGGTTCAAAATGCAGGCTGTGCTGTGTGCAGAGGATTGGCTCTGGCAGGGTGTATTTTATACTCAGCTGTGTCATCAGGTTGTGATCTCCTTTACTAGATTTACAGCCTCCTCTGCTTCAGTTCATTGGAGGTAGATGCAGCCTGGGGCAGTAGTTGTCAATCTCTAGATTAGATGTTTAAAACCTCTAAAAGAAATATTTTAGTATCAGTGAAACGAGCTGGATTTGTAGCTTTGGCAGCAGAAGCAGGTGAAGGGGGAGGAAAGTGCTGTTCAGGCATTGCACTGTGCCAGAACCATCTCTCAGAATGAAAAGCTGTTTTTCTCCATAATACATGAATCTCAAGAGGTTTATTGTTAGTTAATTCTAGCAGCCTTGAAATTAGAGCTGCTGTGTTTTCTTGCCTTCCACTCACGGTGCTATAAAATGGCTGCTGAGTTTGGGGATAATCAACAACAGGATGATTGATTTTGAGAGGGTTTTTTGAGCTCTGGGGATTTTATATGTAGCATGAAGAAAAATTAAGTTCTTTATTAGAAATTGCTCACAGAGTGAGACTTGGAGATCTGGAGGTAAGAGGAAAATCTGAAAGGAATTCATAGCAAGGTGGGATTAGTTTCTTTTCTCAGTTGATGTGAGGTAAGGCAAGAGGAAACAGCCTCAAGTTGTGCCAGGGGAGGTTTAGATTGGATTTTAGGAGGAATTTCTTCACTGAGAGTGTTGCCAAGCACTGGCACAGGCTGCCCAGGGAAGAGGGATGGGGACACCACCCCTGGAGGTGTTGAAAAGACTCGGTGACACGGTTTAGTGGTGGCCTTGGCAGTGCTGACTTGATGATCTTCAAGGTCTTGAGCAGCCTAAATGACTCTGATTCCCTGAAATGAGTGGTAATTGCTGGGCTTCTGTCTGCTCCTCTGCTGCATCTCCTTCCTCTCCCTTTGTTCTGTGCCTGCTCACATGTACAGCTGCAGACAGCACCTGACTATTGCCTCATTTTCTGTGTTTCCCTAATGTGTCGTTCCAGTCAAAGAGTTATGACATTTATGTAACTGAGGGAGGCTGCTTTTCCTGGAATTTTCTGCACTGTGCAAGAAACCACTGCTGGAAATGCAGCCAGTCTAACCCCCTTTTTCTAATGACAAAACCTGCCTGGCTTTTCATGACCAACCCAAGCACCATTTTGATCCAGTCCTTCCACAATGGTTGTAAGCTGTGAATGAATTGGGGATTTTGTACTTTAGAATAGCCATGCATTGTTCCTGCTTCCCCCCATTGTGTTTGTTCCCTGTGGAATGGGCATTTGTGTGACAAAATCATGTCAGTGGGACTGGAGCAGGGGGTGTGGAGCAGAGTCCTAAATGACAAATCTGAGTTGCAAAAATCCGTTTGGAACGAGACATTAATGCTCTGCTTTGTCAGGAATACCAAATATATATATTTATGTTCGTGGTATGGATGTGCATTTCCTGTATATACCTTGGTTTGGGGAGTCTTTAGATTAGATTTAGATGAGTCTCTTAATGCTGGAGCTTTGGTTCCAGGAGTCAGAAGACACCGCTAAATCAACTTCAAATCAATGAGCAGCTTTAAAGGTGCCTTCAAACCCCTGTGACTCTGTCTGTCCTGGGTACTGGAGCTCTGGTGTAGTCCTAGTTCGTGCCTGAGATGTTTTGGTTTTCTGAAATTACAGAATCACAGAATCACAGAATTTCTAGGTTGGAAGNAAACTCTACCTTTGTTATTCATTCCTTTTCCTAGGAGGGACTTCTTCTTGCTGTCCCTCTGGTCTGACCAGTGTGAGTGAAGAGGTTTGTCTTTGTGTCACCAATCAAACTGGTCTGTGTAAAATAGTATAAAAGGGAGACACATCCCAAAAATAAAAAAGTCATTTTCAGCCTTCTGAAACTCGAAGTCCGTGTCGCTGTGGTGTAAAACGACGTCACTCTGGATGTTCTCTAAGCTGCCCTTGGTTTCCTTCCTGCAGGGATCCAGAGTTTCTGCCGGGACCTGGTGGAGGTCGCAGACATCCTGGAGAAGACGGCCGAGAGCGCCGCGGGCCACGCGGAGCCCAGCGACCCCAACCCCGCCCTGAAGAAGATCTACGAGGGGCTGTCCCTGATCGAGGCCAAGCTGCAGAGCGTCTTCGCCAAGCACGGCCTGCAGAAGATGAACCCCGTGGGGGGCAGGTACGACCCCTACGACCACGAGATCGTCTGCCACGTGCCGGCCGAGGGGCTGCCGCCGGGCACGGTGGCGCTGGTGACGCAGGACGGCTACAAACTGCACGGCCGCACCGTCAGGCACGCGCTGGTCGGCGTGGCCGTGGAGGCACAGGAGTGACCCAGCTCCTTCCCCTGGGACCTTTTCCTGAGCTGGGGACAGTCACAGCTGCACGTTTGTGTTTGCTTATTTATTGAGCTGGCTTTGCGTCGCGCGGTGGTTTCGGGGGTGGCGGTCGCCGTCGGTGCTGAGGTACTTCGTGGGTATTTAATGATCCTTCCTGGAGTCTGGGGGGTGGTGGTGGGAGTGCTGCTGTTTGTCCGAAGTTTGTGGCTCTGTAGCCCTTTTCTCTGCTTGTTTCTCTGTGAAGGTTTGTGCGGAGCAGAGAGGAGATATGGAGAGAAAGGGAAATTTTCTTCTTCTCCCTCTCTCCCACCTCTGAGGGAGACTCCTCCAGGAAGGGAACTTCTCTGCCTCACTTTCCACAGCTGTATTAAGGGACTGTAATAATACTGACCTACCTCACAAGGATGTGGTGAGGCTTTTCATGTGCAAAGCACTGGGAAAAGTCCAGAGGGATGAGTATTATTATCACCTGGATCTGATGTCTTCCCTTGTCTCCAGACCCCTCGGATGGGGTGAAGATGATCACTTGAAATGACATTTAGGGGCAGCTTTTTCTTACATTGCTTCAGGAAAACAATCTGGAATTCATGGAATCTCTGTCATACTAGAGCTGAATAGAGATGAGGGTTTAAAAAGAATTCAGTTGTTAGGTCAGACTAATTTTAATATTCCTTCTCCAGGTAAAATTCCAGCTTGACTCTTTGTTCCCAAAGGTAAAACAGGGAATGGTGATTTGTGGTGGAGCCAGAAAACTGTCCTCACATCTCTTAATCTCCAGCCCAAATGTATGTTTTAGAGGAGAGTAATTTCTCTTCCCTGGTGGGTATTTGTGCAGCTTTCAAGCATGATAAACTATGTGCTCTTTGTTGCAGCTGCTGGCAAAATGGAGCTGTGCCCTTAAGCAGGAAATCTGGACTGTTCTGTTTTCTCAGCTCTCCAGTAGAGATCCTCAGATTACACCAACTTCCAGTCCACATTCTGGTCCTACTTTCAATGATCCTGGTAAATATTAAACCTTTTGGGTTTGGATGCAAGGAGAAGAATCTTCTCTGCTCCAAAGTCTCAAGTGCCCTTGAACCAATTTTAGCAGCAGTGACAAGAAAGCAAGAGAAGCAGAAGGCTGAGGAAGTGAAAGCTGACCTCGAGCTGTCCTCCTGGTTGGAGGCATGTTGTTGTCACAGCACATATGTATTTCCCACTGGCCCTATTGCCTGGGAGTTCATTTATCTCAGCTGAAAGGATGCAGTCACTGAGGAGGATCAGAATTTAACCCTTTGCAGAGCAGCAAGCAATCAAACGACAGAAGAACAGACAAGCCACAAAACCAGGAATGCTTGTTTTCCAGGTTGTTTCTTACTGATTTCATTCCTTCTTTTTTTACTTTCTGGAATTGGTTCCATAACCTGACAAATGCACTTCCAAAACTGCTTTACTTAGAGTGGATGTCATCCCTGGTTTGAAGAAAATTTATTCTTCTCCCATTCCTTTGCAGGCTTCAGCTGAAAAACCCTTTTGTGGTGGACTTCAAGATTGTCACAGCCTTTAATATGTTAATATGACAGTCTTTCACCTGGGGACACTGTGTACAGTTAGTGGGTTGGCATCCCAGAAATTTCAGGAATCTTTTTTAGTGGCAGCTGTGGTGTGAGTCTAGTGGATCCTTTTTGGAGTGTGACTTTCTGCCTCTGTGCAGGAGGTTCTGAGGGAGGTACTGGAGATTTCAACCCTGAAACAGCACTTCTGGCAGCTTTAGCTTGTGGGCAAACCTCTTGTTCAGTGTCTTGCATCATTATGATGTTTTTGGAAGTTTCAGAGATAAACAGGACTCCCTGTTCATTGTTGTGCTGAGCAGGTCACCAGGGTATGCTGTTTATGCAGAGAAGAATGGGTAAAATATGAAATGTGGCACTACAAATCCGGCTGTTCTTCCTCAAAAGTTAGGAACCCGTGTCCTCAGCTGGGTTTGCCAACTCTGCCTGTCTCCTCAGCCAGTACTCACCCTCTTCTGCCTTAAGGAAATACCCTAAAATGCACTCCAGACCTTCTGTCTGTACTGAGAGATGATTTATTCACCTTGTCTGTGTGGGGTCTGCTCTCACTGGGGCACTGCAGTGTGGCTGCAGCAGGAATCTGAGGGATCCAGGTCCTGGGCAGTCCTTCCCACCCTCACAGAGGCAAATTTGGGGCAAGTTCTTCTCCCAGTGAAACCTACTGAACTTCTACAGGATCCTATCAGGTTTTATGATTCCTGTGAAATGGAGCCAATGCTGAGAGACTCTTTCACAGATGTTACCAAAGAGATAAATCCTGTAGCTGTTGTTTGTCCCAGTTCCTGCTCCCTTTGAAAGGTGAAGTGAAAATGAAATAACCAAACCTGGATTCCATCACAGAATCCAGATTTCCCAGGTAAAATTTGATTCTCTTGCCTTTCCAGCACACTTAATGACGTGGGGTTTTTTGTCCTGGATGAGATTGTGGAAGGGTGGGTTGAATTTCTCCTTGGCTCTTGCTGCCTTTTCTGCCCTGTTTCTGTGACTCCTGCATGGAGGGGCCTGACCCATGAGCATGGCAAGATCTGAACTCTGAGCAGGAGCAGTGCAGAATGAAATGGATGTTGCTTTGGAAACCTTCACTTCCCAGTGCTTCAGCAGCAGAGCTTCTGTTGGAAGAGCTGTGATCACTCAATGGCTCTTAGCAGTCCCTTAATTTAAAAAAAGAAAGAAGAAAAAAGTATTTAAGTTTTCTATTGTGAATATTGTAGTATTTTTTTTATTTTAAAACTCGAGGTGTTTTGATATTACTTGCAAAGTCAAACGAACAAAGCGTTGCTGATCTCCAAAAATCCTGAGGCCGTTTAGGTGGGGGGAAAACATGTATATATTGTAATTTTTGTGTGTTTCTGTGCTCTTTGTTTACCCAAAGGTTCTGGCAGTATGAAAGACAGAAATGTGTGGGAGCTGTGCAAGGAATTGACGACGACATTTGAGTTGATGTTGGAAAGATGTCCAGATACTGTCCATTTGCTAATAAAAAAGAAGAATTGCAGTGACTTCTCTTGCCTTTTTCCCTGCCCCAAACTACAGCTCATTCCAATTCCAACCAGCTGGGACTGCACATTGGAAGGTTTCTTGCTGTGCCTGATCCCATTGTCTGTGAAAGGGCCACAGCAGCATTTGGCTGAACATTTTATTAATGATGCTTTAGGGAGACTCCCAGAAATGCACACACACACACGGTGTCAGTGATTCCTGCACTGCTGACCTGCCCAGGTGTGTCAGCCCGTGGTATTTCCACACCTCCTGCTGCGTCTGTTCCTTGATGACTGCAGAGAGAAATGTTTTCTGCCAGCCTCTGCTGGTGCTTGGTTCAGCAGAGCTCTGCCAGCAGCTGAAATCTGGATCTCTGGGTTGGTTCAGCAGAGCTCTGCCAGCAGCTGAAATCTGGATATCTGGGTTGGTTCAGCAGAGCTCTGCCAGCAGCTGAAATCTGGATATCTGGGTTGGTTCAGCAGAGCTCTGCCAGCAGCTGAAATCTGGATCTCTGGGTTTATCTTTGCTTGGCTCTGCTGCCTGTTTGCCCCTGTGTGTGCTCTGCAGCAGTGCAGTTAAGGGTGGGTTAATTTACAGGGTTCATTCACACTGTGGTACCCACAGGCAGGCTGTGATTTCAGGAATTTGTGGGAGAAAACACGAGCCTTTCTCTGTAAGGATGTGTTTGTAACAGATTTCATTCTCTGCACAAATAGCTGGGCCTCCATCCCTGTTGCTGTCACACTTGGTGCCGTGTGGGTGGGCCTTGTCCTCCCAGAGCTCTGGATGTCCCCGGGCACTTCTCCCTGCAATCAGAAGCATTTGCAAAAGACCATTTACAAATAGCCTTTATGGGGATGAGATCAATATTTCCGTGCTAGAGCTCTGCCAGCAAAGCCAGCCGTGAATGCAGGGGGTGATGGCCCATTCCATGGCTTTTCCTCATCCTGCTAAAATGCACGGGCATTGTTTGGTGTAACCACGCCAGCCCAGGAAATCCTGCTGCTGCAATAGGCAATTTCTGGCTCTGCTGGTTTTTTCTCTGCAGCAACAGTGAGAGCTGGGAGCTCTCAAACCACCGCGTGCAGGAAAGCCTCGGAGCTTGGGGCAGAGCGTTTTGCTTATGGCACGATATTCCAGAATTCCTGCAAGCAGGGCGGGGATTGGGAGCAGTGCTGACCTGCCTGGGAGCCCTGCCGTGTGCACAGCAGATTTCTCGTCGCCCACAGCCCTGGGGAAATCAGGCTGGTTAAGTAAGAGCTTGTTAAAACCCAAAACGTGCTGAAAAGATATTTGTGTGCTGCGTTTTGAGCCGCTCGGGGTCGTGGTCTCCCCAGGTGGGTGGGATCCTGCTCATTGTGAGGGGGAGCTGAGCAAGGGTAATTTTTGTCTGTGCCCACCCCAAATATTCCCACTTGAGGTTCAGGGTTGTACGTGCTCCCCGTGCAGGAAGTCTGAAGCGGTTCCTGGCTGGGGAAAGGAAGGGCCCTGCGCTCGTGTTGTGTTTCCCGGAGACAAAGCGATGGATTCTCAAACAAAATTCTGTCCCTTGGTAAGGTGCCAGCCCTGGGCTGGAGCAGGCTCTGGGTCTGTAATTACACGTCCAACCTGTTGGAGAGTTTTTTGCTCAGCCTTTGCTATCCTTTGTAATCCGAGCAGCAGCGGGCTCCCGTGGGATGCCCTTGGCACACAGAACCGCTCGCTGTTCAGGCACCTCGTTTTGCCCAGGGCAGAAAGTCCGAGGGGAAAGCTTGAAAAACGCCCTTGCTGCTGCATGAGGCAGGCAGGACCCAGCCTGCTCCCCTCCCTCGGCCGGGCTCTGAGCTCTGTGAGCACACAGAGCACATGCAAAACGTGCTGGGACAAACGGCAGCGGGAGCGCGGTGCTGCTCTGGGCTGTGCCCGCGCTGTGGGATGGATGCGTGCGAGGAGCGGAGGGCAGGGGGATGGACGCTCGCAGGGGGATGGACGCTCGCAGGGGGATGAATGCCCGCAGGGGGATGGACGCTCGCAGGGGGATGANATCCCCGCGCATCCCCGCGCATCCCCGCCCGTGTCGCGGCTTCCCCACCGCGGCCGGGGGAACGGCAGGACCCCCGGGGCGCTGCTGACCCGGCCTCTCGCCGCTCTCGCCCGCAGCCGTGGTGGGCGCCGGGCTGGGGGGCTCGGCCTCCGCGTACTTCCTGCAGCAGCACTTCGGGCCGCAGGTGCAGCTGGACGTGTACGAGGCGGCGGGCGTGGGAGGGCGCCTGGCCACCGTCACCGTGAACAAGCAGCAGTATGAGAGCCGGGGAGCCTCCATCCACGCCCTCAGCCTCCACATGCAGGACTTCGTCAAGATCCTGGGTGAGCCTGGGGGGCCCAGCGCTGCGTGCATGGCCTCCCTCGCTGAGCTGCGGGGCTGGGACACCCCCGGGCTCTGTGCTTGGGGTAGTGGGGAGGGTTTCTGCCAGTCCCCCTTGGCACCTCAGGCGTGTGGTGATCCCCTTGCTGTCCGTGCAGCCTCTTGTGCCCTGGAGAGAGAAAGGGATGGGGTGGTCACTGTCAGGGGGGGTAATTAGTGTTGGAGGGTTGCTCACAAACCCCTGCCAGTCTGAGCCAGTAGGCAGCAGCAGCTCCATGAGACGCCCCAACATGATCTGGCTGGGAACCCATGCCTGGAGGTCTCTCATTCCTGATGCTCCTCCAAGAGCATCTTTGCCCATATCCCTGCTGGGCCGTGTCCAGTGCTGGCCTTTCCCAGGAGCCATCCAGCCCCGGGGAGGAGCAGCCACACTGTCCCTGTGCTCCCACAGGCCTCAAGCACCGGCGGGAGGTGGCCGGGAAAAGCGCCATCTTCAGCGGGGAGCACTTTGTCCTGGAGGAGACCGACTGGTACCTGCTCAACCTCTTCCGCCTCTGGTGGCACTATGGCATCAGCTTCCTGCGCCTGCAGATGTGGGTGGAGGAGGTGATGGAGAAGTTCATGAGGTAGGAGAGCCCAAGTGTCACAATGGGACACGAAATAAAGATGCTTGACTCCAGTCAGGAGGCAGTAGAAATCAGAAGGTTTATTTACAATTCATTCAGCCCTTTTATAACACGCTGTGCTAAAAGTCACATTATTGGTCCATAGGACTGAGACCGCTCCCATTGGCTCAGTAACAGAAATAGCAAACAACACCTGTTGTTATGGGAAAGGAACATTGTTTACACAAGGTTGTTTTGTGAAAAAGAAAACTGTTAAAAAGCTTCCCTTGAGAAGAGCTAGCTCTTATCAAGCTCAGAAAATATCGAGCCCACACCCGAGGGGCTGAGGAGGATTTCCCTGTCACCGGGGGCGTCACTGGGTGTCCCCGCTCCTGTCCCCTGCAGGATCTACAAGTACCAGGCACACGGCTACGCCTTCTCCAGCCTGGAGGAGCTGCTGCGCTCCCTGGGGGGTGAGGCCTTTGTGAACATGACCCAGCGCTCGGTGGCCGAGTCCCTGCTGGAGGTGGGTGTCACCCAGCGCTTCGTGGACGATGTCATCGCCGCCGTGCTGCGCTCCAGCTACGGCCAGTCCGTGCTGGTGCCCGCCTTCGCAGGTGAAGCCACCTCCCCTCGCCGTGTGACGCTCCTCAGTGTCCCCTCTGCCGCCAGGCTGTGGAGCCACCCTTGCCTTCCTCTCTCTCTGCAGGAGCCATGTCGCTGGCGGGAGCCCAGGGCAGCACCTGGGCGGTGGAAGGAGGGAATAAGCTGGTGTGTTCAGGTCTGCTGAAGCTGACCAAAGCCAATGTCATCTCAGCCAGGGTGACAGGCATCTCCCTGCACAGCTCGGGTGAGCCTGGGCACGGCCCTGGGTGCGCCAGGATGGGAGGTTGGTGGTGGCAGCATGGGAGTGCTGTGGCTGGAGGGCATCCTCGCCCTGGTGAGGTGTTGCAGTCACGACACAAAAGAACAACACTCATGTTGAGAGCGAGGAAAGAAGGACTTTATTTTGGGAATTTCAGCTTATATAGTTTTCAGGATTTGGTCAAGGATTGGGAGATGAGAGGAACACCCGTCTGACCCCAGTGGTCAAACCAGTCTGTCACAGAGAGGAATGAGAAAACAATCTACTTTGTTCATGTTAAATGTATGAGAAACTCCAGGAGAAATACGTAAACAAAATCAGAAGGCTGAAACTCAGGGCGACAGTGGGAGAGGGCCTGAGGGTCTGTCCTTCTCCCTTTGATCCAGCGGGGCCCCTGCAACACCAGCCTCAGCCCTGAGGTTGGCCTCCCTCCCTCCCTCCCTCCTTCCTGAGGTCCATCACGTTCTCCTGTGGCTCAATCCTTGTTGCAGGCTCGCTCCCCCTTCCACCACAGCAGAAGAATATCTGGGGCCTGGGGTATGGGCTGGGTTTTGGGCTGTGTTCCCCCCAGTATTCTTTGCCCTCACTAGGCAGGGCTTCTCTGGAAACATTTTCCCAGCGTCTTAATGAAGCCTCTCTGCCACCCTAAGACATCAGCAGCTCACCCATAACCATCAGGTGCTATGGTTCAGCACCGGTGTGTGCTGGCAAACCAGGGGATGGAGGTCAGGTTGGAAAAAAGCAGGTCAGGGCAGCACCAGCTGGACCTCAGCTCCTGACTGTCCCATCTCTTTTCAGAGGGGAGAGCCCTGTACCAGGTCCACTACGAGAGCACCGAAGGCCAGGGCTCGGCTTTCTACGACCTGGTGGTGGTGACCACCCCGCTGCATCCCAGCAGGAGCAACTTCACCTTCCAGAACTTCGACCCCCCTATCGCCGACCTCCCCGGAGCCTTCCAGCCCTCCGTCACCTCGGTGGTGCACGGCTACCTCAACTCCTCCTACTTCGGCTTCCCCGACCCCAAGCTGTTCCCTTTCACCAGCATCCTCACCACCGACACCCCCGACCTCTTCTTCCACGCCATGGACAACGTCTGCCCCGTCAACGTCTCGGTGGCGTTCCGGCGCAAGCAGCCGCAGGAGGCGGCCGTGTGGCGCGTCCTGTCCCAGCAGCCGCTGGACAAGCCCCAGCTGAAGACCCTCTTCAGGTCCTACTACTCGGTGCAGGTGACGGAGTGGCCGACGTACCCCCGCTACGACTCGGCCAAGGCCCTGCCGCCCATCGTGCTCCACGAGAACCTCTTCTACCTCAGCGGCGTGGAGTGGGTGGCCAGCTCCATGGAGATGGTGGCCGTGGCCGCCAAAAACGTGGCCCTGCTGGCCTACAACCGCTGGCACCAGGAGCTGGAGAAGATCGACCAGAAGGACTTGATGCACAAGGTGAAGACGGAGCTGTGACAGCCCTGAGGGGGCGGCGGGCCAGGAGCTTTGGTGTGTGGTAGCCTGGGGATGTATTTATTGCCTTGGGGAGGCCTTGGGGGGGCTGGGGGACAAGGGACAGGCTGTGTGCCGGTGACTTGAAGGCCTTCAGGAATACAGTTCCTGCCCAGTGTTGCTGTGTCTGTGCTGTGTGCCTCGGTTTCCCTGTTCCTTCACCCCAGGCTCTACTGGAAAGGAGCCTGTGCCTTCTCCTGGAAAAGGGTCACTGTGTTTGGGAGGGATTTTGGGGGGCTTTCAGGAGTGAGGCTGGCTGGCACTGGCAGCAGGTGGGTCTCACCATCACGTCCCACCTCCAGCTCCCGCCAGTCTCCTCTGCCTTCCTGGCTTTGCCCTTGGGAAACTCTCAGGTAGGGCTGGAGATCCCATGGCCTCTCCCACGCCTGGAGCCTCACCCCGAGGCTGAGACAGCGAGAGCTGTCACAGGTCCTGCCAGGTGCTGTCTCTGGGGGTATCCAAGCTTGTGTTTGGGGGGCAGAAGAGCCTCAGTGGGAGAAGCTGGGCAGGGCAGAGGGGCAGCATGAGGGGCCAAGGCAGGGGCAGCTCAGACCAGGGCCAGCAATGCGCTTTATTGAGACCTCAGAAGCTGCCCAAAGCACCAGCAGCTCGCCCCGCTCCTTGGACTGCCCAGCCTGGCACAGGGGAACTTGTGGGAGGGCTGGGAAGGACTAGGGAGGACGGGAGGGCTGGGTGTTGCTGGGGCTGTTCCAGCGATGGAGCCAAGAAAGGGAAGTGGGGACTTTTGGAAGGGAAGATCCTGACCCTGACCCTGACCCTGACCCTGACCCTGACCCTGGCCCTGACCCTGACNCCCTGCCCAGCCAGAGGCCCCATGGGCAGCTGCCTCCCTGTCTCCCCCAGCCCATAGCTGAGCTCCTCCCTGGAGGCTGGGGGCAGTCAGTGTCTGGGACTGGGTGACAGGGCTGCCTCTGCACTGGGTGTCCCCAAAGCAGCTGCTGGGGCTGAGCCCGATGGAGCCTGCAGGGGAATTTTGAGCAGCTCTTGCACAGGGACCTCCCCTCACCCCGATGCCCATCCAGGTGGCCTCTCCCAAGGGGCTGGGCAAGCTCGGGAAGCAAGAGCAAGCTGCTTAGATGCCCACGGGGAGCTGCAGGGGGGCAGCTTTGCAGCCTCAGAAGATGCAGGTGCAGCCCACAGCGATGGTCTCCATCACCATCTGGTATTTCTTGGGGCACTTGTTCCTGCCCGAGGGCCTGTGCCCTGCCTCGGCCGGGCCCGGGCAGAGCAGGCGGCGCACGGGCAGGCGGCTGAAGATGGGAATGCTGGCCATGGTGCGGTCCTCCTGCATGGTGAAGGGGTTGATGCAGCCAGTGCAGAGGCACCGGGCCTCGGGGATGTCTGCCGGGATCCGTGTGGCATCGTGGTTTATCCTGGAGAAAAAGGAAAGCAGGGTAAGGCTGGAGAGGTGGTGGTGGGGGCAGCGGGTGGTTGGGGTGAAACGGGTTCTGCATCACATGCTGCCACAGCCTCCAGCAGGCAGCACAGCCCTTGTGCTGGCACAGAGCCACCTTGCCTGTCCCCGAGGTGCCTGCCCCAAGCTCACCTGTAGGCCCAGGGGGACAGGCTCCTGCGGTTGGACCTCCAGAGCCTCAGGTTCACCTGGCACTTGGTGTCCCCCGGCTCGGAGCCGTTCCTCAGCTGGCGCACCATGTCCTGGATGCTGTGCTCGTACTCTGCCATGCTGCTGTAGGGCTCCTCGGGGGCCCAGGCCAGGGCAGGGGGGGCTGTTGGTGGCCGTGCCAGGCCCCTTCTCCTGCCCTTGGCTGCCTTGCTCTGGTCTTTGGCTTCGGGAACCAGGACCATGGCAAAGGTGAAGATGCAAAGGAGCAGCTGAGGAAGAAGGAGGATGGTGAGTGGCTGCTTGGGCTGCACGACTGCCATGGAAGGGGAGCTCTCCCTCCTCCCAGGGGTCACCAGGTGATGGCAGGGCCACACTGACTTTGAGGTGGCACATTCAGTGCCCAAAGGCAGTGCTGGCCTACAGGTGAGAAACACCAGAGGGCAGTTTGCAGGGATGGTGGGCACACAGTCATGGTGAGGTGATGTGTGGCTGTCCCTCACCCTGCTTGCAGCTGGCAATTTGTGTTGCCCAAAGTACCCCTGCCTGCGCTGCCCGAGCTGTGCCCAGTCCCCACCCTGAGACAGCTGCCTGCCAGGAGGGACCCAGCTCAGGCTGTACCTGGGCAGCCTCTGGTTTAAAAGGAGCCTTACAGAGATGAGACAGTCAAGAATGGGATCTTTATCCAAACCCTCCTCTCCCTCCCTCTGTGCTCTGAGGACGGTGAGAGAGAAAAGATGCTTTTTTCCTTCCCTTCTCCCTCCAGCCTCGAGCAGCCGTGTGCTGCCACCCGGCAGGCTGCCCAGCAGGGAACAAAGTTGCTTTCTGTAGTGCTGCTCCCTGCTATTCATGTCCCTGCAGTGGCACAGGCAGCCCCAGACCTGCCCGTGGGTGTGCAGTGCCCTGGGGCAGGGAGGGCTCGGCCAGGGCTGTTCTCCCCGGCCGGTGCCGGACTGTCCGGCCGGACTGGCCGTGCCTTTGCTCTGTCCCCCAGGCTTGCTGCATCCTCACCCTGCTGGGAGTGAGAGCCATGGCCCTGGCAGGCCACAGCAGGCACCTCCAAAGCAAACAACCCCAGGTAAACAAGCATGCAAATCATTCTAGTAGAGAAGGAAAACGAGGAGCAAGCCCTGAGGTGCCGGGAGGAACCTTACCAGGTTTGGAGCCCGCTCCATGGCCGCGGCCGCTGTCCTGCAGTGTGGCCGGTCCCTGCAAGCTGGGCAGCTAAAAAGGGAAAGCCCCAGCCCCCAGCTGTGCCCAGCCAGAGGTGTGTCCGGTCCCCAGGGTGCCAGGGAGCCTCGGAGCAGACAGGGCAGGGGGCCAGCGTGGTCTGGGACTCGGCCACCCGCCGCCGCCCCAGGCGCTGGCTCTGCTGGCACCGGTGGCTGTGGTCAGTGGCGGGTCCCCTGTGGAGCAGGCAGCCCTGAGGGGCTCTCCTGGCAATAACATGTTCTGGGGAGGGGCTTTGGGCTCTGTTGGTGTCACCAGCATGGTCACAGCCCTGACAGGGCCGCAGGGACACGGCTGCTGGGCCGGCAGAGCAGGGGTAGCTGTGTCCTGCAAGGTGAGCAGGTAACCCGGGCCTGAGGGCCCACTGTCATCCGTGTGCCACCACCAGCAGCAGCTCTGCTGTCCCCAGAAACAAACCAAAAAGCCAAACTTTTGTCCCCAAACCTTTCTGCCCAGCAGTGAGATAATGGCACCCATCACTCCCTGCACCCCTGCTCTGTCTGTCCCCAAACCCTTCCCCTTCTGCTGTCCTCCAGCTCCTGCCATGGGGACACAGCAGCTGTGCCCACAGGTGGCCGTGGGTCTGTGGGGTGGTGGGTGTTGCTGGGTACTGCCCTGGCTTTCCGGGGCCAGGCACCGCGCTGCAGGGAGCTGCGGTAGGGGAAACTGAGGCACGGGGGTGCTGGCTGTAATTCCCCGTCCAGGGAACAGGGGCTGGCATTACCCCCCTTCTCTGGGCTGTCGCTGTCCCTGCGGTCAAGTGCCACGCGATGGTGCTGTCCGCCACCCAACCGCTCCCAGCCCTCCGTCCTTCCCGTCTGCATCCCTCCTCCCCTCCATCCCTCCCTGCATGCCTCCGCCCCTCCGTGCATCCCTCCTCCTCTCCATCCCTNTTCCCCACGCTCCCGGGCAGCAGGCTCTGCCCTGCTCCTTTGCTGGCAGCGCTGGATGTTGTTTCCCTGCTCCTCCCGCCCCACTGTGCATCCCCGGGGATTTGAAGGCCCTTGAGCTTTGTAGGGCGGAGGGAAATTTCCACCTCCTTTTCCCA
>VXBB01000330.1:68845-92483 GCA_013399915.1 Illadopsis cleaveri | reverse complement strand
CCCCACCCTGCTGCCCCCAAACCCCCCCCAGCACCTCGGGGAGGGGCACCCTGTTAAAAGCTGTCAGTGAGAGGGAGAAAGGTCACTGAGCAGGGACTTAACACCCATAATCAGTTTATGGGATTTGTGGGCAGCTGGGAACGGCGTCAGCACAGCTCCACCTTCCCGGGTTATCCACCCTCCCCGGCTCCCCAGGAACAAACAGCACAAACACACTGAAGAAAAGCCAGCAGCAAACACCTCCTGGGCAGCCCAAGGGAAGAATGGCCACAGCCAGGTTCTTCATTTTTCCTCCTCAAAGAAAGGGGGCTTGGGAAGGAAAGAATGGCCACAGCCTGCCCCTCACCTTTCCTCCCCAAAGAAAGGGAAGGAAGGCAGGCACTTCCAGGGTGTGTCAGCAGGGATTTCAGGCTGGAGCTGCTGTTGGAAAATTGAGTGGCACCACGAATGCCAGCCCTGCAGGGGCATTAGCACCCCCACCCTCCGTGCCCACCCTCCTGGAGCTGTCCACAGGCTCTGCCCCCACAGGTGACCCTGACCCAGTGGCACAAACAGCTCTGGCCCAGCTCTGGAGAGGAGGAGGAGGAGGAGGAGGAACCCAGAGTTCAGCACGAGGCAGGGCTGTGCCGGGGGGAAGCTGTCGGCACATGAGAATGATTCTATTTGCTGCCTAAGTGGTTTTTCTCAGCTCAAAGGACTTGCACCAGTTTCTGGCTTTACCTCTCTGCTCTCCTCCCCCACTGCCTGACTGTAGCTGCCAAGGCAGGAAAACGCTCCCTGCTCCTCTCTGCCCCATCTGGGCACAGTCCTGCCCACGGCCACCCAGCTTGGTCTGGCTGCTCCACACCAGAGGCAGCTGCCAGCCCCAGGCTGCTCCTGCTCCCCACTGTGCCCACTTGGATTTGTGAAATCCTTGCAGTCACCAGAGACGGGCTCAAGGATCTTTAATTCATCCACAGAGCTGAGCAGCAGTTAAAAAACCCACGAGAAGGAAGTGCAGCAGCTCAGGAGAACCAGATACAGCAGGGCAAGCTCTGCCCAGGGCCCAGCCCTGCAGATTCCCAGTTAAACACACGATGGTCTCCTTTGGAAAAGCCCCAGTGCACTGCTCTGGCCACAGCAACACAAGGGACTCACCTGAGGTATGAGGAAGGGACAAGGAGGATTTGGTCCTTGTGCCCCTGCTCTGGTGGCTCACGAAGTCCCACCAGGCTGAGTCACACAAGTTCCCTGCCCCACCTCTGCCAGGCACAGGGTTGTGCCAAGTCAGGCTCCTGCCCCGGGCATTTACAGGCCTGGATTTATCGTGCAGGCAGGGGCTCTGAGAGCAGCTCACAAGCCAGTCCACCCTGTAGGACAACACGAACACTCCTTCAAAGCCTCCCGAGCAGCTCAAATTGCTTCCATTCAAAAGAAGTTCAAAGTCTGCCACCTGCTCACCAGCCCAAGGCTCGGTGTTATTTCAGGGGTGGGGACAGGGAGCAGCAGCGGGAGCCTGGGAGCTCTTGGGATGTGAGTGGTGCACACACAGCTCTGGAAAGAGCTTCTCCTCCAGCCAGGCACATCGATGCCTTCCGACAAACCCAGAGGGGGGAAGAAATGCAGTTCATCAGCTGCGTTTACAAAAAACAACCCAGGTTATCAACGGGAACAAAAGGCTTTTAGGGAGGGAAGGCACAATGGGGAGGGCTGAGCGTGCTCAGGTACTTCCAGGAGCAGCCCCTGATACCAAAACACCAAGCTCTCCTCTGAGAAAGGAGCTGCATCAACATTCAGTCATTTTTGAACACAAAAACCTGAAAACCCAATCAACTCGAGTCTGTTGTGAGAATATTCCCCGGCTCCTCCCGATTTCCAGCTACCAAAATCCAGCACTACCCACGGTCACAACGAAGAAAATCTCCCGTGATGTAAAAAGTCACATTAGCATCTCCAAGTAATGGATTTTACACCTTTAGTACTGAGCTTTGCAAAGCAGCTGAGCTCACTGCGGTACATTTGAAGAGAGGGACAGAGCTGGGTGTGTTTGGAAGGGTTCATTAACGCGGCTGTGTCCCAGCACGAGACAATTCCTCACAGACAGCGCCCTCCCACCCTCCCCCGTCCCTAACAGGGATTAAAGAGCCATTTCCACATTAGAACGTCAGGGACGCAGTCCTTCCACCGCTCAGGGCCCAGTAGGAGGGTGGGCACTTCCTCTGTGTCATCCTTCCAGGGGCACCAGAGCAGACAGCTCTTCCTCCCGAGCCGCTTCTCCTTTCTGTCCGCAGCCTGCCCTGCTCACCGACGTGGGCTATGACATCAGGCCGATATGAAATCACGATGATTTCACTGCAATTAAGGCAGGAGCAGATGGGGCTGATGGAGCTGGCTAAGCAACAAATCTTCTAAATTGGAGAACGCTGTCAAGAGAAATTAAAGGCTCGTGCAAAAAGCCAACTTGGGATGGCAGAAAAATTCCACATGGGAGGGAGGGACTGCTGGTCAGAGCAGTGGGGCTGGACTGAAACACCTCAGTGCAGGAAAACCCCAGCAGAAAGCAGGGACAAGTTCCCAACAAAAAACACCTGCAAAAGCCAAGAGAGAACAGGCACAGCACCGCAACAGCGAGGCAACACTTGAGCTTGAAAAATAACCCCCAGAAAGACAGAATTGCATTAAAAAAAAAAAAAAAAAAAAGTGTGTGGCACATGCTGGACAGACTCCAGACCTACCAAATACATCAAGTGTTTTTAACACAGCCAGGGGTTGTGTTTGTCACTTGTTACCAACACCACAGAGAGGAGCAGCCAAGGAGTGACGCTGGCAGGAACTGGGAGCCAGAGCTGTCTCTTTTCAGAGCTTTTATGGGAGAAGAGAAAAAGGCTCTCAACTGCTTCTAACAAGGAATGGCTTAAATAGGTTAAAAATAATGGAGCAGTACCCTGCACATGAGCACTCCGTGCTCCCAATTAAGCAATCCTTTAAAAGGTGGCCTTAGGAAGCCTCTCAGAGTCGTTGTAAGGAGGTTAATAAATTGCTTTGAAACCCTGGACGCAGCTTAGCGAGGTGACTAAGGAGCTGTTGTCACAGCCTAACGTCATTACCCGAATTCTGGCACTTTCCAGGGAGCACGAGGCTGCAGATCTTGAGCTTTACAGCCTCTTGTCCAAATGCTGATTCCTTGCCAAGGGCCTGGGACTGCTTGCAGAAGGTTTGGGCTTTGCAGGTGAATCTCTTTCAACACAAAACGTTGGCAGAGATGCAGGAAGTCAGGATCCACAGGGTTTTATTCCTTCAGGCTCAAGTCTTTCTTCCAAACCAAGGAGAACACACAGCAAACGGGTGTTTGGTGCCTGTTTAAGGAAGGTGGGCACCTCATGCCCTGGCCAGCACATCTGGCACAGGCTGTTGATGCAGAACACTTGGCCCATGCTCCTGTGCAGAAATAAATTCTGTTCCCACACATCTGCAAGGCTGACTGAGCTCCAGGCTCCTCCACAGCACCTGCAGCTCCCCAAACTACCAACCAATGCATTTTGACACCCTAAATGTGTTTACTCTCCCTTACAGAGCTCATAAAGAGCAGTTGTTTCTAAATCCTCCCCCCCTCAAAGTCACGAGCAAATTTAACCAACAGAGAAAATAATTCATTCTCCTGAAACCAAATTATTTTCTCCAAACTTTGCATCAAGTATCTCATGTCAGAGCATGAAAAGCGATGCCACAATTCCGAGCAGCCTCTCCAAGGACAGCTGCCAAAAAGGCATTTCATTGATGCTTCCTCCCCTCCTGCCAACATGTGTTGTCAGACACGTTGCCTAGACAGCAGAAATCATGGATAAGGACATCTCCCAGTGCTCCAGACAGCAGCTCTTACAAACAGACTGGTTTTCATAGGAGGCACTGCTTGAAAACCATCCTTATTTGGATGGGGCAATACTCAGAGTTTGGAAAACCAGGAGAATGAGCTCCATTTCTTCTTGCAGCAGGCAGGCAGCAGAGGCTGCTGTGCCTCAGGAGTTCCCCAGTGCTATCTCTGAAGCCCAGCAGCCCCCCTGTCCTCCCAGATTATCTACCCCAGGGATTATTATTTATTATTATTAGCACGCAGTGTTCTCCACCTAAAGTTTAACACCTCAGGGCAGATCCTTCTTGGACAGAGTACAGGGGGGCCTTGATCCACATCATCACCACCATTCCAGGAGTGCACAGTGTCTTATGATCCTGAAGAAATGGTTTTCAAAAGGAAAGAAAGATTTTTTTTTCCCCAACAGTAAAAAAGATGAACTGTGAGCAGGAACTCTGCTCCATGCACGAAAACTGTCTAAAAAGCAAACATACAGACAACATTTACACAATAGGCATGTGGCAGCATTTTCAGACTTTTTTTTTTTTTAATTTATTCTGACATGCTATAAAGGAATAAATTACACTGTTAAAGAATTACCAGCAATAAAAGTATTTCTTTCTTTCAGCTGGGCTAGAATAGGAGTGAGAAGGAAGACAGCCTGGGGCAGTAACCAATGTGAACTCTGCATGGTGCGAGGCTGCCCCCAAGAACAAGAGGAAATCTGGTCATATCCACTTCACAAGAACTTGAAAGAAAATGCCTTGGTTTCAAACCATCCAAATTTTTTTCCAAACCATTCCAATTTTTTCCTCCAAAGCAGCAATCACAGGTCAGTCCAGCCGAGGCAGGACATGGCAATGCTCGGAGGCTGCCAATCCTGGGTCTGCAAGAGATGCCATTTCATTTTAAAAAATTCCAATCTTATTATAGAGGGCTGGTCTCAAACAACAGGTTATAAAAATGCAAGACTGCCCCTTCCCCCTCAAGGAAAAAATACAAAATTTATTTAAAAACAAAATGAGGAAGAGTTACACCACTAAATCTAAAATGATTTAGAAAGAAAGATGACTTCTTTTGCTTAACAAATGGCCTTAAAACTTGGTTTAAAAACAGGGTAATGTAAATTTCTTAAACTGAATTAACAAGGCAAATTAAAAAAAATCTCATTTCCTTACAGAAACAGTTTTTAGTTTTTAATGAACTTGTAAACAAAAAAGCTCCCGCTTCAAAATAAAAACAAAATCCCAGATCATATAGATGTTTACAGTGATTACATTTATCTAAGCAACTTACATACAGGTTCAGTTGTAAGATGTTAACTAAATTTCGTGACAAATATGCTGTTTTTTTCCTTTTATACCAAGAACATTATAGAGTTAATGCAGAGTCCTAAAGATTATCTAGTAGTCGCTAAGTTTCTCTTAAGTCTTCACTTTAGATGCTGTTATTTCTAGCACAGGTAAGCAGGCAGAGTCTTTCATATGCTTAAAAACTGGAATCTTTGGTTACTACCATGTCAGCTGGCTTGGTATGTTGCACATAGAAGCCAACAACTTTAAGAATGTTTTAAGTGTACAACTTTCAAAACCCAGGGAGGAATAACCAGAAAAAGAGTGCACAATTGTGAGCATTTACAATTATCACAACTGTTGCCGAAGACTGTTCATGCCATTCTTCCAAAACAATGAGATCTCATAAGCAGTGTAGTTCAAAGTAAAAAGGTAACAAAAATTGGCATATGCACAATTTTCTCCACTTGTGTGTCAACCATTAGTTAACTTTTCCACTTGAAAAAAATGCAATAGAAAACTGGACACCATGTTTCACTATCTCAGTAATATTCACAATTACAGCTGCTACAACTCCAAGTGCAGCATCACTGACACTGCCCAGAGCCAGTTTATACTGATATTAAGTTCTTTACACCAAGGAAATGGTTGCCCACAGCCACTGGCAAGTGTATGAACTAAAATTTCTAGGATTTGGGGAGTGACAAGTCCTGCTCCGATCTGCTCTGCTTTGTCCCATCCTCGTCATGCTCAGAAACCTGCAAGATAAACACAAGGGGAAACTTACTGATACGGGATGGAAACGAGCAACAGCCTTCACAGGAGGAGAATTAAACAGCAGTTATGGTCATTCAAAGGGGAAAATGCTGCTCCATCTGGGAATTGCAGAGTTCCTGGTGTCCATTTCCAAAGGTAACCAGGATTTGCCACAGCTCTGGAGCTCACACACCTCTGACTCACACCTACTGCTGCACTGGGAAACGGGCTGAATGCACCAGCTGGATGCCACATTCCCCCAGCAGGAATTCAGCCCAGCAGTTTGAAAACAAGCTGTGTTATTGCCACTAGGAAACAGGATGTAATTTCATAGGATTGTTTTCTGCTTGTCTGCAGTGGCTTATGTTTATATCCCTGAATGTCAGGCTGTCATCTGACTGCAGGGTGCTCTCCAGAGACGCAGTACGGCAGTGTCACACGGACAGGCAGGGGACAACTCACCTCACAGTCACTGGTGCCACCACAAACCCACAGCAGCACGCTCTGGGCAGCCACAACACAGGGCAGGAGCTGTGACAGTGCCTGGGGAAGCAGCACAGCTCGGCCTTTGGAAGGACAAGTGCTGACTCACATGACAGGGGAGGTGGTGCACACACAGCAGTTCTTTTCATGGTCAGCATTCCAAATGACATTGGGGGATAGGAGAGCACAGGAATACACACACACATCTCCCAGAACCAGTTACTGCAGGCTCAGCCAGTCCTCCCTCCGTGCTCCTTGCTGGTGACTCGGGTGGCAGGGCTGGGCTTAGCACAGGGAACAGGAGCCCCAACCAAAAATGGCTTTGCCAAGGCAGTTTCCGTTCTGGATGCCCTCCAGACAGGATGGCTCTGGCCATGGGTGACTTCATCACAGCAACAGCTCTGAGTTTTTTCAACAGAAATCTCTCCTCAGTGAAATACAGACAGAGCTGACCTCAGCTAGAGCTTGTGCTGTCATCCAGAGAGAAGCAAGTGCAAACAAGTCTTACTAGTCTGACACTCTGTCCAAAATGAATGTGGAGAGCACCCAGAAATTGGCTTCAACTCTTCCAAAACTGGTACAGGTCATTTCAAAGCGGTTCAATAACTTGTTTCAAACCCAGTGTTAATGCACTGAAGGACAATTCTCTTTATGCAGCACTGGTCATATTAAAAAAACAAACGCTGTACCAGAATCAAGACAGCCATTCCCACTTGAGTGCAAATTCCCACAGAAAGCCCAGTGACTCCTGAGTTCCCTAATCCTTATTTGATGCACACAACCAAAAATTATGCTGTTTTTCCATGGAGTGTGTTCAGCAGAGAACACTGATTCATCTTTTGAACCACTTTCTCCATCAAAGCAGCCAAAACAAAGTCAACAAAGAAAGAGTGTGGAAAGAAACAGATCAACTCATTGCTTCAGAAGTCTGAAGATTTCACAAGAAATGGGAGCCTGAACCTGAGGACAAAGGAATCCCACAAAATGATCTGCTGCTATTAGAACTCCTCAAACCCGGTGTAATATGGGCAGGAGAATGTCCAGCTACAGCTACAGACAGCAACAGGGAACTGGACTCAACTCCAAATGTCCCTTGAAAGTCCTGTTAAACACAGCCCAGCCACAGCTGTCAGAGGAGATGGACACTCAGATGGCATGGGGAACGTGCTGGAGAGCTCATGGTGGCATCTCTTCCACAGATCTTCGCTCCATACAGGGCCAAATCATCACTCCTTGTCCCTCTGGGGTGTTGCCCAAACCTCTGAAAATCTCTGTGCTGTGTGAGGGATCCTCAAATTCCTTTCTTATTACCATGGCTGAAGATCTGATTGACAGGGGAGCAGCAACTGTAGTGCAATTCCCTAAAAACCTCCTCAATTTGAAATGCTCAAACTTTGGGTATTCTCCATTTCTCCAGACAAGCAAGTGAGAAGTATTCAGTTGTCAATAATTCTAATTTTCAAGCAGAGAAGCCTCAGTCTGTTCTGAGCAATCCTGCCATCACCACAGGCAAATATTAATGGACCATCTGACTGCCTCCCAGAATCTGCCAGGAATTAAAAACACCTCTCCCAAATGGAACTGGTAGACTTTATCCTGCAGATTGACTGCCTGAGTCACTTTTATGACTGAGGGAAGCTGAGTGTAAGCACAGTTGCAAATCACACCTGAACAACTGCTGCACTGGCAAAAGAGAGCCAGCCCAACTTCCCCGAGTCAGCAGAGCTCTGTCTGCTGGAACAGTTCACCTCTCCCAAGTTCCAAACCAGCTGATCTGCTTGTTACAAAAGACACTGCACAGAGTTCCAGAGAGGGGCAGGGGAAAAAAAAAATTGAAGAGAAAAAAAGGCCATGGACAGAATAGGTTATTCTGGAACCAAGCAGAATATTTAGCCTGGATGAACTCCAGGATTCATTGATGATTTAACATGGATCTGAGTTAAGGAAGTCAGGAATATCTGTAAATGAGCACACTACAAACAATCTGAGTCTGTACTTCTGTGGCCCACCGTGCCCAGGTGCACATCTTTAACAGCACTTTAGAAATAACTGCACCTGTACTTTGCTATTTGCAGGACTCCAGTTCAATGGATATGGTTACCAGAGGGGTAACATTTGATACCAGGAAGGCTTTTAAGCCCCTTCCAAACAAGCTTTGCTAAGCAACTACAAAAGAATTTAACTGAACTCCAGAAAAAATAAGCAGGTATTTCATCCTCTCCAAAGTGACAGAGCATCCAAGCCATACAGCCCCTGCCTTCAGCTTAGCTGGGTTCAAAAAAATCTTCATTAACAGGCAGAATTCCTCACAAAAAGACATGTAGGGCTTTAGGAATCTGGAAATCTTTACTCTGATGAAGAGATGAAGCCTCTGAAGTCTTCAGATGTTTGCCAAGCACTGCTTTAATGCTCTGCTGACATTACAGCTTCATTGATCCAAGGGTCACAAACCTTTCTTGGTGATGGGGAGGGAAGAGCAGAGTCATTCCCCAAAAAACCCAGTGAAATCGAGCTAAAACACCAGGAAATTCATCTTAGCTGTAGCAAGGGGTCTCTAGCAAAGGACAGTGTGATAAGGAATGTACATCAGTGAATAGAAGTGCTCTGAGGCTCCATGGCAAAGCTTCCCTGCCCCTGGTGCCTGGCAGTGAGCTCAGCTCTGCTCTCTGGCACTGCAGCATCACTTCAAGGGGCAGGCAGAGAATCACTTCAATGACCTTTTCTTTCTTCACACACAGCATTTGGGCAGAGCCTGTCTGAGCCAGGAGAGCAGCACATTAAACCTCAGCACACTTCAGCAAAACTGTGTTTCACCAGCTCACAACTTGAATTTCAGGGCAGGTTCCACTCACAGATCATCACCTCCTGCAAAGCCTTCACTTTGAGCATGAGCTCTTGTGAGGAATGTGCATTTTTGCTCAAATTATCTTCTCCTGCTCCAACAGCCAACCTCTCCACACCCTAAACTGGGCTGGGTTCTGAACTTCAGTCAGAGTTTCTCTATTTCAGGAAGCAATCCAGGCCCAGGTGCTGAATCACCAGTCTGCTACTGGTGTTGCAGCTGAAGGAACTGGTTTCCAGCCTCTGTCAGATCCAGATTAAACCTGACATTTAATGGCATCTACAAATTTGGGGTTTTTTTCAAGAACCACTTCAATCTTGGGAAAAGCAGCAGGTAATTTACAACTTCATCTATTCTGGATGAAATGTGTTTTTTTGATAGCTGTTTTGACTAAAGACACCTGGGAAGGTTTGAATGCTGCCACAGTAAGTGAAGAACAATGTTTAAGTTTATTGTAAACACTTCTGCATTTCTTTGATTTCCAGGATTGTCATGTTAGCCAAGTATATAATTTTGTACATGTAAAAATGACAGACAAGGGGTACTGAAGAGCAGCAATGCCTCAGTACAGAATTTAAACCTTGCTTCTCTATTCTCAGTGACACAATCTCATTAGTTTCAATTTTATCCTCAGCTCTGCTGGAGGAATTGGTTTCATGGCAAGACTGGCTCAAAAATGCACAGATGTGGCAGTTTCATTCTAGGGAATTACCAGACTCACACCAGCACATTTACATCACAAAATAAAAAGTATTTTAAAAGCTTCTACACCATGTGGGAAAAAAATGAATGTGTCTTTTCAGAACTCAATTTTCAGTTATTACACAATTACATTTGAACATGTCACAACATTTCCCTTTGAAACCATAACCTAGAAACATCAAAAAATATCATCAGGAAACCTGAAGCCCCACCCCAGAGCACCCAGATACTTCAGAAAATTGTGAGCTGGCAATCCACAGCAGTTTTGGGGTTACTGCTTGACTTAGACAAGGCATTTTTGAGCTCACTGGTCCCTTTATTGAACTCTGGACCAAGTGTCTCAATGTAAACCCAGTGGAGGAAGCCAGAGCAGTCACAATTTTCTGTTCCCAGTGTTTGAGGCATACAGAACAGAAGCAAACCCACAGCACTGTACCAGCTGCCACAGAGCAGAACCCAAAGTCTCTAGATCCTTGCCTAGTCAATGAGAATTATCCCTTAAGAAGTGTTAGGTCTAGGATTTTGGATTGCATTATATATTTATACATATATAAGGACATATATATGTATATATATAAATCAAAATAAATAAAAATGTCACATTCCCAACACCAAGTCAGTTTCTTGTTTTTGGAAAGTGGTTAATGCGGGAGCAAAAGATGCAGTGGTTAAAAAATGACCCAACATCCCCAGAAGAAATGATATGAATAACAAGGACATTTTGGTATAAAGTTAGTAGTCAAATTCTCCAAGGACGTCTTTTGGTTTTGCTTTTGAATTTAAGAGCCAAATGTAGTTTTTAAACCACCTCCTTGATCTAACACTTGGAATTGCCGCCGTTGTCCAAATTCGTGGAATTTTTGTTTTTCCTGTAACGTCACTTGGTTCTTGGCTACTAACCTTTCATGTTACTCTTGGATTTGTCAGTTTGCTTGCCTGTGGGGGTTTGGGCCTGCTGCCCCTGCCCACTGGAAGAGGCTGCCTGCTGTGCTGCTTTCTGCTTTAACATTGTCCAGTCGAATGTGTAGTCATACTGGTGGTTCAAGGTCCTGCAAAAAGAGGGAAATGTTCTGCTGTAACACATCAGAGCTAACACCAGGCCCTGCCTGAAATCCCACAACTAGGGGATAGCTCCTTCTGTAAGCTGCTTTAGAGATTATGAATGGTAGAGAAATGCTAAGTATTACTAACTTAAAGGGATTCTTGCAGCAAGCCCAAATGCCAGCCAGCAGCATTTACTCACTGCTTACACAAAGGTCTGCACTCGTGGAAGCAGCACTTCCTCCCAGCCCAGCTCACCCACTGTCTGCACTGAGCACTTTTATTTTTTAATAATAATATTATTTCAAGGAGAGACTGCAGTATTGTACATCATTGAACAGGAATTCTTTGGATTCCAGAAACCTGGGGGGAGACTCGAGAGATCAGTACCAGCCCTTCTTTTGACAGATGCTGTTCACTGCACAAGGTGGAATTTATGTTCCAGTTGCTCTTAACGAGTTCAATGAAGCAGCACTCTTCTCCTCCACTGAAATTTCTCTCCTGGGAACCACTGCTGGGCCCAGCACCAATTTCCAAACATAAAAAGCTTCAAAGACTTCTACACCGAGGGGTCAATTTCATAAGGTACTTGGAACAGAACCTGAAGCCTGGGCTCAACCCTGTGGTCACATCACACAGTGCAAAAACAAGAGAATCTTTTCCCTTTGTGTTTAACATTGAACAATAATTTTCAGGTCCTTTAAACAGCTTTTGAAGCTCTGAAATGAAAGGAAGTCCCAGAAGAACGCCCTACAGCACACACACAGGAGCAGCACTCTGCAGTGCCAGTCCCAGTCCCACAGAGCAGTTCCCAACTGGATCCCTGAGAAGTTTCTGTACTTTTCCACTTGGAAACTGACCTGAAAAGAATACGGAATAATTGCCTCAGATACATGTAATCTGGTGCCTCTTCAAAGCGCAGGCCACGACAGTAGTTCAGATACATGGCAAATTCTGCAGGGAACCCCTGTAAATCAACAGTGTTAATCAAGCCATGGCTTGCAGCAAAAACCTTCTACCAAAGGCAAAAAGATCTACATCTGTCTCTAACAGCAGAGGAGAACTGGTTGAGGATGTATGAATTCATTCCATTTTGCCCCTAGTTGTTCATTTATTCTGTGTTTCAGCATGTGGATTTGCTCAGGTACACATTCCTTCCCCAGAACTGTTACCTCACGCATGGTTTGCAATCATAAGCTCTCTGCTACCAGAACCTTCAACATTTAACTTCTTTATAAAGCACATTGTTCATCCTAATTAAACCTCGTTCTGATTAACTAAATCTCTAAAATAATGCTAATTATCTGGTTAGAGATTCACTCTTATTTCCTTGATAATCTGCTTGAACATAGTAGAGACAAGGTCAGTTAACAAGCATTAAGTGTGAAAACTTAAATTATGAAAATCTCTTTCAAAGATTTTCTGCTTTACATTTTTAAACATTTAATGCTGTGTGTCAGCCTACCTGTAATGGGTAACAGCACACAGAACAGTGCTGTAAAAAAATCACAGGGTGTAACATCCCTGGAATTTCAAGGCCACACTGGATGGAGCTCTGAGCAACCTGCACTAGTGGAGGGTGTCCCTGTCCCCAGCAGGGGGTTGGAATTGGATTATTTTTAAGGTCCCTTCCAACCCAAACCATCCCATGAACAGTTCAACAGCTTGGGAGATGCTGTCAGACTCTGGGGATGGAGGTGTGTAGGACTAGAAAGTGCAATCCTTGGTGCTGCTGTCTGAGGTGCACAAACCCTGCTGTGCTCTCAAGGATCTTTGTTAAGAAGCACTTGGATGCCACAGTGTGAGAGGAACCTTAAGACTCAAAGAAAAACCTTGGAAAAACAAAGATCACTTGCATCCAATTTCACCACAGCCACTACCTGAGTAAGAGCAGACAGTATGAACCCTCCTGAGAGGCAGGAAGAGCATTTGGGCAAGCCAGACAGCTCCACCTTGGTTACTTATTTACTTGTGATGTCAAACTTGCACTGTAAACGTTGAAGAACTGAACAAGCCTCACGTAAGGGAGCTGGGAGCTTGCACAGCCAACAGCCAGCAAGACCTGAATGATGCTGCCATGAGCTTTGCCAAGGAACAGCAGCAAATGCTGCCCTGTACACACAATTCCCAGTCTTGCTGGGTGGCCAAACACAAGGCACCCAGTGCCTGCCAAAGCAGTATTATTCAGCAGCAAATGCCATGTGAGGCTATTTAATATATTGGCTCAAGTTTAGGAAAAAAAAACAAAAAAAAACCCCAACAAACAACAAAACAAGCAAGAAAAGAATTTCCATTTCACAGTGTGACATCATTTGGAAACTCTTACCTTACACAAAACCTCAACAGGAGTGGACATTTTCTTTTCACTAATCTTTTCATACTTTTGCTTCTTTGTTGCAGCCTGTGGAACATGTAGGTCACAATATAAGAGATATTGTGCAACACTGGATTAACAAGGACAGCAGTAAAAAAAAAAAAAAATGACAAAAATCCTTTGGTCAACCATAAGTATTTTATGTGAAATCTCCAAGTCCCACACACTTATTGCAAAGAGAATGAAGGTCAATCTGGTATTAAGATTTGGCCACAGTTTAATACCATTTGTCGCAGTCTAATGCTCCCATCACATGGCACAGCTCGTGTAGTTCTAGCTGCTGCTTTTATCCATTAACCACACCAGACTTGCAGCTACATTTGCCAAAGGTGTATTAATTCCCACTCAGTGCCCCATTCAGGGCTGCTTCAGCAGCCCTCACATTCACTTGCAGCTGAAGAGTTCCAGTGGCCCACAAGTTGCTGCCTTTTTAGAAACTGTGCAGCTGCAACACCATTGGAATTACACAGCTCTCACACGGAGGAAGAAAAACAATTAAAACAAGAAAACCAATCACTGGTGTCTAAATAAGTGAAATAAGAAATGTCTGCCACGTTTGTAGCTGGCTCCCATACATGGAAATCCTGAACAAGCCTGCTGCAGTTAATAATTATTCAGTTGTGCCATAACCTGGACTGAAGATACCACTGAGGCTGAACTTGCCAGGCAAGAGATTATTTCCATGCTCTCTCCAGCAATTCAAAAAGCCACTAACAATGTCATTTTCTATTTCCCAAAGGGGCCTCAGCCTGCAACAGGACAATAACTGGCAAAGATGTTGTCAGCTATTGTTTAGCATAAATTTGAAGACAGTCCAACAATGCACATTTTGCCTGCTGCGTAAGAGGCAGAATCCACAGTCTATAAATATCAAGCTTTGGGAAAAGCTGCTTTGTACAACTGAGGCTAAACATTATCTAAACCCACCTGCCAGGCAGAAGCATGATACCCAAACATGAAAAAAAAAATTAAAAGGGTGGGGGAGGGAAAAGAAAGCATCATAACCTACCTTTAATCCTTGCCAAGGCAGACTGGTTCTGTTAAAGTACATCAATACATAGCCTAGAGACTCCATGTCATCCCGACGACTGCAGGAGGAAAAACACAAAGAATTACAAATTCTGGCATTTTTTACTTCATTCCACAGTGCTAGAATTCAAAAAATTAAATTAAAAAAATCATTCAGGAATAAAGCCTAAGAGAACCTTAAGATAGGAAGAGATCCTATTTATTTTTTAAGCAAGGAATATTCTGTAGGTATTGTGTGTTCTAAGTTTCCATCTGCAGTTACACTGAAACAAAAACTTTGGAAAAAAAAAAAGAAACATGAAATGTCCTTCCTGCCTTATTAAGTAATTTGGGTAGAGACTGAAGATTTTCCTGTAGGAACCATGGAATGCATTGTAAGAGAGAATGAGGTTAATGAGGTCAATAAAGCTGTAACATCATGTCAGTAAAATTTTTCCCTGAACGTTGGCTCAGTCTGGGATCAATCCTGACCACTTGGCCCCTCAAGGGCACTGCTCCTTTCTTCCTTCCCCCTTCTGTCAAAAATCCCTGAGCTGTCTCTGATTTTAAAAGGCAGCAATATTTATAAAGATGCATGAATCAGTCTGAGAGGTGCCTCTGCCTTCTTCCCACAAAAGTCTGTTCCAAGGCAGCTGGAGAACCCTAAAGTGATCCAGCCACAGACTTCACTGAGAACTTGCACAAACTCTCATGCAAAAGGCTCCAAATGCTTTCTGCCCTGCACATGTTCCACATCCCCACTCTGGCCACATGAACACCACTGTACTTTGCTCACAGCCTTCCTGAGCACTAAGACCAGCACAGTTCACTGGACTGGAAAACACAATCCAGGATTTTTTTTTTTTTCCTCTTGGCAAAGTTGCCTCTTCCCAGCTGTGGTAAAATCAGATTTTTCCTCTGACTGCCCTTCTGCAGCTGACATCTATTTAATATGAGGCAGAAAAATAACTTCTTTTTCTCCTCCCTGTTCCCTTATGGGGACAACCTGGTGGGTTTTGCTGCTGCTCTGCCACCCAGAGAAGGATTTAAAGGGTGGCAGGACGGACTCTACACCTCCTACCCCAAGAAGGGATCAAAAGGCTGACAGTGGTATTGCAAACAGGATTACACACAAAGGTGAGGAGAAAACAGCTCCCCAGAAGTGGGAACAGGCTGTAACCTGATCTATCTGCAGATCTTGGTACAAGAAGAAAGAAGTTGATGATGTTTTGTGTTCTAGCCCAGCCCATATAACCAGAACAGCCTGGCACCCCCTCCCTCACGGGCCAGCTCTGTGACCCTTTGGGGAACAAAGGAAAAGCTGTCCCAGGGGAAAATCAGCTTGGCTCCCTAAAGCTTTTAGCACAAGGCCAGAAAAGCTCTGCCGTGCCCAGGGAAGAGAGGATTGGTTCCCTCCCCTCAGCAGCAGCTACCTCTGAGATCATCTCAGCTGCAACATGAAACCACAGACAAAGGGCTGAAAAATGATACTGAGCCCACAAATTCCAGCCTGCAAAACTTGCTAACTCTATTACAACTGCAGATTTTAATCACAACAGCATTCAGTGAACCTGTACAGGGCCATGACATAAAATTATGTTTTCTGAGAAGGCAGTGATAAACACAAAAGCAATAAAGGGATTAAGAGTAACCACCCCCCACCCAGCTCATTGTTTTAATGTTTAATGTCATGATCTTGTAGTAGGAAACATTTAGTTCTGCAGATCTGTAATGGGTACATTATTACAATATATCAATAGAAGTAATTTTCAGGATTTGAAGAACAGGACAATCCTCTCCATTATTAAAATCAGTAACATTGCAAACAGCTCCTTGAGCACAGCTGTCATTACGTGTAGGAAAACGTGTTCTCTAACAGTTAAAAGTACAGGACTAGAGGTTGAAATATTCTGCCAGAAGCTCCAGAACTGGTTTCTCTTGATTACAGGAATGCATGACTTCTTTGCCTCACTGCTGGCTTGACCTAGACAGTTTAGCAGCTTGTAGCAAGCACCAACCTACATTTCTAATTATAACAGAATTCCCATTACCAGCAGATATGGTGTAAAATCCAACTAAATTCAATTTTTGGTGTCCAACTAAATTCTAAAGCAACATCCTTTGCAGATCCCTCCTTCACTCTCAGGTGCAAGCACAGATATTCCCTTACCAGAACTGCTTGGGATCTCTGAAATGCATTTACTTCAGAAGTGACAACTGTCATTTACCTCCCTGAGCCACATGTCAAGCTGGCTTAAATAATGACACTGACAGGCAATAAAATACCCTGAAGGAACCTAAAGGAAATTAAAGTAAAAAAAGTAAACATGGAGCCTTTTAAAGAATCATTTGTTGGTTACATGTTTTGTTGAACTTGACCACGAGAAATTCTGTCATTCCCATCTTGGTTAACACAAAGGTCAGAGGCACAGACATTCCTGGAAGCTTTAACTATCCAGGAGAGGTAAAGTCACACTCTTCAGTTCTGCATTACAATATTTAGGCACAGATATAAGGAAGAGAGGCATCCCTTGTTATCCCATGGGTACCTAACATTCCCAAACAACCTGAAGTTCTCTCTCCACTGGAAAATGCTGGGATTCTGTAGGAACAAAATGCCTTTGATCCAGAAGATAAAAATGTGTTTGTTGATTAAGCAAAGCTCAAGTAGATAAATATATCCACACACATGTGTACATACCTACAGACATGACTGCACCAGAAACTAAAACACAGTGTGACTGAAGGCATTTAAGTCTTGCCTGCAGGCAAAAGGGGAATAATGGTTTACTAACCTGAAGAGAGTGAGAAAACAGGCCAGACATCAGCTTTAGAACACCCTTTCTGCTTACAGAAAGGCCTCTCAGGCCAGTCAGCAGTGGTGCCAACAGGTACCAACACATCAGCAAAGTGCACCACTTAATGTGTGAAGGGCCTCTGACAGACCCACATCAAAGTGTGGCTTAGCCTTTAAAAAACCAAAATAATATGCAGAACATCCACCTGATGTCTGCAAGACACACAGTCTCTTCAAGAAGCAAATTAGGTGCTCGGATTTTCCTCCCATCCTCGCACAGGCAGCCAAAAGGAAGAACACTTGCAAAGGGAATGGATACACTTTTCATATAAAATGAGCTCAGAAGTTCCCAAAGATCACCCTGCACCCTCCAGAACGTTGCACTCACCTCTGCTCAATGCCAAGGTGTGCATTGATGCTGGCATATCGAGCTGTGCCAGTGAGATTTTTGTCTTCTCTGTATGGTATGTGTTGCCTTGTCCTGTTGTCTCGGTACTTTTTGGCCAAACCAAAGTCAATAAGGAATAACTTCAAGAAAAATGAAAATAGGTTAGATTCCTATCCAATTCCCCAAATTCCCAACTTCTTTCACTAGGCATTAGCTATGTTTTAAAGACACCCAGACAATGTAACAGCCTACAGTTAAAAGAAGCAAAGTAACAGTGCGGAGGCGCAACCAGCTTTAACTAGTCAGTTAAAAACTCCATGTGAATTAGTTCAAGCCTTTTCTCAACCCCCTGGAATGGATTAGATGGTGCTACTCAGCCTCTGGAGCTTAGTTCTACCACTATTTTCTATCACTACTGTAGTCTGATGACTGCAGTGCACAGCTGAGGGAGGAAGGTGGTGAAAGCACATCCCAAACCCCACTGGCACCGGAGCAGGTCACACACACGGAGTTAACTAATGCACCAGGCACATCCTGCAACCTCCTGTCTCAAAGAACAGTGGCCATTCTGCAGAGCACAAGGCCAAAACCTTCCCCAGCAAACAAGACAGCTTGTTCTTGGCTCATTTAAAGGCTCCCAGAACACTGCCACAGCAGCAGGACAAACTCGCTGGGTTTAACACAGCCAGGAAGCTGAAGCCAAGGAATGGATCCAACTGGGGTTTCTAATAACCAAGCTTGCCCAATGATTTGGTATTTAGCAACCTGAGCGTGTGGTAAAATGAGTGTGTGGTAATCAGTGTGCTGCCAGCCAGCCCACCTACAAAGGGACATCCAGGCTCTACCTTCTTGGGCAAGATTTCAGGACTAGGCAAAAAAAGCTGAGGCAGAAAGAAGTACAAAAGGAACATTTCAAATTCTAACACTCAGACTTCGAGCTACAAATCCTGATCCAACATTGGATTAATGCTACAGGGTCAAGGACTGCAATCCCTACAGACTGATCAGTGCTGCAAAAGTAACTTGGGTGGGGGCAAAACGTGATGGAAAGAAGACATAAGTCTCAGAAAAAAACAACTCATTATCACCTTAAAGCTGATTCCAGAACTGAAGATACATCTTTAAAAGCAAACTGGAGACTAAAATACAACCAAGGCTGAAATAGGGGGGGTGTCACTGGCACACAGGAAGTGCTGTGAACTAGGAAATTCAACTCTATGTGAAGTATCCAAGATACTGAAAGTTTCTGAACTGCAGAGTAGCTATGGTTCAGAATTCTGATTCAAGAAGATTTACCAACTACAGTAGACTAGATAGGAAAAAGCAAAGCTAAAATCCTCCTAAATTACTGGTGTCAGAGCAGAAGACCTGGGGTTGAAGTCTTGCCATGATTTACATGCAAACACAAAGCACTGCAGTGCTACATTTGCTGTTCAGGTGAAAGTCACCCTGAAAGCCCAGAATGCTTGGGGCAAGGGACATAAACCCAAGTTTTTAAATCAACTCCACGGCTCAGACAGCTCAGCAAGGTGTGAGTCTTGGCTGTGCTGCACCCACTACAGGCAGCTACTCCAGGAGCATGGATATGTTCCCTAGCTACCAGAAAATCATCTGATATGCCAGGAAATATTTGCTATTGAATCCCAAAGCAGACAATATAAAGCTTTACGTGATTGCTATGCTGCAACTTTCCTAGAAGCAAAGCCTGAGCTCGAATGCAATCCCTCATTTTCTGATTTGGTCCACAACACAGACCTGTACCTGGCTATTACTTTAGATCAGCAGCTTCCCTGGGGAAGTTAGCTCTGTTCCCTAGCTCACCATCAGTCTGTATTTCCCTGTGGATGGGCTGAAGGCAAAGGAGTGTGTCCCTCCTGGAAAGAATTAAGCTGGGAGACACAGCCCAGTTTGGATGAGCACAGAACGTCCCAGTGCCAGCCCTCAGGAACACATTCCCAGATAACCTCACACCACCTTCACTCTGTTTGTTGCACTATCAGCAGGAAACTGGAGAAGTAGGGCACGATTTTTGCCAAGAGCAACTAGAGAAGGAGATCAAAGCCTGTGCCTGTGATAAGAAAGTTTCAGAAGCAGACAACAGAAGCCTGTCAGCTTGTGTACAGCAGGAATCCGCCTGGGATTGGGGGGGTGGAGACTATTGTGGAAAGCTGTGCACCAATGGCCAAGCTCCTGAGCAGTGATTCATATCCAGCAATTTCCAGCTGTCCTGCTACCAACTGGCAAATGTCTTCCTCTCTCTGCAATTCATCTTCTCTTCAAGAGTCAGAAATACAACATCAGACACTACAAGATAAAGCTCCTGCTTCTCCAAGACACAGCTCGTTGGAGTAATTTCAGCTTTCATGCACAATGGATGGAAATATTGAGTCTTCCTTATACATTTGGGGAAATATTGAGTCTTCATTATACATTTGGGGTGATTTTGAACAAAAACTGCACAGGGAGGAGCCTGGCTGAAGTGATAACAGAACTTCTCCACATGCATCCACAGGAACTGCAGGAAGCCTCAGCAAGGCAGGGAGGAGCCCTGCTATTTCATGTCTATCCTTCACCACATTTTTAGGAGATTACCTTTTGAGTTGGAAAGAGCACAAATCAAACCTGCACCTGAAATCAAGCACGTACATTTAGCCCTATCATTATTTAGAAATAATTCCACAATTTAAACAAGCGCCACAGGGAAACATCTTAGTAATGTTACATGTTTGCCAAGTATGTCTGAATAATGCCAACATAAGAGGTGCTCTTGCAAGGTCTACATTCTCCAGAAAAACGAAATAAAAAACAAAAAAATAAACCAAACCAAACGAAATTAAAAAAAAACCAAAACAAAAATAAAGCACATGAATTTGGGGTTGAGGTTGGAATAGGAGACAGTTCAGACCTGGTTTAATCCTGAGAAAGATGGGTCCTGAGAAGTACTAACAGTCATGCTTCTTTTCCTCTTCCCCACTGGAGATTCTAAACACTGAACAAACAATAGAGGGTGGCAGTGCATCAAACAGTCTTGCTTACATTGCAACATTGGCCGGCGCAGACAGGCAACACCGAGGCGTTCGAGAAAGAACAGGGTAGCCAAATGCCATCCTTCTTCCACCAAGCACTGTACTTTTCAAAAAAACTGTCATCTTTCCATCTTTTTTTTTTTTTGAGTAACAGTTTGATTGTTTATAGTAGTATTATTGGGGTTTTTTTCCAAGGAGAAAATTTTTGACAGATGGGACAAGGTAAATTTCAACCGTGAGCCGCTCCAAAATGGCACTGCCTTAACCAGGGATAGCAATGGTGACATTTGGCTCTATTAAAAAAGGAAATTCGAGGTTTTTTTGCTTACAAAAGCAGCCTTTGGTTCCACAAACTGCCCTTCCCCCAAAAGACATTTAGAAAAAGTAAATCTTCAGTAAGGAAGAGGTAGAAGGCATTTAGTCACCTTAAAGTTTACTTTCATAAGCATGCAGGGCTTATTTCTAGCAGAGCTGGAAATTCATCTTTTAAGGTGGGAGCAAAATTTCTCCCAATCACCAAATTAAAATTTGGAAAAAAAAAATCAATTTAATTTTATCTTTTTTAATATAACTGACAGGAAGCTACTGGAACAAGATTACCATGCTGTTCTAGTCTTTGTGGCTGGTTTTCTTTAAACTGTGTAGAGTCATCTCTGAAAACCCCCAAAACTACACTTGGTTACAAAAAAGAAACATTAAATACTGTATTGGTGGCAAGTGTTTCCTAGACAAAGCACTTGATTCCAAACTGAAGGAACCCATTCCACATTTTGATCGTGTAAAATTATTAATTTGCACTTGGGTCAGGAACTACCTCCCTAACCCCCTGACACAGAAGTGAAGCCCATGCCCACAGAGAGTGTTTTACCACCACAGCGTTGCATGGCTCCCTAACTAATGGGGAAAAAATCAAATGGTTTGTAGGCAACCTTGTCTTTCATTTCAGCTGATGCAAATCTAATGTGTTCCTCCTCTAAAGTAAGCACAGCAGCAATTTCTAGGCCATTAATCCACACCAAGATGAACTGGAGTGCAGCAATGCCAACCTAGCATGACTGTGCAAAAGTATAGAAAAATGGCCCAAAAAGAACAATTGGAAATTAGAAACTAAAACTAGGAAAAAACCAAAATAAAAAGTTTTCAAGTTCTACTTTGAGTCATGCCAGAAAATTAAGGAGCCTAAACTGCTCAACACAGCAGAGAAAAATAGAGCTGTACAGAGTGAAAGTATGAAACTTGGGAACAAACAAAGTTGAACAGCAACAGGATTACATAAAGACTGCCTTTCAGCTGGAATTACAAGCTTTTCCAACAATGGTTGTCTCTAAACACTCAGTGCATTGCACCTCTTCAGACAAGAGCTGTTATCTCACATTATCCAAGCTTTCCCCTTCTAATGCTCATGGCCCTGAAGTTGGCATTCATACAGGCAAACAAAGGTAAACATTTTGATTACTGGTAGTGCCTAACCAGATGAGACATCCTGGGATGGCATCTAGAGAAGATAAAGTGGGAATCTTGCTTCCAATAAACAGCTTGATCACGTACATTTGTCCTGAAGTTAATTTCTAATCAGTAGTAGCATGCTTAATGCATTGCCAATGCTGCCTGTCTGCCCGAGCTCGACATACAAATTGCAGGATTAAGCATATTTCACTCAAGAAAACTAAAAACAAAATAAAAAAAGTTGCCTTCTAGGCAGGNTTTCTCCCCCCCAACAAAGTAAACTGAGACAAATTTTTTTGTTGTACAGCAGGTATTCTAGAGCTTAACAGTTTTCCATCAATTGCATCATTTCTTTTATTTATAAAGGCATCTGCATGTTGTCTCTTGGTCTTATCCACAATTCTGATGGTTGAAGAGACTTTACCAGTCTGTCACTGCAAAGATTTAATGCCCTGCTGACTGGTAGGTCAGGAGCTCCCACGTTGGCACAAATAGTTTTCATCCTAGGAAGTCAGCCCCAAAGCCAAAGATAGGATTTGACTTTTATCACAGAGGAATAAAATGCTATGACAACAGACATCTTGAGAGAAGTAGTCATGTATTCTCTAGGGTTAGTTTATAACCTTGTTGCAAATCTAGAAATCATTTTGCAATCAAGTGCATCTCCCAGGGCGGGTCAGAGACCCACAGCATTTACAGGTGGACACCAAGAAAACCAAGTTCTCACAGCCAAGAACTGTGGTTTAGCATCCAAAATAGCAGTTTTAGCAATGGGTTTTACAAAAGCTGTGCAGCTGGAATCAAATCACACAGGCATTCCCTCTGCAGCTTGGAAACAAAGAGCTTTGGACTAACCTTATTACAGTGACGCCCAATACCCATTAGGAAGTTATCTGGTTTAATGTCTCTGTGTATAAAATTCTTTGTGTGCACATATTCAATTCTACTGATCATCTGTAAAAAAAACCAGCAACATGTAAGATTTCAAAGAGAGCAGGACATTTCATTAAACCTTCAGTGAAAGCACGATTTTTTAGTGCTACCTTCCTCTGCAACTTCAGTTTATGCATTTGCTTAATGAAAACCATTTTTTTTTAAATGCTGTCTGAATATCTTTTTTCCATGTTAAAACTCCATAATCTTGGTCAGGAACTGGTAGATTAAATACCTGAATATTTCCCAGATATTGAAGTTCATGTTTCTAACTATAGCATCCTATTAAAAAGTAATTTTTTTTCATTACTTTGAAGGTTTTATAGCTACCACAAGCCAATTTTAAAGCTCACTCCCTCCCCCTTGTCCCAGTTACTCATTCATCTGGTTATTCATTCATCAAACATCACTTTGCCAGGTAATAGTTTTCATGGAACAAGTCAGAACTTGATGGTGGCCCATCCTGTCATATCTGGGCTACCCTGATCCCAGAATATCTGGAGACATGGAGGAACTCTGGCACATCTGTGTCATCATACAGGGCCAACCCACTTCCTGTGGGTGAGATCACAGCCCGTGGTTATGTGGCACAGCTCTGCNAAAACTAAAAACAAAATAAAAAAAGTTGCCTTCTAGGCAGGAAACATGCACTTCTGACTATGTTTACCCTTCCCAAAAAGTGTAACAACCTCAGCCCACCCCCCCACCCACCCTCAGCTTT
>VXBB01000330.1:56797-68722 GCA_013399915.1 Illadopsis cleaveri | reverse complement strand
GCACGATTTTTTAGTGCTACCTTCCTCTGCAACTTCAGTTTATGCATTTGCTTAATGAAAACCATTTTTTTTTAAATGCTGTCTGAATATCTTTTTTCCATGTTAAAACTCCATAATCTTGGTCAGGAACTGGTAGATTAAATACCTGAATATTTCCCAGATATTGAAGTTCATGTTTCTAACTATAGCATCCTATTAAAAAGTAATTTTTTTTCATTACTTTGAAGGTTTTATAGCTACCACAAGCCAATTTTAAAGCTCATTCCCTCCCCTTGTCCCAGTTACTCATTCATCTGGTTATTCATTCATCAAACAATCACTTTGCCAGGTAATAGTTTTCATGGAGCAAGTCAGAACTTGATGGTGGCCCATCCTGTCATATCTGGGCTACCCTGATCCCAGCATATCTGGAGACATGGAGGAACTCTGGCACTTCTGTGTCATCATACAGGGCCAACCCATTTCCTGTGGGTGAGATCACAGCCCGTGGTTATGTGGCACAGCTCTGCAGCTCCTCAAACACTCCTCTTGCAGGCTTGAGATTGTTACATCACAGCCCTGACAGCTGTTTGCTGGACTGTGCCCTAAAAGCCACTTCTGAGCACAGATATCCCCCATTTCTGCCTGTTTCCCAGCTGACAGCTAATTCATGTTTATCATCTACAGGAATACTGCACAAACCCCTTGTGGACTCCCTGGAGATGCTGTCACACCCAGACTCTGGCTAAGGGAGCAGACAAATGGCTCTCTAAAGCAAGCACATCACCCTCTTAGGGCAGCTGAGAACAGGGACAGCTGACCTTGTCTCCAGACAAATGCCTTGAGCTTCCTTGGCCAAGAGCCTGGGATTCTACGAGCATCTGGCTGAGTGACAACTTGGTACTGATATCAATTACGTAATATCAGATGAAATTTCAACTACCATTGAAAAATTCAACTTGAAAAACCCTCCCTGCTTTTCAAGGAGCTGAAGGCAGCACAATCAAGCCATTTATTAAGCAGCAAGAAATAAATATGGCTGCTCATTTCAAATGCTGGATTCTCATGACCAAGTTGGAAAAATATCAACTGCTATAAAAAAAGACTTCAGAGGGTTTTAGAGGCCTCGATTATGTTGGAGGTGGAGTGGCATCTCCACTAACAGCTTTAAGAAGTGTCTGTGAGGACCAAAGAAGCAAGGCAGTTATTTATTATTAGCTCACTGTCTGGTCCTAGAGGCTACAGGAGGGTGTGAGAGCACAGGGACAGATTTGCATGTTGTCATAACTGAATCAGATCACCCACAACTGGAGACTGTTTCAGCCCCCCTACCACAACCCCAGTGGTGATCCTGGCAGTGAATCCACCCAAATTAGCCTCAATATTTTAATGAAGTTGCCCTTAAAGCTGCAGCCCAAAGGAGCAGGCAGCTGCAGTGCCCTCCCACTCGGTGCATTTTGTAGGGCAGAGCACACAGAAACCACCATCACTTTGTCCTTATTTAGGTCAAGTGTTCACTTAGTGTATAAAACACTGCATCAATTATTGATCCCACTGTGCAGAGAGTCCCTCAGGGCTCTGAGGCTGCTCCCACCAAGGTGTGCACGTACCTGGTCTGCTAGCATAAGGACTGTTTTCATGGTAAACCTGCGAGAACAGAAGTTGAAGAGATCTTCCAGGCTGGGCCCGAGAAGATCCATGACTAGAACATTGTAGTCCTTTTCTTGACCATACCACCTGCAAGAAAGGAAATGATCCAGCATTAGCAGCAATCCTGATGCAGCCCAGAATACCCTCAGTGCTCTCAGATGCAAGGCAACGTTGCTGACTAATGTTCCATCTTGAAAGCTAATGAGAAATTAATGCTGGTAATATCTTATTTTTCCTGGAAACAAAAGTCTGAGCACAAACCAGAACGCACAAGTTGGCAATCTTCCCTGAAGAGAAAACACTACTCCAACAACCAAAATATCAAACACCAGAATGAAAATGCAATGAAAGCAGCAGTGTCCTTATACTGAGGGGTGTGAACCACACCTGGACTGAAATTCCTCTGCAGGACACCTTCCTCTCATTGTTCCTGCATTATTTCACTTCACAAAACCATCTTGACATGCTTTAGGCTTTGTTTTCAGCTCTGACTTCTCTGCACCAGACCAAAGCAGTTCACTCATACACGTTTCAATTTATTTCTCAATTTTAAAAATGCCAATCAAGTTCTGTTTTCCAATTAAGTTGAACATAAAGGCTCTTTATCAGGTTTTTAATATCATAAAGAAAGAAGCACTTAAGTGTCAGAAAAGCAAAAGCAGAAACATAACAAAATATTAATTGCAACTATACTGTGATAGTAACCTTTAAGTGCCTAATACATCAATTTTGGGCAAAAATAAAGGCTAACAATGCTGTCAGGACAAGCAGAAGTCCTTCCAAGGATATTTTCCTTTCCAATCCACGTTTAACACTTCCATCATAGCCCTGCTTTACTGCAGCTGCAGCTGGGGCTGGTATCTCCCCACCTAAGCTCCAGAGCAGAGCTGGAATCACACCCAGAACTCCTGCACATCTCAGCTGTCAATCTCCACACTTGAAAGGCAGGGTTGGAATATTCTCCTCTCCAGTCCTGCACGTCCCAGACAACCACAGTTAAGTGACAGCTGTGTGTGAAAAACTGTTCTGAAGCTGACATGACACCTGTTTGATCAGAAGGCTGCAATTTTGCCTTTTCTAAGCTCCTGGTCCTTACATCAAGGACCTATTGCCAGTAGTCCAGGGAGAATTTCCCTCAATTTCCCAACAACAGTGGCACAGACAAGGTACCCCAAGGATGTGCCTCACAGAAAGAGCATGCAGATTAAAAAAAAACCAAAAAACTCGAGATTCAGCTAAAGTAGCAGCTGAGGCTTAAATATCTCTACAGAGACTGTATTTCCACTTTAGGCAATGACTCCAGGACACCAATGCCTGGCTGTCTGGAAAACAGTCACCACTGATAAAGTCAACAAATTCCTAGGTACTCACAGGATTCCAAGCTTAGCTTAGCTGGGGTAGTAAAATAAAACGTTTACAAAGCCAGAGAGAAAAGATTCTATATTTGGATTTGTTTCAGGAACTACTGGCCTGTACCTTCCCACTGTCTGGATTCTAGGAGAAACTATGCCCTTCATTCCTGCATTGTTATAAATCTGATAAAATTTATTTATGAGCTGTGGCTCATACTCCTTGATTTACAGATCAGTCTAAGACCTTTATTCATTCCCTGCATCAAAATGAGATGCAGAAAATATGTATTTTGAAAGCAGTCATTCAGATGAAACGTCAACAGAACAGCTCTGTAAACAACTCCAGGGGTCACAGGTGAAAATGAAACATTATGGTCACCAAAAGTAATGAAAATTGGAGCAAATGACCTGCCCAGGTATTCTGACCTATGAAATTTAGGTTTGTTGTGAAAGAGAATCCTAGAGTAATGGGCTGAAATGAAGAATTCTAAGGAGTAAATCAAGATCTAGATAAAGTACTATTTTCTTCAAGGCATGGAATTCTAATTGAGATGCTGAGTGTAATTGCTCAGCACAGCAATGGTTCAGTGCCCAGGAGATGCAGTGGAAGGGAAAAAGATGGAAGATCAGCCTTCACTGGAGCTGAGAAAATTTAGTCCCAGCCTCACAGACAAGGTGAAGCTGATGCAAAGGAAGCCCACCCTGGAAGGTACATTATTTTAAAAACCTTTTTCACCCTCCACAGGGATCTGTCTGTCTGCTGAGTAAGTGCAGTAATTCAGGATGATTGCACAACCCCTGTTTGGCCTATTTCTATGTATGAACAAGAAAATTCTCATCTCCTGACCATTCTGCACTGGTGGAAAGCACATTCAATTCTCCAAGAGAAAGAAATAAGGCAGAACCTGTTAATATTTCATCCTCACGTTTACCTGCCTGTGATTCCTCACTGAAGACTGTGACACCTATTCATTTCACTACTGGCAACTGGATTCTTCCAAGGTATCAGAGTGTTTTATTTACTTTGCTAACACTCCAAGTAAGTTTTCATTTCCCTTGGAACATTTCCAGGGAAAATGGGATTAAGAAGTAAAGCAACATCAAGTCCATTCAAGGTGTAGGAGCTGCTACTACTGACAGCTCTGAATGAAAGAACATTAGAAGTTTCGGGTTTTCTTAGGGAAACCTGGATATTAGGAAATATAAAAGCTGGTGTTCCAAAAAGAGAGCTTCACCAGTTCTAACACTGCATCAGCAGGGAAGCCTGGAATTATCTACTAATATGAGGGAATGATCCATACAAAGCCCTGGGCAACTATTAGGTGACACTGGCATCTCAGAATACAAGTGTGCCCACATTTCTGAGAGATCCATGGACTTCTGTCAGCACACCTGAAGTCCTTTCCCTCATACTAAAGTTGAGGAAGCAACACATTTTAAGTAAGGGAGAGTTTTGGAGGGGAGTGAAAAGTGAGAGCAAGAGATTGAACTGCTTGAGAGGCATTTTGGGTGGGTAATTACTCTGATATAGTTACATACAATGTATTATTTCAAGAGAGAAGCTGATTTACTAGAGAAAGTTCTCCTAGTCTTTCTCTGATTGATTCTTAGTGTGCTTTGCCTCTTTCCACAAAACATTAACAGGACAGACTCATGAGGAATAGCTGAGTTTACCCTTGAACAGGCAGTGTCACACAAACATCTGATACAGATGTCACAAACCTCCTTAAACTCCGAGGTGTGCCCAAGCTCCCAGGCAGGAAAATGCTTCATCACTCTCCCTTCCCTCATCTGTTTTAAGCTACATAATCAAACTATCCCAGTTAGTCAGGACACAGTAAACATCTTTTATGAAGCTTTCTATCAGAGCATGGTTAAAGGCTGAGCACAGTGACCTCAATCTGACTTCAGTGACTAGTCTGTGAAAGACCAAGACTGGCCACGTCACCAAGTTTCCAAATCATGTGGTTTGAGAGCCTCAGCTATAACCCCAGCATCAACACAAAGCTGAAATGTTCTAACATCTTGGATTTCAGTATTTGAGCTCTGTGGGAACATCTAAGTCACCCCACACCGGGGTTTGAAAGTGTTTATTTTCTAAATAACACACGATGAAGCAGGTATGATGTCAGGCCACATGACAAGTGGATGTTTACTGAACTGACATGGGGTGGGTTTTCAAATTCTCCTGACTAACACTGAGACAAGGAAGTGAAGTCTTGATGCATATCTAGTACTTGGAGGCAAACACTGTAGTCAGCTCTACCCAAACTTTAAATCCTTTTGCCTTTTCAGAGCTGCATCTTTCAAATAAATCAATAATTTCTATTTCAGCAACGGCATGTTTTGTAAATAATGCCAAGGACAAAAGAAATGTTTGAGGAAGTGTTTGTTAATAGCTTGGTTTGGTTTGTTTGCATTTTTTATTTGTTTTACCTAAGAAAACATTTCATTTGGTTATTAATAGTATTTTTTCACATCTTCTTTTGAAAGGGTCAAACAGAACTAGGCTCACTAGCAGAGAAAGAGGGTGAAGGGCTAACAGAATCACACACAGGCCATGAAATTCCACTCCAGTTTCACACTGCTGTGTCACTCACACAACTCCAGTCAATAACCAGCAGTTTCATACACTGGCAATTATAACAATTACAACGAGGTAAGAAACCCACCTTAAATACCCCAAATGTGTGAGAAATAACAAAAGAATTCAGAAGATTCACATTAAAAAAACCAAACACACAAAACAACACCGACAAATTCAGATCAAGATGAAGGCAATTACTGAATTAGTAAATGACAGCTGGTAAAGAAACCCCAAATCCCAGAATTCTGAAGACATGGAGGCAATAAAGGCACCTCACTTTGTCTACAGCTCATACAAAAAACCAGAACACGAGCTTGATGTCACAAGAAACTGTTCCCACCACCAGACAAACCATGACAAGACCATTTTGTTCCTACTTCATAAAAGCTCTCCTCTGTCAAGACCTGCTTTGGCAGGTAACCCATCCTCCACTAAAGGCTTCTGTCAGCTCCATCACTGACTATTCCCAGAGGGGCTCTGGCAACCTGGAATTACAAACAGAGCCACAGGAGGCTGTGCTTTTGTCAGACAAAAACCATCTCCTGGTGCCTCACTGCAGGGAAGCACAATTCTGCCAACACTGGAATATTTAAACTCAAACATTCACACTTCCAGAAACATTTATACTCCCATTACAGAAAGGGTGATTCTGACTTCTTTGACATTACATAAACTTTTGCCACTTCCATAAATTATGGTGTGTGAGCCTATGATTACTCTTTGTAATCCTATGTAATTAAGTTTCTCAGCACTTGGGTTTTCAAGCAACAAGTGAAAGAGTTCTCGTGACAGAAATGAAGGTTGTCAGAACTAAGGTGGATAAAAAAGCTGTTAGAACAAAAATGTAAGGTGAAAAAGCAAACTGGAAAGAACTTGCTAACAGAATTACCTGAGATCACCTAATTAGTACATTTGACAAGTCAGCAGGCACATGAGGGGGAATATTCAAGCCTGGAAGGCCTCATGGACACAAAGGATTCAGACATCCCACAGAAATCCAAATGGCACTGATCTGGTGAACAGTCTGGAACTGTATTCCAATCCTGCCAGCCCTAAGTCACTCACACAAAAGTCTCTGAACTGGGCTTTAGTCAGATGATAGGACTAAAGAGCAAACACTGACCTCCCTGTAATGACACAGCCCTGATATCACTGAAAAATACCAAGTTATCCTAAGCAGGAAAAGTGCAGCTGTTCTACACAGAACTTGTGAATTGGGATCACTGCTGCAAGCCCTGTCACCAGCTCAGGAAAGGAAATCCAAATCCCAACAAGGGCAGAAAAGAGAATCCAAGAAAGATGGGAGGATTGTGACCTCTGCAATCATTTACTCAGACAGCTCAGCAAGGCAGTTATGGAATTATTCCTTACAGTACAGGAGGATGTGAAAAAGGGAAAGGGAAAAGGTTATTAACAAAAATCAGAGAAAAAACAACAGGCAGCTGACTGCCTGTGGGTACAAGCATTATCTTTAGGCACAGAAGCTCTCTGGCTCTCTCTGTCCAACACCATCATGAGCACTAACAACCCTGCTGGCCTAGAAAGTTGTGATGCTGCACCTGACTCAGACCCTTCTGCTGCCATTTCTCAGCACAGACATCTCCTGACAAATAATGACAGTGCTGACAAACTGCAAAGTGAATTATGCCTGTGAAAATGCACTGACTCTTACAGACACTGAAGCAACACACAAGAGAAAGGTAATCCATCACAGATCCATTTCTAAATTGACAGATATTTTATATTTCTGCTTTATCTCCCCTGAACCTGGAAAAGCACTTAACTGTTAACCAGCTAGGAGTAATAGAAATGAACTCCACAGGAGGTGGCATGACTGAAATCCTGAAGTGCAATATTTAGCAGATGTCACCTAACGTTGGTTGCCATGGAGAGCATGAATTAGGCCACCCAAGTACTAAATAAAGCACCAGCCATGAACACCCTACGCTACGGAGCTGGCTCCACTCTAAAAATAAAACCCTGGAACACTTTTTGTACAGTTCTGGGAGCAATACACGCAGGATGCCAGCACAACTCATCCCCCCGGCAAGGAGGTGGTTTCAGCTGTCCAGTGTGATGTTGCAAACATGCAGCTGACTCCCCGTTCTGCTGAGCTGTTTAATAAACTCCATTAACACCTGGGAGGAAGTCAGGAGTTGAGTTTCCCCTGCAAGAAGTCAGTGAGAAGGTGAACCATTAATCCACAGCACTGAGGAAAAGAATATTTTAATATCAGCTCTGCTCATTGGTTTCAAGCAAGAGTTACACTGACCTCAAACTCCAAAAACTGAGTTAAGGCAGGGAGAAAAAAATTCAAACTGTGGTCTCTCTAAGATGCTTTGACAGAGGCCACAAAGACCAATTAAAACAAGAATTCAGACTGGTGGAAAACAAGAAATAAATATTATTTCAATGTGTTAACTTTCTTAATAAAGGAACCATAGGTATTCATTTAAAAGACTATCTTCCATTTTATTTAGAGCCACAAGAAGAGGCTTCTGCTTACCTATCAGATGGCTCTACCCTTCAATATGGAGACTAACTAAGAACAGAAAGTTAATTAATACTTGGATTTATTGATGAAACTTTTTTTTTTGAGGGGGGAGTGGGGTTTGTTGTGGGTTTAGTGAGTGGTTTTCTGGTTTTCTCACGGTGGTTTGGGTTTTTTGCTGGTTGGTTGGGGGTTTTTATGCTGAAGTTACTGAGAAAACAATTAAAAATCAAGGTGTTTGAGAGGTGTGTTTCCAGCTTTTTAAGCACTGCTAAAAAAAAAATCAACATTTTAAGTGCTTAAGTCAAGTTTGGTTGTGATAACTCTTAGATTACCAACCTTGACCACATTTTTCCATTACAGGTAGCATTTAATGAAGATTTATAAGGGCAGACTCTGTTGTTAATAATTATCCATAACATGGCAGTAATCAACCAGAACCACAAATATTATAGACAATTTTATTTTTTTTCCAGAAAACTCAACTCAATTGTGCATTTCTCTCTCAATTTCTCAGCACCAAAATATTTGCAAGTACTGCATTGAAAAATTCAGAAATGTAGAGTTTGACTTACTCAGTTTGCAAGAGAACTTTGTAAAAAAAAAAACCAAAAACAACTCAAAAAAACCCACTAAGTCAGTAACTTTTTTGTTTTTAAACTTACAAATAGCTGATCTTCATCAAGGATATACCCAATAGTTGATGAGCACCATAAATGGCAAAAAAAAATCAAGAGTGGCTGTCCCAGGTAATTTGAATAATTGCTTTTGTGAATAAAGCTTTAGCAGAGCTCCACTGTGCACAAACAGCCCAAAATCAAACACACTCTGCTGCATTCCTCCAAGGCAGCAGCAGCAATTGGGGAATAAAGGTGGACAGTCCCAACTAATGGGATCAGTGCTCAGTTAACGAGATTACAGCTCAAAATGCTTTGTCACTGAAAAAGAAAGGAAAAAAAAGCCAAGGGCAGCTGATGAGGGAGAACAATGAGAATAAGCCCAGCAGAATGCTGGGGCCTGCCCATTGTGTCCTAAAGGCACAGCACACTGTCACAATGTTTAGCTCGGTTCAAGAGCCTTTTGGGAAAAATTATAGGTAATAATTAAGCAAAATTTGGACATCAAGAAGAAAATACAGCTTAAAAAAATTTTTTTTTGAGTATTAATGAAGGTTTTGTGAAACTTTAGGGCTCATTTCACGAACTTTGCTGCTCTTACAGGAAACAATAAGCAGCAAATTTAAAGATCTGAAAGGGTTTAGAATATTCAGAGAGTAGAATTTCCACTTTATTCACACCAATCTCATTTTTTGCTATTTTCTGTGCAAACAACATGTTCTATTACAGTGGAATTAAACACCAAGGCCTCCTGTTCAACCTCCACGACAGGTGAAGGCTCACTGCTGACCCCACAGAAACATTAAACTCTTAACCCCAAAACTGAGATTTTTGCTCATTAATTTCTTGCAATGAGCCAGAAAAAATCCCTCAAATCAACCTTAAAGGCTGTGAAAAGAATTGCTTGGTTCTGGATAACTTCAGTGACACTCCAGACAAATGTTCTTGCAATTCTAAGCTGCACTCACACCTACAGGCAGGACTCAGCTTTAGAAACAAGAGCCCCACTGAATGAGCAATCCAGACCTCGTTCATTATCTCAGCTCTTGAGTCACAGAACCTCAGCAGACACCACTTGAGTGAGCAAAGTCACATCATGCAACTTCCAGGAAGTTGATCTTGGCCAGTGCATCACTTAAGTAGGTGAAAAGCAGAGGAAAAGTCCCTGACTCTTAAATGAGCAATACAAATTTTCATGTTGATGTGTCCAAGATGTGGACTGAGTTTTAGAAGGCATGGCAATGGGGAGATCTGGGCATGATTCCTTCACTTCCTATCAAACTCTGCTGCTGCTGTTGTTTAAAAGGTGTCACATTACAGAAATTTTACCAAATGTATTGACTTTCCTTCAGCTTGATTCATCCTTGTGAATAGGCTGAGCCAGGAACAGCTTATTCCAATGTGACAGCATATTATTATAACACAATGGTGGCACATGGATTATCAATGACACAGGCAAAGTGACCTAAGTATTGACTTGGATTCAGAGCACCATGGATTCTGCTCCCACTAAACACAGAACATTTTAATATTTGTCACAAGAACTGTGCTGGTTCCCTACTCAGCTTCCTCTTAAAAAAAAAGTAAATCTAAGAATGCTGGTTTAGATTTTCTCAAGCATCACCAAACCAATACCAACAGCCCAGAGCTCTCAAGGAGCATCTGGCACATAAAAACAGATTTACAATTAATGCTGCTTCTGAAAAGGAAAGGAGTATTTCCACAAAAGTCACTTTTCTAGAGAAATACTACAAAGATGAACGTTCTGAGAAGCTGAAAGGACTGACTGACATTATCCAATAATCACACACCTCTAGTACAATGGGTCTATGAATCAATGTGTTGAGTGTTGCCTCATTTATCTCTTCTCAACCGTTTTTGTAACCTTGTATTATTTTCAGGGGGTATGAGAACATCAAATACAGAGGAAAGTTGGAGTTGAAGCTAGAGGCAAGTTTCTCAGTGTGCAAGGTTATCATCAGTATTTCCCAGGGCATTTTAACAAAACACAAGAAATTAAACAGTATCTCAGTGGAAAAGCCAAAAATTTGCAACTTGGGCCTCATTATAGCACCACTCACTCATTTACTTTTCAAAAAAGCAGCTCAAGAATGCCTGCTTTTCCAGTTCTGTGATGAAACACCTGATATCTGCTTGCTCTGGCTGTTTTCCCAGTTATCCCTGTTTTAGCATGCAACCATACCATGAAAGCTTTCCAAAATGCAATTCCTATTCTTTCAGTGGTGAAATAAAGGCAGCCACGTTTGAGAAAAGGGAAGTGTATTCTCAAAGAAAGACTGCATCTGTTTTCACACCAGCAGCTCTGCTGAAGCTGCAAATCTTTAATTCAGGTATGTTGATTGTATCCCTGCAAAAGGCTGGAGTGAATGAGGACAGATGGCCAGGACAACACTGTCTCCTCCAGCTCACATTCAGGATCAGAGCCAGTTGTGTTTGGGGGGAAGGAGGAGGGAGCTATTAACCTCAAAAATGCAGATTTATACTAGGCTTGGTCCAAATTAATACAGAACCTCGGCTATGTCATCGTGAGAACTTTAAAACAGACCCTAAATGTCAGTATTGATCCTGTGCAAAGCCACAAAGGGTTAAATTAAACAGAATCCACTGTTTGACACAGAACCCAAACTGAAATTGTTTGTGCAGCTCAAGGAGCAAAAAATCCTTTATGCCATTGTGTCAAGGAAAAAAAAATACTAACTTTAAAAACAATTATTAACAAAGTTTCCAAAAAAGGAACAACTTGTAAAAAGTCTCCCTGGAGAAAACTGAAGTTTCATGTAACTCTTTGATGCCCAGATCCCAGAGCTGAGCACTACCCCAGGGTAACACCTCGATAATCCCATGAGGAATGAAATAACCCCTCCAGGAGTCCTGCACCAGCGATTTTCTTCCCGAGCAGGAAATTCTGCAACCCTGCCGAAAGTTTCAGCTGGGATACGAAGCAAGGAGCCGCATAATGAGGAACTGGGAGGGATTAATCCCGTAAGGAAAGCCTGGTGACGCATCTGTTGCGGGCAGCAGAAAGGAGTCGCTGCCATTTCATTCCTGCTCCAGGTTGTCCGCAGTCTCAAGGCTGCCGGCTCATAACTATGAAAGGAAAAAAAGGCACAACAAGCCCGAGCACGTCCCTTGTCCCACCAGGAGAAGGGGGAGGGTTAATCACGGCCAGCCGCCATTTTCTGAGCGGGGCAGGAAGACATGTTGAAAAAAAAAAAAAAAAAAAAACAA
>VXBB01000330.1:41532-56750 GCA_013399915.1 Illadopsis cleaveri | reverse complement strand
AAGAAATGTTAAAAAAAAAAAAAAAAAAGAAAGAGAGAGAGAGGCAACAAAAGAAAGCAGCCATTTCTAGGGCCGGCTCCCAACTCTCTGCCTCTCGGAGAAACAGCCTCCTCACAAGAATTTCTGGCTGGGTGTCTTGCTCTCTATAAAGACAGCAGGCCTGCCAGAGGAACCCAGCGAGTTGGAGAGCTTGGAAGGCAGCACCTCCCCCCTCATCAGCCCCAATCCTGCACGGAGAAATTTCTGTTCACGGTGGTGCCCTGCCTCACACTAAAAAGCATAAAGCAACTTCCAACATACAGTAATAAACGTGACAAAAAAAAAACAGTCATGCCAAGCACAGAGAAACACACTGGCACACGGGGCCGGTTCCTACCGTATATGTGGGATGCCAACTCCTCCCTGCAGGATCTTGTACAGTTTGCTTTCATAGAGCAGCTGGGGGTGCCGAGCCTTCTGAGACTCCAACTTCACAGCAACTTCCTGCAGTGAGAGGGAACAAGGAGTCAGGGCACAGCGTCCACCGAGGTTTAAGGGGCACAGCACTTCCACATCCCCCACACACCCCCGGTGCAAATGCTTTCGGGTATATATATATATATTTATTTATTTCCCAGCTCGACGCGCTGCGTTTTGTCGCATCTTCAAATAAAATCCACATCCGCGGTGATTTGTACATAAATATCCATTCCCGGGTCATGCATTTGAGCTAGAGATGTGGAGTCTTCGGAACCGCTTAGGTGAGGAAGAACATACGTGGGTGTTTCTTCTTTACAGCTCAGAGCCGTGAGGGGGAGGAAGAAAAGAAAAAAAAAAAGAAAAACCCAAAGGAAAAGCTGGAAAAACAGGGGGGATCTTCTTTGTTTCTATTAGTGTTGATGAAACGAGATACAAAGTGTTCCCCAGCTGAGGCAGAGGAGGAGATGAATGGCGGGCGAGGGACGACGACTTTGGCCGCTCACAAAACACAAATACGTTTAAATACGTTTTCCCACAATGGTTTTCGCCTCTTTTCTCCTCTCCCAAGTGCTGGGTGGGGAGCCCACGACCGCAGGGCTCTGCTGTGGAAGGGGCAGCGAGGAAGACCCTCGGGGGAAAGGGGGAGAATGAAGCCCCTCGTAGAGGGGAAAGAGGGGGAAANAGGGGCAGCGAGGAAGACCCTCGGTGGGGAGGGGGGGATGAAGACCCTCGGAGAAGGGAAAGAGGGGGAAAGGCAGACCCTCGGGGGGAAGGAAGAGCCCACCCCGGGGACACGGAGGGCACAGCCCGGAGCAGGTGGGGCTCGGAGTGGCGATGGCTGGTGCCCGGCGCCCCCCGGGGAGCTGAGGGGGAGTACGAGCGGCCCTTACCTCCCCGTTGGTGATGTTGATCGCCAAATAGATGTCCCCGAAGGAGCCCGACCCGATCTTCCGCACCAGCTTGTATTTGCCTCCGACAATGAACTCGGCCTTGGAGCCGCTGCTGCTCGCCATGGCGAGGGGCGGCTCTCGGGCCCTCCCGGCCGGCTCGGCGGGACAACGAGGGCTCTACGGCCGCCCCCGAGGAGGGGAAAGGGGCTGGAGTGGGGAGAGCGGCGCAGCCGAGGACGGTCCCCGCGCTCAGCTCCAGCCGGGGCCCNCGATACGCTGCGCCAATCACCGCCCTCGCTCGGCGCCCCGCCCTCCTCCTGGGGGCGGTGATTGGCTGCTCTGCTGGCGTGTGCATGCGTACAGCGCCATTCCGCCAGTGCGGGCGGAAGAGGGCGGAGGAAGCGGACGTGCCCTCACTCGTTCTTAAAGGGGTCGGTCAGGGGGTTCTTTGTGGGGTTCGTGCTGCCCACACACCCCTGGGCCCTGGGGCACCGAGGGTCCGCGACAGGGACAGGGGCTGCAGCTGGGTCAGCCACCACTGAGATGCCACCCCACATTCGGTGCTGTTCCCAGGCTGTTCTCAAAGCCCAGGCCCCAACCTGTGCGTACATTAACGGGCTGATTTGTGGATAAATAAATACACAACAACTTCGTTCCTTGGAGGTGTTTAAGGAAAGCCTGGATGGGGCACTCAGTGCTTTGGTCTGGGTCAAGAGGTGGGGATCGGTCACAGGTTGGACTCGATGATCTGGGAGATCTTTTCCAACAACCCCAACGATCCTGGCACGTTGTGATTCTTTCCACGACTGTGGCACAGCCCTGCAGCAGCTGCCCAGGGGTGCTGTGGAGTCTCTCACTCTGGAGACATCCCAAACCCACCTGGACACATTCCCATGTGCCTTGTTCTAGCACTGGACCAGCTCCAGAGGTCCCTTCCAACCCTAACAAATGTGTGATTCTCTGCAGTGCACAACCTCCTTTCCCTGCCCTGTGTCCACGGGGGGATCGTGGGGCTGAGCACACACCCATCACCCTTCCCTGCTCCACAATTCCCCCTCAGCCCCTCACCCTGGGCCTGCTGCCATGTCCAGGTCCTGGGTGACCCCTCCAGGTGAGGAGCCCGTGACCCCCTGACAAGGACACCGCCTGCAGAGCCACCCGTCACGGCCACATCCCTTTGTCCCCGCAGTCTCTGCTTCACGTGTCACCTACACCCAGCTCTCTCCTGGCCAGGGTCACCCTGCCCCAGCAGCTCGTGCTCCAGGGGCTGCTCCTCGCTGTCTGTCAGAAGTGAAATCTCCTGCCTTGCCCCCTCGCTCGCTGTGAGTTTTCCCTTCGCAGGAACACCAAACTGTGAATTCCCGGTGACTCATCATCACTCCCTGTCACAGCGGCGTCTTCTGCCGTGCAAGGCTACATTTGGGAAATGATTCAGTCTGCAGGAGAGAGAAAAGCTCCTCCAGTCATGTAGCTCATGGAAGTAGAAGGAAAGCCTACTCAGGGTGTCTGCTTTGAAGGCAGGCAGGCAGAAACTGCTTCCCAGCTTGCCTGGTGCACCCGAAGACATACAAATAATAAAAATATGGATTTTAAGACCTGTCTATGCGTGATTTTTATTTTTTTTTTTAATAGCTGACTGCTTTGGAGAAAAGTGAGAGGTCCAGGTTAGGACATACTAGTAGGATATGAAGGTGGAGGACTTCTCTCATTGAACAGCATCCACATGGTGGAAGAAGCTCTTCTTGAACTCACCATGTTGCTTTCTAGCTTGGTAAAAACACTTTCTGCCTGCACAAGTGCAAAAGAGCCCTGGCTTGTGTCCATCTGGCTGTGAGGCAGGAAGGGAAATCTGTGATTTTCCTGAGTTTTTCTTCCTGTAGTGGACTCAGTGAGCTCCAGATGACTCCACTGTGAGAGACCGGGAGGGTTGGAGAGGGAAGATTGGCACTCAGCAATGCCCTGCATGGCAAATACCATCTCCAAGTTCCCCTTGTGTCTCAAGGAGCTTAAATCCAAGGTTTTACTACAGCTCTCTCTGCGTCTCCGATGAAAAAAATTGAAATGCAAATGACTCAAAATCAGCCAGATGCACCAGAAGGAAAACGATGCTCCGAGAAGGAGCTGGCCTCCAACTCATTCCCACCTCGGCTCTGTCAGGGAGCATTTGTGCAGGCAAGAATATCCACACTCTTGTCACTCACAGGGATTGTGGATCTCGTGTGGGGGATCTGGGATGCATCACACGCTCCTTCAGGGGGCTGGAGCTCCAAGGGCAAATGAGGTATCTCTGAACATCACACCCGTTCCTGAAAGCAGAGCCCTGTGTCCTCAGGTGCCCCCGGTGATTTGCAGACAGCTCGGGGCTGATGTGCCTCTGTCGCCCTTTGGGCTTGTGTTTAATGGTCGCTCTGGATGGGATCTGAGCGGTTGGGAGGCGTTTGGCTTGAGTCACGTATCCTTGGAGGAGCTGGAAAAACAGGTCTGGACCTCCTGGCCCTGGAAAGAGCCCCGTGCCTGGGTGTGCAGGAGAGCAGGATCTGCTGGGCGAGGCAATGCTGCCACCTCCTGCCTGCCGGGGACAGCTCCGTGTCCTGGGGACAGCTCCGTGTCCTGGGGACAGCTCTGTGTCTGGGTGATAGCCCCTTGTCCAAGGCAGAGCTCTGTGTCTGGGTGATAGCCCCTTGATTGGATTTAAAATTCCAATTAAATAGCACTGAAAATGTAAGTTGGGAGGGGAATTTCAGGCTGAGCTGAGCCGAGGTCTCACTGCTGCTTATACAGGGTGGTCTCTCTTCTTCATCCTCTTTCCCTCCTCTCACTGCCCGGCTCTGGCAGGTCAGCAGACACTCCATGGCCAACTCAGCTCTCCAAACCAACAGAAAATTTTCCAAATGGTTTCTCCCGGTGCTTTCTCTGGGTTAATGTTCTGCCAGGCTGGTGACCCCAATGGAGCTCCAGGGGACACTGCAAGGGTTGGCCCAGGCTGGCAGCGACAAGGCAGAACAACAGACACGAGGTGTCAGCTGGAAAACTGCAGGAACATCTCCCACTGCCTGGAAAGGAGCTCTGTAGACACCAGGAGAGAGCAGGAGAATCTGTGAATTCCCTGCTTACAGGGAGAACACCAACCTCCTGTCCATTATTATTTTTCACATCTTTCAGGGCCACAGAGACAGTGAAAACCTCTTTGTATCTGCATCACTCGAGAGAGTGAAAGGGATAAATCCTCTCTCTTCCCTTTCCAAAAGGCAGGCCAGAAGTCCTGCTGCATGACCAAGCCTCCAGTGTGAGCAGCCCTCATCTTCTGCCTGAGCTCTGACCTGCTCTCTGAAGTGTTTATTGTCTCAGAGAGATGTAGAACCCAAGGCAATTTTACTCCATTTTCCCTGTAAGTGAGCAAAACCCAGGTGCACACGGAACCAAGACACCACCAATGGGTTTAACTGAGTCCTGGGCTGCTAAAATCACCTCAGAACCCCTTTGCTCTTTGCCAGGAGGGGCAAGTGAGCTTCTGGCACAACTGAACGATGTGTGTGTCAGTCAGATCTGGTCACAGGTGTACAGTCCCAGCAGGTCCTGCTCTGGGACACCCTCTTTGCTCTGGCACGTGCCCACACCTCACACCAGCCGTGTGTCCTTCACACAGGGACCTCTGCCCTCCCTCCTGAGCCCTGCCTTCAGCTCGGAGCTGACCTCAGCTCATCCTCCATGCAGATATTTTTAGCAGAGCTTATGGTGTTTGGGAAAATGGCTGGAGAGGAGCAGCTTGTGCCAGCAGGAACCAAACCAGGCTCGTTCTGGGACCCTGCGTGAGGCAGCTCAACTTCGGACCGAGATCAGCTTTGCCACCCATCTGGCCAAACCCTCCTGTCCCTCAGGTGGCCCCTGCGGAGCAGGGTGACGTGTGGCTCACCAGAACATTGCAGTGAGGCAGGAGGGATCCAGTCCCTCCACATTCCATGGGCAGTGTCCTGCCTGACACCCACCCACACCACGGGCACCCAGGGAAGTGCTGCTGGCCACCCCTGCCAGAGCCACTTGTCCCTGCCCTGCTGTGGCTCCCTCCCCTGCCCTGGCACAGGGCTGTGGGGAGCCAGCCCAGGGAACTGCTCCAGGTTGAAAATAACTCCGTTTTTCCGGAACAGTCTGACACTGGCAGCCTTTGCCAGGCTGGATCTCAGTGCAAAGTTTCAATGCCAGTGCTGGCACGAGGCAAGAGGCACCATTATTTTTGGCAAGGGCATCTGCTTTAAGTGTTTGCATGCAACCCTCAGAAAGCTGTCAGCCTCTGTAGTCACAGCCAGCACAGGAGATGCCTTTTTGCCTCAGCAGGGATGTGAGCAGCCATGAAATCCTGAGATTTCACCTCCAGCACTGCTGCAGGGGAGCACACTGGGGACAAGGCTGGGACAAGGCTCCCCCACTAATGCCAAACCTTTGTGTCTGACCTCATTGTGTCTCCAGGCAGATCCCAGCATCCACAGCCATCATGCCTTGCTCGTCCTCCAGCAGGAAAAGGACACAACAGGCCCTGGAGACGGGACATGGCTTTGGGACAGTGGCACAAATCTCATTCTTGCAGTGCTTGGATTGAACCAAAGCTGTCTGTGTCCAGGGAGAAGGTGTCCAGGAGCCAACAGTGCCACTTCCAAGCCTGTAAGAAGTTAGAGGGGAATTCTGCAGTCTGGGACACTCTTGGCTGTTTGGAGAGAGGATATATTTTTTTTTTAAGTACTGGAGGAAGAGGGGGATTTTCAAGTAATTTGCATGATTCACAGGAATGTTGTTAGTGCACAGCTGAAGCTCCACCAATGAACTTCTTCCCTGGAAGACTTTTCTGCAGTGTGAGGAGCTGAGACCCAAACTTTCCAGTGATGTCAGGGTTGAAATTGCTTTGAGTGCTTGAGAGGATGTGCTGGGAGGTGAGGAAAGAGAGTCTGAAGAAGTCATGGGCCCAAAAATATGTAAATGGCAGCACAGCTGATTCACTGCATGTCAAGTGCTGTGGAGAAGCCTTCAGCAGCAGCTCCTCTGGTGCTTTTGAATTAATTACCCTGCTGGTGTGAAGAGTTCTGGTATTTGGCAGCCAAGGCACATTTCCTCTGTGACTGCTTAAATCAGTCAGGTTCAAATCACTGAGGTGAGTCTGCTCTAACACAAAATAATTCAGCTGCTGGATGACAGCTGATTCACCTGGGAGCAGATCATCCTCCTAAGTGCAATTTCTTGAACCATTTTAGGGAACATGGGGTTCAGACATGTCGTGTGCTGTGGTTTAGGATGCCAGGGAGGACAAGAGGAACAAAAGCAGCTGGTGCAGTGTCTGAGCTGGTCCCAGTGCAGGCTGTGGCTGTGCTTGCTGGACATTGCTGCTCTCCAGTGGCAGGAGCCAGCTGAGCACAGCCTGTCCCAGTGGCCCCATCACCCTCTTTTTGGGGTGCTCTGGGTCTCTTTACACATTGGGGGAGAAATTACATGGAGCTGGAGTAGAGGCTGGGTTTCCCCTGTCACCACATCCCAGTCCCTTCCATTTTTTTTTTTTTTTTAAAGCAAGTTCCTTCCTGCCTGAACATCTTCTCTCCTCAATGGATGAGCTTTTTCAGGTCATTCAAAAGCTGATGCTTGCTGAGATTAAAAAAAGCCCAACAATGGGCTGAGAGATGCTGTTTGATTATGCCTGAATTTTTTCTCTCTCCCCTCCTCCAAAGATCATCACGAGCTCTGGTTCATTTGCTGTTTGGGAAGAGCACAGGGTGGAAAGTGCCAGATGAGAGGAAAGGCTCATCACATGTTATTGTCAGCACAGCCCTGGAAATATCACTAATGAATCAATCAGCCCCTCGGTCCACAGGGCCCTGCCCCATGACCCCTCTGCACTTGTGGGTCCCACTTCAGGGCTGGAGGAGCAGGACAAGCAGATGAAGAGGGAACGGGCTGTCCTGCTTGGATGCACCTGGGAACGAGCTCTGTCAAGGGCTCCTTCACTGATGGCCCCTCAGCCAATTCCAGCACTAATGATCAGCAGCTCAGCACAAAGCAGGGCCGTGCTTGGCAGTCTTGTCCCTGTTGGACACTCCAGCCTAGATTTAGGCACCCCAGAAGTGGCTCTGTGGGGTCTCATGGGCACCAGAGGGGGACATCCACCTTCATCCCCAGAGCTGGGTGGCTCTGGGACCTTGTGGGGACAGCTGGGCTGGGGCTCTGTGACACAAGGCCCCTTGTGGGCTGACCTGCTGCTGAGTGGGACAGCTCTGGGAAGCAGCTGGGTGCCTTGAAGAGCGGGGTGCTCCATGGACACCTGGAATGCAAATCTGGGAGCAGCCAAGGACGAGCCTCCCTTCTGCTCTGCATCCACTGCAGCTCCAGCACACACAGCACAGGCTCCCTCTGCATCATCCTCTGCCCAGGGGGAGCAGGTCCTGGCAGGGACTGGTCCCTGCTACAGAGCTGAGGGCACCAGATTTGGCTGCAGAGCAGCTTCATGATGGGAGCACAGCTCTGCTGGTCACTGCCCTGTGCCTGGTCTCGTTGGCACTGAGACTGGCTGAAAATACAGCCAGAATTATTTGTCACTGCGTGAGCTCTCACACCCACAGTCCTCCCTCAGCAGCTCCTGTGGCTCTGTGAGGTGGTGGCTGATGTCTGGCACAGAAATGTCACCCAGCAAGGACACCTCACCCCATTGTGGTGCTGCTGGCCCACTCCAAACCCCACTAGTACAGGAGGAGCAGATCAGAACCTCGTGTGACTCAGGCCCCAGACTCATCACCTCTCTCTTAAGCGAGGCAGGCCCCGTGCTGTCCCAAGGTGCCCTGTGACCCAGAGACACAGAGCGTGTGGTGACTGAACAATGTCTCTCCACAGCAAGCCCGTGTTCCCTGGGCTGGTGGAGCTGCACTCCTGGGATCCCACCTGCCAGCACTGGAGGAGATTTTTCACTTTGAAACCTCTCAAGAAAATTCAGACGTGTGGGACCTGCCTCCCCTCTGCAGAGACACAAAAAAGTCTCAGCACAGAAGGGAAGGAAAGGGTGCTCAGTGTTCACACAAGCCTTGGGGTGCAGCAGGTGACAGCATTCCTTGGGTGAGGAAGTGGTGTTCCATGTCCCTGGGGAGCTCCTGATCTCTGGTCCCACCTCAGGACAGCACGTGAGAGCCGTGTGACAGCTCACCCATACTCTGGCTCACAGCAGATGTTTGCAGTGTTCTTGTCCGAAGAATATCCCCTGGGCTCCCCCAGGAGCTCCAGCCTTAAGCAAAAGCTGGTGGTTCTTTGTCTTTAACCACCCAAAGGATTTTTCTTCCATGAATTCATCCAGTTCCTGTTGAAATGCTTTGCATCTGTCACATCCTGTGGCGAGGAGCTCCGTGGATTAACTATGCACTGCATCAAGAACCACTTCCTTTTCCTTGTCCCAAACTTCCCTCCAGGTAGTTTCCTTTGGAGCCTGTACTCCTGCAGTGGCAGGGCTGGTGAGTAATCCCCCTCCCTGCCCTCACACGCCTCCCAGGGCAGGGCAGATCTGCATCACACCCCCCTCCCTCATCCCTTCTCCTGTCCACGGTGCCATTCCTGCTGCTGCAGAGCTTGGGGCATCCCTGCTTCCCTTCTCTGAGCCTCTTCCACATCCCTCTGGAGACGAGGAAACGGGGAGAGCTGCAGGCAGCATCCTCAGCGTGGGCACATCCACAGTGCCAGTGCTTCCTTTCTCATCCTCTGCTTCTTCCCTGCTCATTTCCAACATTCCATTTTCTGCTTTCCCTGCTCCAGGCAGTTTGGAAGCATCGTTTAGCACGACCCCCAAGATTCCCTTCCTGGGAGGAGAGGCACCAGTCAGTCTCTCACTGGGCTACCAGTGTCAGGACTGGTTTTTACGTGTTTTCCCTGCCTTTTCCTGAGTTCCCTTGGCTGCCTTGCAGTCCCCTGCTCAGGGACATGGACACAGCAGCTCCAAAGAGCTCCAAACCTGGTCCCTTAGCTGGCCCTGCCCTTTTCCAGATAATTTGTGGACACACTCAATGGCTCCTCACAGGTAACATCCCTTAGCTGTGAAAACAAACCCTTTATTTCAGCCCTTCCTTTCCTGCCTGTAACCACTGCTCTGCCTGGCAGGTTTTTCCTCCCTCCCTCCCATGTCCCTGGGGGGCTCTGCTGGGAGGCCTGGCCGGACATCTCACCAGCCAGGTTTCCTTCCCCAGCCTTGCAGGATGGCCCCGTGATCCCCCCTTGGCCCAGAGCAGGAGCCAGGCCTGGCAGAGGGTGTTGAGGCTGGTGGGTGTCCCCAGCATGGCCTGGAGCTGGGGTGTGGGCTGGTGAGTCAGGGTGGCTGCATGAGCTGGGATCTCATTAATAATGGAACCTCATTAATAATGGAGACTTCCCTCTGACACTGCAGCCATCCTGTGGCTGGAGGGAAGAGGATGAAGCAATGGCTGCTGACACACAGGGGGGCTCTGCTTTCAGTGGGCAGGCACAGTGACCTGGGACAGGCACTGCCACTTTGGCAGGAAGCTCCACACTGCCAGAGCTGGGATAACCCCACAGGGCTGGGGGATTCTGAGCTGGACCTGGCACTCAGGCTGAGCTGCCAGACCTCAGCGCCACCAGAACTGGGATTTCTGGCCATCATTTCATGTTCCATGGCATCAGCTGCTGGGGTTTTTCCACAACAAACTGCTCCTCGGTAAAACATCCTCCCTGCTCCGATGTGACGTGGTGGGGAGAGGAGGATGTGTGGGCAACACCATGAGCTGGCCCTGCAGCCCCTCTGCTGCTGCTGCTGAGGCTCCAGGGGCCTCTGGAGCTCTCTTTCCACCTCCATCTCTTTTCATCCCTTTCTTTGTTCAGCCACATCTCCCTGTTTTCTCAGCCTTGGCATCTGGCAGCCCCACCCGTCCCAGCTCTCTGAAGCCTCTGGTGAATATTTCTCCCAAAATGAAGGGGGACCCAGGCTGCTCCCATGAAAAAGCTCTTGGCCATGAACTTCCCCAGCCTGCAGCACAAAGCTCAGGGCTGCCCAGCCCTGCCCTCCTTCCCAGCAGAGCCTGGAGCCAGTGACCTGCCAGCTCTTTGCTTTAGGTGTCCTCACCATGATGTGAGACCCAGCTGAGCCCCCTGGGCTGGGTTCCTGCCTCCAGCAGTGAAACAAGCACCCAGTGGTTCTCTCAATGGGCACTTGCCTGTGGCAGAGACACGAGTCCTGTCATGGCACAGGCATTCCTGGGTGAGTCAGTGGAAAAAGGGATGGGGAGATTGCACAGGGACTGGCTCGGCAGCTTGAAGGGGCTCTCGCCTCCCTGCCATCCCCCATTTCTCTCTGAAGCAAGAGAAGTCAGCTCCTGCAGCTCCTCCTGCACAGGCAGCAGCTCCTGCTGCAGCTCCAGAACAGCCACTCCTGCAGGGATTTGCCTGGAGGGGCTGGTGGGAGTCCAGACGTGTCTGATCCCAAAGGGGAAGGTGACTCTCGAGGGGATGTGCCTCCCCTTGGCTTCTCACACCCTCACCTTGCTCAGGAGAGCGGCAGCACCCGGGGGTGGCCGTGGGCAGGGGGTGCCCGGGGCGCCCACAGGGAGGAGGAGGAGGAGGAGGAGGAGGAGCTCACGTGGAGTTCCAGCTCCAAGGGTGGGTGGTGGTGATGACGTGGCAGGAGCAGAAATCCCACAAAGTCAGGCAGGGAGGAGATGGGTATTGGATCAGTGGAAATGAGTAAGCAGCAGAAACCACCAGAATTTTCTGAACTCTTCCATGTTTTCTCACGTCTCGTTACCTCCGTGCTGCAGGCAGAAGGTGCTCAGTGGGGTCCCCCTTTGGGCAAGGAGTGTTGTCACTGGCACTGCCCTGTGACAGGGTGTGGGTGGCCCTGTCTGGGGCTGGAGACATCTGTCCTTCCTCCCAGAGCTGCAGGATGCTGCAGACACCTCTATCTGCATTCCAGCTCAGGTGCCCATGGACTGTGCACACCTCTGCATTCTCCATGCTGGTCCTGAGAGAGCAGGATCCTCTGCCAGGGCAGAAAAACGAACATCTCAGAATTCAGTGCCCTCACACCAGCCTCTGGCTTTCTCCTTGAGCTGTTCTCACCACCAGCTGGCTCAGCTGGCTACAGGGATTTGTTACAAATGGGTGAAAGGTCCAGAGTCACCAGCCCTGGGATCGAAATGNGAAAGGCCCAGAGTCACCAGCCCTGGGAGAGAAATGGAGATCTTGGGGTAGGAAAAGCAAGGCAGGGCAGCAGAGGGGAGAGGGAAGGACTACAGAGGCTGCTGGATGTGAAGCTTCAACCACAAAAACATGGATCCAGGAGGCTTGTGCTGCTGCAGCCTCAGAGAGGGCAAGAGGGGCTGAAGCCTCTACAAGGCCCATAAATAACCCTCTTGGAAATAAAGAGCTGACTCTTCACTTATTCTGCCTAGATCAAATCCTATCTGCTTATTTTTAGGCTGTGCTCTGCCTGGTGGTGCAGGCCTGTGGCTGGAGCCTGCAGCTCCATTTCCACCTGCGTGCCTGAGTACCTGGCTGGGATTCTCCCAAGCAGACAGGCACAGCCCTCCTTCCCTCTTAAGCAAATCAGCTGGGAAGGGAAGAAGGAAGAGGAAGGAATGACATCCCTGTGGTTTTTCAGGAGCTGCTCGTGCTGGTGGCAAGCTCAGCAGAATGAAAACCTTCAATTTCACAGGCTTTTTCCTCCTTTCCAGTGGCTGGAGCTGCACAGCACACACAGGCACTGGGGCTGCAGGCAAAGTCCACTTCCAAGCCCTGCCGTGTGGGAGGAAGTTTTGTGATTAGGACGCACCTGGGAGCACATTCTTGCGCTGCTGTTTTTCTCCCCGTGTTTTCCTTCCCATCCTGTGGTCACCGGGTCCTTTCTAGACGGGAAAGAAATCCAAAGAACAGTAAGAATGGACGAGATTAAATAGAGGAAATGTAACTTTCCTGTGCAAACCTGCTGCTGGGAGACGAACCCCCCGCCTGCTGTTATTAGGCAGAGCCTGAACTGCCGTGCTTGGCATGGCTGGAAGCTGTGTTTATTTTCTGAGCAAGCCCTGTTTAACTCAAAGCTTGTCTGGAGCGTTCCCAGAGAGCCCCCTGATGGCTTTAGCTTTCATCCCGATATCCTGAGCATTAATGTTTGGAGTAGCCGGGAAAAGGCAAAACAGCAAAAGGCTTTGCAGGAGCCAGCGAGGTCAGGGTGAGGTGTAGGGTGGAAATAACCCTTTCCCAGGGTGAGGTGATGCCCTGTGCCTGCAGGGCTGCTGGGCAGTCAAATGTTCCTGCCTCCCATCCACCTCCCTCCCCCTGAGGCTTTCACCACGTCCTGTTTGGAGCCAGAACACAGAACCATCATCAGCCCCTGGCCTGAGGCTGTGCTCCTCACACAAGGAGCGTCACAGGGGATGGAGCCCCACCAGCCTCATGGCGTTGGGTTTTTTCTTAAACACTGCCAGGGAAGAGCTGGCAGAGCCCTCCTGCCGTGGCAGGGGGTGTGGAGAGGGCTGGGCAGTGCTGTGCAGGTGGCTCCCCCTTGCTCTGTTGATGCATTCAGACACTCGGGGTCACCATATGTAGCAGGATGCCACACTCGGGTCCATATGTAGGAGGATCGGACCCACAGAAGGAACGAGGCAGGCAGCAGCAGGTGAAGGGAAAGCTAATGATACTTTATTCTAGATTCTTCTTCTACATTCTCTATTCTTCCTCATCCGACTCCATCTTATATACAGTTTGTACAAAGGCAAGAGATTGGTCATTTAGGTCACCACCTCTTCAACCTTGATGGCGAACACCACCATCAATCAATTCTCCTCTCAGAGGAGAAATATGAAAAACAATCTAAAAACATACATCGTTTATGTTGAGCTGCAGGAGAAAACAGGACTGCAAAGTCCAAACATCCACAAGCTGGAAAAGTGAGGACAACACTCTGTGAGAAGCAGTTTTGCACTGGGGTTGCACAGAGCTGGCTCTGCTGCAGGAGGAGCCAGTCCTGCCTCCCTGCACAGTGATCCCACGGGAGATCCCCCTCCCTGCCGCAGCCCGCCAGGTTTGTGTTGGCAGGGTGGGAGCACACCCTGCTGGGTGCCAGGGCACAGCCCACCCTGCTTGGCTTCACCCCAGCACAACCCCGGGACACAAACACTCGTGCTCGACCAGCCGGCGCCTGTTTGTTTTCCTGCTGTAAGGAGAGCCGGGCCAGGGCAGCCAGCCCACTGTCACACCTCCTGGGGAGCCCTGGAGCGGTGACAGCGCTGTCACACTGCTCACGGTGCTCCCCGAGCCGCCCAGGTGAGGCAGCCCCAGCCCAGGGCTGGCCGGGAGGTGTGTGGTGCCGGCAGCAGGGCAGGAAGGGAACGGCCCGTGCTGAGGGAAGAAGCTGTCAGGAAGGAGGACAAGCCCATCCTGCAAGGAACTCGCTGGAGCCAGGCAATCCAGCCTCTGAAAAACCGGACTGGAACGGGAAATACGCCTGAGGGAACAGCCGTGCTGTGAGCTGGCCGGGGAGGGGCTGGGACTGGGGGTGTTGGTCCTGCCCGGTGGGATGAAGGTGCTGGGGGAGGAGGGAGCTCTGCCCTGCCAGGATTCCCTCGTGGTTCCTGTCCTGCATCACCCACAACGTGCTGATGGGAGCAGAGCAGCTGTGATGTGTCCTGATGCTTTGGAGGACGTGGCAGCAAGAGCTCCTGCCCAAGGATGGGGCTGAGAACTCCTGGCATCAGAGCAATGCCAGCCCAAAGGAACTCGTGCTGCTCCAAAAAGCACCTGGGCAAGTGCTGTGGTCACCTGCAAGGAAGGACATCTGTGTGCCCAAGGCCAGGTCATGCCCTCGCTGTCCAGCCATGTGTGGGTCCCTCCTGTGGCCGTGTCACTGCCTGAGCCCATGTGGCACAGACCAGCCTGGGAATGACCCTCCCTGGGGGGGCTTTACCCCAGCCAGGGTCATGGTCTTCACTTGGGGCCCCAAGATCTGCCCCCAACCTCTCCGTGGGCAGGATGGGATGCAGGCAGGGGGGCAGGATGGCCTCTGTGGCACCAGCACCGGCTGGGTGCCAGTGGAGCAGGTGCATGTGAGTCCCTGTGCTGCCCATATCAGAAAGGGTCCCACAAAGGGAAGGGCTGAAAGTGCCAGAGAGCTTGTCCTGGCCCATGAGGAGTTTCGGATCCAGTCACAGGCACTGCCTTGTCCTGCATGAGTCACTGAAAAACTCAGAGTCCTTTTCACAGCGACACTTTCTGCACATTGTGGGTCAGCCTGGAAAAAACCCGGTGCTGCCATCCCCTCCCTGCGGTCAGGACAAGGGAACAGCCTCCCAGCCTCTCTCTTCTCAACAGCTTGTTTATAAGAACGCAAACACCTCACCGAGCAAAAGAAAAAAAAAACAAACAACCAACTTCATGCTAAGTAGCCGTTGGTTCCCCGTGCCCTAATCTTGGCAACAGCTTCCTCGGTTATATTTTCATTTCTGTTTTCTCTGCTCCCGTTCCCGAGGCTGAGCAGCTGGTAAGGCACGGCAGAGCAGAGGGGCAGTGCCGGGGACACGCCTGACCTTGGGATAACACGGCGGGAACCGTGTGCGTGTGCGGGTGGGCTGTGGGACCACCAGGGGGTCCCTGGGGCTGCGCATCGGAGCCACAGCAATGCCCGGGACACGTGGGGGACCTGTCCCTGTTATTCGGGACAGGGGCCAGGCGGTGTGTCCCCTGTTCTCCCGGTGTGTCCCTGCCCTCCCGGTGTGTCCCTGCTCTCCCGGTGTGTCCCTGTTCTCCCGGTGTGTCCCTGCTCTCCCGGTGGGTCCCTTTTCTCCCGGTGTGTCCCCTGCTCTCCCGGTGTGTCCCCTGCCCTCCCGGTGTGTCCCTGCTCTCCCGGTGTGTCCC
>VXBB01000330.1:26785-40473 GCA_013399915.1 Illadopsis cleaveri | reverse complement strand
AGGGATGCCCGGAGCCCCCCGTTACGGACAGGGATGCTGGTGGCCGCCGAGGCAGCAGTGACAGCTCAAATGCGGGAAGCTGCTTGGCAGGAGGGGGCTGGGGAAACGAAACCTGCACCTGCGCTGTCTGCCTGCTCCAACGCTGCCCAGAAATGCTGCGGTTCAGTTTTGCACGGTTCCCTTGTCCCACGGAGAGCTCAGGCAAGGGGGGTGAGGGTGGGCAGCGAGGTTTCCGCAGCCTGGGGAAACCCCCCAGAGCAGCTCAGTGCTCGGGAGATGCTGCTGCAGGGACCAGGGACACCCCAGTACTGGCATGTCCTGAGCTGCAGGGCGCCCCTCCAGGGCTCAGGGGGGTGTCTCAGATCGGGGCTTGCCCCCTGCCTCCACTGAACTGGGGTTTTGCTGCCACCCCAGGCAGAGGACACTGGGTTTGCCCAACAGCCCTTGGTGGGAATCCTTCTGCCTGGACGCCTCGGAAGCACCCAGAGGGGCGCAGAAAAGTCTCCTCCTCCCCGTGTCCCACCGCAGCCAGTGCCGTGCCACAGGCAGGGGAGGCAGCCAAATCCCAGGGGCGGGGATGACAGCTGGCAGGGTGACACAGCCCTGCCGGGCAGGTGGAGGTCCAATGTCACCTCCCTGTGCTGCTGTGCCAAGCCCAGCTCTCCTCCAGCACAGCGGTGGGCGTGTGCCACGAGGGGACACTGGCCCTGCCCACGGCTCGCAGCTGCATCAGCCACTTGGTAGCTGGACCCGATGGGGACAGAGAGAGGGGCTTGCAGCCTCTGGGGTGGGCACCTGGCACGTTGTAGTCTGGCTGTGGAGCTGGGCAGGTAGGGCAGGGCAAAGTCTGTGCTGCTGCTGCTTGTGCCATCTGTTTTTTATTCTGCCAGGCCACCTCTGCCTTGCCTTTGCTCCTCTCCTCCTCCGCAGGCGGGCAGGAAGCCTGGCAGCATTCCTGCCCTGGCCAGCCTCTGGATCCAGCCCAGCTGTGCCTGTGCTGCTGTGGGCTGTGCCACACCTGCCTCTCTCAAGGCCTTTCTGCCAGGAGCCAAGCACTGTTTGTGATGCTGCTCATCCTGCCTGGTATCAGTTAGAGCACAGAGTGTTTCCTGAGAAGAAAATGTCAGGAATCAGCTGGGATTTTCCACAGCAGAGAGGAGAAGGGAGCGTGCTGTGCCACGCAGGGCCCTGGCATTGCGTACCAGGGGCTGCCACTGCATCTGGCAGAGGCAGCAGCAGTTCTGCCCACTTCTTCCCTCGTCCCAGTGGCTTTTAAAGCAGCTCTTGCTGTCACAGAAACGTCTCTTGTTCCAGCACTGCAGAGCCACTCTTTGTACTTTGAACAGGACCCTTGAATGCCAGGCAAGGTGCCAAGTGCCGACAGCCAAGGCAGGGAGGGAACAACTGGCCCTGGCAGCAAGGAGCTGCAGTGGAGGTGGCAAACCCTGCTCTGCCCATGGGGACGGGTCCCTGCACTGTCCCAGTGCTGGGTGGCAGCTGCCAGGCCCCTGCTGGCACCTGGGGCCCCCCTTGCCTGGTCACCGGAGTGTGGGCACGTGTGTGTGGCAAGGCCCTGCCTGCCACACGTGGGTGTCTGCAACCAGCCCGCTCTTGCCTGGCAGCATTCTTGGGTTTGGAGTGTGCTTGTAAATGCAGATGGGTTGAGTGTCCCTGGGGATGTGCTGTGGGGTGTCCCAGGCACTGAGCTGGGTTGGGCACCACAGCAGCAGTCCCAGGGCTGCCTTTGCCACCCCTGCAGTGTCCTGCTGAGATGGCGAGTGCAGAGCCCGACCCTGAGGATGCAGTTGAGGCTGAAGAGGCCGTGTATGAGGTGATGCCCTGTGACAGGACGGAGCTGAGCCAGCGCCTGGCCGTGGAGGAGCTCATCACCACCGAGGCCAGCTACGTGCACAACATCCAGCTGTGTGTGTCAGACATCCGGGCACACCTCCAGGAGAAGCAGGTGACACGGGGCACCTCCCCCTGCCCGGGGGGCTGGGACTGCAGGGTCAATCTGTCCAGAGCTCTGGGATGCCCAAATCACTGCAGGTGCTCCTGCCACCTTCCTGTGCTCCCCTCACCGGCCAAGGCCTGGGGTTGGATGCACATTGGATCTGACCCAGTACAGCCACTTTAACTGACTTTAACCCTGTCCTACTTGGAGCCCAGACAGGTCTCAGCATTCCCAAAGCCTCCTGCAGCAGAGCACCACTCCAGCTCCTGGAGTGTTCCGTGGGGCAGACAGAAGGTCAGCAGGAGTGCCTCTAAAACACCTGCTCCACCTCTGATCTATCTGGCTTAGCCTGGGGCATCTTTGTTCCCTTCAGCTGCCTGAGCTGGACCTGGAAGGACTCTTCTCTAACACCGATGAAATCCTGCATGTCTCCAGAAGGTTTCTGAAGGGTCTGGAGGCCACGGCCGGCCTGGGGCAGGAGCAGCTGCTCTGCATCAGTAAGTGGTGCAGTGCCAGTGGCTGCCCCCTGCCCACCCACCTGGGGGAGTGTGCCAGCACAGCCCCCTGCCCTGACACCTCCTGCTCCTGCCCAGCCTGCAGACAGGGATGGGGACAGCACCAGGCCCAGCTTAGCAGAGCCCTGCCCTGGCATTGCTGCACTTCCAGCAGGCTGGGAAGAAACCCCTGTGTCGTTGTAGGACACGAAAGAAAAATGAGAGACTCCAAATATTTCAGAAGGCAAAGAGCAGAGAAAAAAGGCTTTTATTGTCTAATTCTCACTACCTTTTATAAGGTGCTCCCATACAGACTGAACATGGTTGGTGAATAGGAACGACACCTCTCTGATGCCATGGGTTAAACCAGAGAAACAGCAAAACACCACCTGGAGAAAGATTGTTTTGGGAAAGGAGAGTTGTTTGCCAAGATTGTTTTGAGAAGAAACTTTCTTGAGAAATTTTTCCTTGGGAAAAAGTTAGCAGCTGCTAGCAGGCTGAAATCTCTCAGACCCAGCAATATCAGGCCCACACCCCTGCCTTCTCTGAGCCCAAGGGAAAGGAGCCTCCTCTCCAGCCCCACTTTCCTTCCTCAGGCACCCTGTTCCAGGAGTTCAAGGAAGAGATGGAGACTGTCTACAAGACCTACTGTGCCAGCTACGACCACGCCCTGCAGCTGGTGGAGAGCTACCGCAGGGACCCCCGGCTGCAGGAGGAGATCCTGGACACCCTGAATGCCACCGTGTAGGTGCCTGCTGCTGAGCCACCACCTCCCTGTCCCTGCTTCACATCCTGGCTCTGCCCTTCTCCTCTCTGGACAAGCTGTTTGCATGGATCTGTGTCACCAGGCTGGGTGTCATATCATGGCCACCACCTTTGTGGCATTTCCTGGTGGCATTTCCCTGGCAGCCTGTCCTGGACCCTTGGTCCATAATCTTTTATGATGGAGGCCAAAATAAGGGATGGGTGACATCCAGAGCTGCTGCCTCTCCAATCCCCAGATTGACCAGAGAGACACAGGCTGGCCCTGGGGACATGAACTATCAGGGGGGGTCACAAACACTGTCAGAGCCAGGAGAAGCAGGAGTGGCAGTGGAGGAGCTCCTGGGATTTGCTGCTTAGGGCACAGGTGATGTGATTCCCAAAAAGAGAGATTTCCTTCCCTGTGGGTGGGAAGGGTGACATTCTGCCACCGCCCTCCCTCCCTGCTGCCCACAGAGCAAGCTCTGATCCCATGTCCCAGGGTTGGACAGGGAGGCAGGACACCCACCCAGGGCTGGCACTGCCCTCGAGGCTGGCAGGGACAGGGGTTCACAGCCAGAAATGCCCCACAACATCTGGGCTGCTCTCTCCCAAAAAACACTCCCAGAGAAGCCGTGGAGGGCAGCAGGGCAGGAAGGCAGCCCTGCACAGCAATTCCCCTCTCCATCAGGCCTCACACGGGAGCGTCAGACCTCAGCTTCTTCCTGGTGATGCCCGTGCAGAGGGTCACCAAATACCCTCTGCTGCTGGGGAAGATCCTGGAGAACACCCCGAGCAGTACCAGTGCCCACTCAGCCCTGCAGGCAGCGGCCCGTGCCATGGCCCAGGTCAATGCCAACATCAACGAGTACAAACGGCGCCGGGAAGTGGGTGAGTGGCCAGGGGCTCGGTGCAGGGGCGAGGCACAGCACCCAGCCCGACTCCAGTGGTCTCCTGGGCCCTAATTCCCACTGAAATCACTTCAAAGCTCTCCTGCCCTCCACTTAATTCCCGCCTGGTGGAGCTGTAGGCTCTGTGCAGGCAGCTCCTGGAGCTGCTCTGCTCCTGTAAATGCCACTCTGGGCAAGACCCGAAGGCTGCAGGAGCAGGGTGGCATTGGGGGGGCTGAGGACAAAACCAGTCTGTCCACATTCCTGGGGCTGGAGAACAGGGAATAACACTCCTGCCCTTGGGATAGGAGAAATCAGGCTCCCCACAAATGGGAGCTCACCCTTCTTTTTGCTTTTCCAAGTCCTTTCCTTCTCTGGTGTGGCTTATCCTGTTGATCAGCCCCTTGTGTTGCTCACCTTCATTGCCTGCTCAGCCATGAAGCCTCCTCTTCTGATTTTTTTTTTCTTTTTCTCCCCTTATTCCTTCCTGGCGTTTTCCCCCCCGTACTCCTTCCTCTTCTGATCTTTTTTTCTCCCCCTATTTTGTGTCCTGCCACCCCGAGGCAGCCACCAAATACACCAAGGCCGAGCACCTGACGCTGCGGGACCGCCTGGCGCGCCTCAACACTCACTCCATCGCCAAGAAAACCACGCGCCTCAGCCGCCTGCTCCTGCACGAGGCCGGCATCGTGGCCAAGGTGGGCAGCCCCCTCCCCCTGCCCTCACCCCGGGGCCTGCTGCCCCTCCTTTCAGTCATTTCTGGGGCGTTTTGCTGACCCTGAAGTGCCTCAATAGGAGAATGGGGAGCACAGAGCCAGCGTGGCCTGGGGTGGCTGATGCTCCTTTCCTGGTCCTCCATCATCCCAAGGAGCAGAGGGATAACAGGGATGCAGGGACACACCTCATTCCCCACCCCAGAGCATTGCAGGGCAGCACTTCTGTCACTGTAGGACACGAAAGAAAGACTTCAAATATTTCAGAAGGCAAAGAGCACAGAAAAAAGGCTTTTATTGTCTAATTCTTATTACCTTTTATAAGGTGTTCCCATACAGACTGAACATGGTTGGTGAATAGGAACGACACCTCTCTGATCCCATGGGTTAAACCAGAGAAACAGCAAAACACCGCCTGGAGAAAGATTGTTTTGGGAAAGGAGAGTTGTTTGCCAAGATTGTTTTGAGAAGAAGCTTTCTTGAGAAATTTTTCCTTGTGGAAAAAGTTAGCCGCTGCTAGCAGGCTGAAATCTCTCAGACCCAGAAATATCAGGCCCACACACTTTGGCCCCCAAAGGACCTACAGGATCCTTCACATTTCCAGATTCATGGAGCCCCCCAGGCTCTGCCCTGCCTGTCCCAGCCCTGTGAGCTCCAGGGCTGCTGTTTCAGCCCCTAGTGATGGGCATCAGCCCTGCCCATGCTGGTGACAAGCTGCCTCTTCCCTTACAGACCGAGGACAAGGAATATGACGACCTGGAAGAGAAGTTCCAGTGTGTGGCATCCAGTGTGGCCACGCTGAAGGAGAATGTGGCATCCTACCTGGGCCATTTCGAGGTAAAACCTTGACCACTGGCCAGGGGTTGGCCCCACTGCCTCAGGAGCTGTTCCTGGGGATTGTGGAATGCTTTCAAGCCCTGTAGAAACCAGGAGCTGTTGGGGATGTTCAGGGATTTGCAGCTGAGCTGTTGTGTCAGGGAGTTGCACAACATCCAAGGATTGCTCAGGTCCAGGGGAGTTTAAAGCAAAGCTGAGGCTTTGACAACACTGTCTGAGCTGGTGTCACTTGAGAATAATCTGTCCTTAAACTTATCATTATTTCAAGGTCTTAAATGATTGAAAAGGCCGGGTGTTGTTCAGCCTGGGAATTCTTGCTTTAATAATGTGTGTAAGGCAGAAATGTCCCCAGATCAGGCCTGACAACAAATTGCCCTTCTGAAATCACCTGGGTCAGCAGCCGCTGCGATTTTCTCATGGAAATCCCTCGGGGCATCTGAGGAAAATGAAAGTCTGAGCACTGGCAAAACACGCAATCCCCAGACACAGCACGATCAGGAAAACCTCGGGAGGCAGCCAAAGGTTCAGCAGCAATTCCTGGGCTGGAAAGACCCTGCAGGAAAAGATTGACAAGGGCTGCCCACACAGGATTGTTGGGAAGGAGGAAAGGAGTGTGGTGGTTCCTCCCTTGCAGGCGTTCCTGCTGCCCACCCCGCACCAGTGTGACCTGCAGATGGACGAGGGACCCGCCCAGCAGCAGCGCCGCCTCTCACAGCTCCTCCAGGGCACCGTTTTCCCAGAGTTTGTGAGTGCTTTTCCTTCCCTGCACATCTCCTGCAGCCCTCCCACCTCCTGCCAGGGCACAGCCGGGAGCTGAGGGCACCCCGGTATCCCCACAGTCCCCCAGAGCCCGTTTGGCAGAGCCAGGAGCGAGTAACAAGATCCATCTGCAGTCCCGGACATGTGAAGTGAGGGAACAGCTCCAGGGAAGGAGGGAGGGCAGGGACAGAGACACAACAACAGCAGCACAGCCCCTGAGCCCATGCAGGGCTGGGATGAGCTGCAGTGTCTGCCTGATGTGCATGCAGGGAGATGGGGAGGAGAGCAGGACACCCCAGGGCAGGGGCAGAGAGCCCTTAGATGGGCTCTGGGCAGGAGTGTGGGGAGAGGAATGGGGAGAGACTCAGCTCTGAGCCATGAAAGGATCCTGCCCTGCTGTTCCCATGGAGCACAAGTTTGGAATTGTGTCGGGAATGACTGCTCCCTCCCAAGGGTTTGAGTTGGTTGGCATCCTCTGTGTGTGTGTCCCAGGTGCTCCCCACTCCACAGCAGCCCCTCCACAGACCCCCAAACCTCTTCCCCTCTGTCCCTGTGCTGGCAGCTGCTCCTGTCTGGGGGCCTCACGTGGCATTTGGGGCTCTGTCCCCTCCCAGAAGCAGCGTGTGGACAGGCTGGTGTGGCAGCCCCTCTGCAGCCTCTCAGACATGCTGGAGGGGCCCCAGCAGCTGGTCAAGAAGCGCCTGGACAAGCTGCTGGACTACGAGGAGATCCAGGAGAGGAAGAGCGAGATGGGCAGCGTGAGCTACGATGAGGAGGCAGCCATGAACACCTACCTGGCCATCAATGACCTGCTGGTGGCCGAGCTCCCCCAGTTCAACCAGGTGGCCCTGCAGCTCCTGGGGCAGATCCTGCGCTCCTTCAGCACCCTGCAGTTGGACTTGGCTGCCCAGGCCCTGCACCATGCAGAAAAGGAGCTGCAGCAGGTGAGTGGGACCCCTCAGGAACATGAGCTGAGCTACAACTGCCTTCTCCAGGTTTGGGAGATCTCTCAGACAGGGCACTGAAGGTTTGCTGTGGCCCAGCTGCCCTTGCAGACACACGTTTGTAAGGATCTGTAAGGATCTGCCTTCCTTCCTGCCTGGGGAAAGCCAAGTTTTCTCTTCTGCACTGTCAGAAACTGTCCTGCTTTCTGTTTGTGGACACTGCTGCTGATTTATTGATGTGCAGCTGTCTGAGAGATCAGTGTGAACTCAGGGCTCCTGAGAGCCCCGTGCCAGGAAGGCAGGGAGGGGAAAGGCAGCTCCTTCCTTGGCCTGGGGAACAGCCTCCCCCAACCCCATCCCCTGGGAGATGTCTCCCAGAACTGCTCAGGACTCTGAGCCTGATGTTTGTAAATACTGAGAGTGAGGGCTGTCAAAAGCCCTGGGGTGGAGCACAGCCCTGGCCTGAGCCAGGACCAGGAGGACAACAAAGTGCAGCTCAAAGCCAGAGAGGAGCACCTTTGATCCCCTGTGCAAGGTGAATTTAGTGGTCAGGTCTGGCCTCTTGCTTTCTCACCCCTTTTCTTCTTCCTGCTTCCCTTCTGCCCCTACCCAGAGCTCTTCCTCTCTCAGGGAGGGCCCTCCCTGATCCCAGTGTGTCCCCACAGCTGCCCCATGGCCACCTGCCCCTGCCCAGCTTCTGGAAGGTGGTGGAGGACACCCTGCAGCAGTCGGGGGCTCAGCTGCATGCCTTCTGCCAGGCCTTTGAGACCGTCACACCGAGCCCTGGCACACAGGTAGGGGCTGGCCAGGGCATGTCTTAGGCCAGCTGGATCAAGAGAGAGAGATGGGACTGTGCCTTCCCAGTGCACAAAATGCCCTTGCTGGGGAGGCTGGCTCAGAACGTGGCCCAGGGGCTCATCACAGTATTTCCCCCGAGCCCCTGAGAGCAGCTGGCTGGGAATGAAACAGCTCAGCTCTGCTGGTTCTGGCCACTCATCTCCAAACCTGGGGGTGGAGCAGGGAGTGGGAGGGGGTTTCTCCTCTGAACCTGTCCCTGGGATGTGATCCTGCAGAAAGGAGAGCAGGTGTACCTGGAGGGGCTCAGTACCCCGTGTGTCTCATGGAATGCTCCTGTGTCTCACCAGCCTCTGACCCCTGCTGAGGAGAGGAAGGTCCTTTCCCTCGTGAGCAAGCACGGCCCAGACAAGCTTTACCAGGTGACCAGCAACATCAGTGGCAGCAGAGACTTGGACCTGACCTTGCTGAGGGGACAGATCGTGGCTCTGCTGCAGGGCGCCGACACCAAGGGCAACACCAGCAGGTGGCTGGTGGATGCTGGAGGTACTGTGAGCACTGTGGGCAGCCTCTCCTCACCCTGGCACCAGATCCACCTGGATCGTTTCCTTATCCTGGATGAACCAGCAGGCTGTGGTCTCCTGGGTGCTCCTTTCCAGGCTGTGCTCAGCCCAAACCTCAGCTTTGCCATCAGCTGTAAGGGTCAGGTGTCCTGGCTGATTCCCCAAGGGAGCACTCCTGAGGTGTCATGGCTGGGAAAGGAGAATCCATGCACACAGAAATATATGGAATTCCTTTTTTGGCTGGGATTTCTCCTGAATATCCCCTGGTGATGGATGAGTTGAAGCAGGCCTGCTGTGCCATGCCAGGCAACAGCCAAAATGTCATTCTTGTCTCCTGCAGCCAGTCCTGCATGTGCCAGGGCCCCTGAGCTGTGTGTGTCCCTGTCCTGCAGGTCCCCGAGGGTTTGTTCCTGCTGCAAAGCTCCGGCCCTACAGCCCAGCACAAGTCCAGCAGCCTGAGATGGACCTGCTGACCCTGGACAGCGGCACAGAGAGAAGGAGACATTCCTATCAATTCCCTGAAGCTCCCAGGCCACAGGTGGCCACCTTCACCCCAAGGTTCCAGGTGAGAGTGGGGGACATCCCTGGGGCCATTTCTAGCAGTGTCACCAGCTCCCTGCTGTAGTCCCTGTCTGGGTGGAAAGGTGGACCTGCCTTTCCAGGTGTCCTCCTTGCTGGCACCAGGGTGGACAAGGCAAGAGAACTGTCCTTGCTGGGTCCCCAGTCCCTCCATCCACAGCACTGCTGTGCTGCCCTCTGAGAATTGCCTGTCCTGCCACATCCTCCCCCCTTGACTCCCAGCTCCAGCAAGGGCTTCCCCCCTGCTTCCAGCCACATCCTTCCCTCCTTGACTCCCAGCTCCAGCAAGGTTTTCCTCCCTCCTTCCAGCCACATCCTTCCCTCCTTGACTCCCAGCTCCAGCAAGGTTTTCCTCCCTCCTTCCTCCCCTGCCTTCCCCAGGTGGTCGCCGGCTTCTCCTTCGCCGCCAGGAGCCCGCAGGAGGTGACCCTGCAGGCAGGGCAGCCCGTGCTGGTGCTGGAGCCCCACGACAAGAAGGGCAGCACGGAGTGGAGCCTGGTGGAGGTGAACGGCCAGAGGGGCTATGTCCCCTCCAGCTACCTGGTGACTGTCCCCGTGCAGGACCCCGCGGGCTGGAGCCTGCCCGTGTGAGCGTGGCCAGCCCACACCGAGGGCACAGGATGGGAGCAGCCAGCTTGGCACCCGAGGGCACCTCACAGGAGATTCTGGAGAGAGGCTGGGAAGGTGGTGGGAGGCACCTGAGGGACAGGTGACATGGGCACGAGGATGGCACTTGGGAGGCGCCTTTTGACAGGAGGTGACAGGTCCCGTGTGGGTGTTGGCACAAAGGAAAGCAGCACCAGGGAGCGAGGGCAGGTGGCTGCAGTTCTCCAGGGGTTGACTGAAATCCCTGCAAGTGGCAAATGTGTCCTGAGGGTGATGAGGCAGCATTGTCCCTGGTTAGAGCAGGATTGAGCAGCAAAGGTGCAGCACTGCAGAGGGGTCCTCAGCCAGGCATGGGGCACTTGGACATCTGGGCACTGAGCACCTGAGCACTTGGCACTTTGGGCACTAGGCAGATGGGCACTGGGAATCTGAGTACCTGAGAAACTGGGCACTTGTGTACCTCAGAATTTGCCTACCTGGGCACCTGAGTACCTAAGAAACTGGGCCCCTGAGAATTTGGGCACCTGGGCACCTGAGAACTTGGGCACCTGGGCACCTGAGAATTTGGGCACCTGAGTACCTGAGAAACTGGGCACTTGTGTACCTCAGAATTTGCCTACCTGGGCACCTGAGTACCTAAGAAACTGGGCCCCTGAGAATTTGGCTACCTGGGCACCTGAGCCCTTGGGCGCAGCGCACCTGTGGCAGCGCTGGGCTGCAGCCGCCAGAGGGCGCCCCGCACCAGCTCCCAGTGCCCGCTCGGCCCGTACTGGGAGCGCTGGTGCGGGTGCGGGTGCGGGGGCACAGCCCGGGGGTTCCGCGCCGCTCAGGGGGACGGAGATCGCCACTCCCGGGACTCCCGGGGCCCCCCGTCCCCCTGCAACCCGCACAGATCCGCGGCGGGTTGGCACGGGTCCCATGGAAGAGGTTTTTGGGATAATCAATCCGTGTCGGTCCTGACCTGAGGCTGGGTTTGAGAATGGAGACAGCCTCCCTCCCACTATTCCCGAGATATCCCAGCTCCGTGCCTCAGTTTCCCCGTGGTTGCACTGTTAGGAGGTGCTGATGGGGCTGAGGTTGGCAGTCCTGCCACGGTGCCAGAGGGGACTTGGGGAGCCCCCCGGGACTGGCACAGCACGCTGCCCATCCCTCACCCGCCGCGGCCAGTGAGGGCACCCGGCTGGCGTCGCTCCGGCTGCCCCGGGCTCCTGGAGCTGCCCACATCAAAGGTGCCCGTGCCGGCTGGCGAGCGCTGGCACGCCGGGCACTGCCCTGCTCACACCCGGCCACCCACGGGCTCCCCGCGGGCCCCCAGTGCGGCCGTGGCTGCGGGCTGGGCAGCGGGGCAGGGCTGGCACGTCCTCACCCAACCCTGGGCAGGTGCCAGGTGGGTGGGGACAGCCCCCGGGCACTGCCCTGTGCATCCCACGGGTGGGGCTGGGGTCTGGTTTGGGGCAGACTGGGGCTCACCCTCCTTTGTGCCTGTGGGGTGGCTGGGGAGGCAGCCACCTCTGCCCAGGTGACATGGGAAGCCCCGAGGAAACGCTCAGCTACACAAAACCTGGGAGGGAACAGCAGTGCCGGAGCTGGGGACATGTCCTGGGGATGCTCCCGGCCTGGGGAAAGGCTGATGGGTTCCTCAGAAAGAGAAAATGAGTAGGCTGGAGGATGAGGGTCATTGAGCAGGGGCTGTGTCTGTGCTTGCCCACCCAGCCCAGGCCCTGCCGACACAGGGCTCACCCCTCCAGCTCCCTGCAGACGGCTCCTCTGGATTTTTCCATCCCTAATCAAACCACACCAGGTCGGGTTTCCCTCCCGAGTCACCTTCCTGCCAGCTCAGTGGGGTGCACAAGGAATCAGCCCCGTGCCAGGTGATGGCAGCAGTCGGGCAGCTCCTGCTCCACAGCCCTCGGTGCCTGAGACCCTTCAGGGGGTTAAAGGTGGCACAAGGAATGCTGAGGCTGCTGCTGCCTGGGCCCCAACCGTCCTGCTGGAAGGGGATCTGGGGTGGTCAGGGCTTGACTGGACATCCAGCAGTGGGTGGTTCCTGCCAGGAGGAGGGAAATGAGTTCATGTGGCTTCTCCAGTCTTTGGATCCCACAGGCTGAGCTGGGCTCTCCCCGAGTCCTGCTGCCAGCCTGGATGGCCAGGGGACCTTTCCCAGGGGGTCTGTCCCCAGGACAGGGCCTGGCACTTGACTGCAGGACGTGCATCCCTCCCTTCTGCCATGAATTCTCCGAGCTCATGGCACTGCTGCTGCCCTGAGCCTGGAAGTGCCCTGTGGAGTCACGGGAGGGCACGGGGCTCTTCCAGCCTAAACATGAGGGGGGATAAAGGGCACAAGTGTGCCTTTAAATAGCCTGTCAAGGACAGGCTCTCCCAGGAGGAATGCTCTGGCTGGCCCGGTGGAACATGCCTGTGCCTGGGGGCACCGGGGGACAGCCGGGCAGGGCCGGCTGCTGCTCAGGAGGGCAGGTCAAGGTTAGGCACGGCCCTGGCCCGGTGCCACCGTGTGCCATGGCTTGGCACCGGGGAAGCAGCCGTGCCAGCACGGAAATGAACGCCAGGCAGGGGTTTGCCGTGCCCGGGGCTGATCCGGAGGTGACAGCGGAGCCAGGCAGCCGCTGCTGCCTGTCACCTGCCCGCCGGCCCGCGGGGGATTTGGCACCGGCGCTGCCTGGCTGCCGGAGGAGCCTCCGGGGCAGCTCCGGTTGTCCCAGAGCGGCTGCTGCGCTCCTGTCCGGGCTGATTCATATCCTGGACGTGCAGGCATTTGGATATTGTCCACCCGCAGGGTGTGACAGCGCACGGCTGTGTCCCCAAGGCGGGAGTGCCAGCCCAGGACGGGGCGGCTCCGGCTCTGCTCTGCGTGGCTGCTGCTCCCTGGGGACACGGCAGGGCCACGAAACACATCCCAGGTGATGATCCTGGGATGGCAAGAGGATGGCTGAGTGCCCAGGTGTCCATGTGCCCATCGGCTGTGCTGGGACACCTCGGGGGCAGGGAGCTGTGAGAAAAAGGAACTGCCATGCAAGTCCCAAGTCCAGGACCCATCCCCTCACCACGGGGTGCAGAAAGGGAGGGAAAAAGGGTCAGAGAGGGAGGCCAAGAGGAGCAGGGTGGCTGCCCTGGGGTGAAGGGCACAGCCAGCCCGAGTGGCTTTAGGCACGGAGCTCGAGTTCCCCGCACTGCCCAGGCTGAGCTGGCTCCGAGCAGAGCCAGCCCGTGCTGCGATGTTCCACCTGCAGGGCAAGGTGGCCCACGAGGAGCGGCCCGAGCCCCCGGCCACCCTCGTGTGCCCGGCGGGAGCGGCGTGGCCCGAGGAGGGGCTGAGCCAACCTGGGGCTGCGGAGCAGGAGGGGAGGTGTGAGCAGCAGCGCTCGCTCCAGGCTGGTGCAGCTGGCACCTGAATTGTCTAATAAAGTGTGAAATTGCTTTCATGCTCTGCTACCTTTGCTGAGCTGGACCGTCATTAGGGCCCCCCCTCGCCGCCCGCACCGGCTGCCGCCGTGTCCCAGCGCTGCCAGCTGAGCCCCGGGGCTACGGCCGTGCCCGGCACAGCCCCGCGGGACAGCGGCACCCTGGGCCTGCCCCTGGGGGCACCCCGGAGTCCCCTCCCTGCCCCTGGGGGCACCCCAGAGTCCCCTCCCTGTCCCTGGGGCACCCCAGAGTCCCCTCCCTGCCCCTCAGTCCCCCCGCTGTGCCCACGCCGTGGGACAGCACCAACTGCTGCGGGGGCATCAGCGGGATGGGGGATCCCTGCTGTGGGGTGGATCCCTGTTGTGGGGTGGGATGGATCCCTGCTGTGGGGTG
>VXBB01000330.1:13147-26630 GCA_013399915.1 Illadopsis cleaveri | reverse complement strand
GGCTGGAGGTGGATCCCTGCCATGGGGTGGGCTGGATCCCTGCCATGGGGCGTGGGATGGATCCCTGCTGTGGGACTGGGGGTGGATCCCTGCTATGGGGCTGGAGGTGGATCCCTGCCGTGGGGCAGGAACCATGCCGTGGGGTTGGATCCCTGCCATGAGACCGGGGCTGGATCCCTGCCGTGGCGCTGGGGCTGCCCTTATCCCCCGGGCTGCCCCGGGGCTGCGGGATCAGCTCAGGTCGCTGCCCTGCCCTGCGGCTGTGCCGCTGCCAAAGCCCTGCCCTTGCCCATCAGATCGGGCTCCATCCGGCCGTGCCCGGCGCCGCCCCAGACCCTCCTGAGGCTGCAGAGAGCTCCCAGCTCGGCAGGGACAGAGGGACAGTCCAGCCCTCCCCGCCGGTGGGTGACGAATTGCTCCTGAAGCACCTGGCTGTGCACAGAAACTGTTCTCCACCTCTAATAACAATAATCAATCATCCTGCCCTGGGTAGGGGATGTGCAAGGTTTTCCAGGGCTGGGGAGCTGGTGGGGCTGGCAGGGGGATTTTGGGGAGGCTCCCCTGAGGGGACACAGAAGCCTCTGCTCCGGTGGTGGCTTCCCTCCTGCACTGCCCACCAGGAGGGCAATCCATGACCAGGTACACACCCTGCCACGGGCAGTGCCAGCTCTGGGGGCTGTGCAAATCGTGATTTTGGAGGGAAAAGCAGCTGGAAGCCCAGGTCTGGAATGTGGCACAGGGTGCTCCCTGCTCCCAAGGGTCCCCATGCCAAAGGAGCTGCAGAGTGAGGCCCAAGAAAAGGGATTTCTGCAGGGCTCAAGATACTTTGCCCCAGGGAAGTGGTGCCACGTTTTTCCATCTACTGATAAAGTTAAACCCTTGATCTGGTTAAAGATTTAGCCCACAAGGCAAGCCTGGGTAGGACAGCAATGCTGTTAGTGGCACTGGCTCGGTGACACTCCAATTTTTTCCTAATATCTAACCCAACCCTTCTCTCGGTCAGTTTGAAACCATTCCCCTTTTCCTGTCACTACTGGAGAAAGGGAGCAGGCAGGGGAGTGCACCCTAACCCAGCAGCATTCCCCAGCCCTCCTTCATTGGCATTCCTCCTCTCCCAGCCTGCACAGCCTGTTCCCAACGCCCCAAGTCTGAATTGAATTACATCCCCCAGAAGTGCCAATGCTTTGGGGACTGGAGCACCTGCACACACCACGGGCAGCCTGCTCTGTGCCTGCTCCTGCTCAGCCCTTCCCCTGGGATGCACCAGCTGCAGGGAGGGAAAACAGAGCCAGCAATGACAAGGCCAGGTTGGTGTGGAGGTGCAAACGCCCTCCATTGCAAAAACTCACGGAATGAAGGGGATGGAGTCCAGTCAGGGGCCCCAAGAGCTGTGGGGACCCCCTTGGTAAAGTCTACAAGCATCCAGAGGGGCTGGAAAACATCCTGCTCCCCTCAAGGCCTCGCTGTGTCGGGCACTCCACTCAGTCCTTCAAGGCTATTCCTTCATCCCTGCCCAAAGGAGGAGATTTGTGGGTCTAAAATCTTAAAACCTGCCTCTTTCAGGCTGCTCTCGACAGGAGCTACACGCTGCAGACACGAAGCCTTTTGTGAGCCCGACCGCATCCCGGCTGGGATTTACCTAAAACAGCCCCGGGGAGGAACGGCTGGGCGGGGATGTGGGGGGAGAGGGAGGGAGGGAGGCTGCCTGGTGTTTGTTTTTACTAATGAAGCCCCATAATCAAATCATTTCAATTTTAATTGTAAAGCCAGCAGGCAGATTTCTGTCTCCAGATGGGACGTGATAGGAATAGTTGAAGGCTGGGCACGTTCTGCCGCTCACCTTAACGCTCGGAACGAGGCAGATGAGAGCAGCACTGGGGAGAGCCTGGGAAGAACCTGCTCCTCCAGGGAGGAGGATCTGAGCTAAGATCAGACCCAAAGCCTCTCCTGCTTTGTTGACCCAGGGAAAGTAACCCCTGGCAAGACGTGCTGCACCATTCCCAGGTCTGAGCAGGGGAGGCAGGAGCTGTTTTCCCTGCTTTCATCTCCCAGCTCTGCCAGGATACATGAAATCTATTTGTGTCTTCCACTTACCATCTCATTTTTTTTGGTGTTTGGACTTTGGGAAAAGAGGAAAATAAAGAAACTGGGTCATTTTCTATTTATTTGGAAGAGCTGAGATGTTAACCCTGCAGCTGCACAGAGCTCTGCTCACGTCGCTGTGGGACTGGCAAACTTGGAACAACTGATGGGGGAGAAGAGAAACCACCTCCTCAGCCGAGAAAATGTGTCTTTTTCCCAGCTTCTTATTCAGGCTGGGGGGACCTGGGTGCAGTGGGATTGCTCTCCCAATCTAAAGCAGTTCCCTTGGGCAAAACACATCAGTTTGTTTCTTGTGATGGAGAAATGGAGCTGGGTCGCTCTGGGAGTGATTAAATCCTCCAAGAAGGGGCATTCCCTGCTGCCTACCAGGCCCCAGCAGTCACCCAGGGGCGTGGGGTGGGCATAGAGGGATGTCAGGGAGGGGGGATAACTCCTCTCCTCCCCACCAGAGAGGTTTGTTCCTCCCAAAGAGGATGAGGCCAGAGGAACAGTGTGATCCAGGCAGGTCAGGCCAAGTATGGAATACCTTGTGCTGCTCTTTGTGCCTTCCCCACAGCCATAATGGGGCAGAGCCCAGCTCTTATCAGGGCTGCCTGCTGCTGCTTTCATCTCCTCGAGCTGCTGCCCTCCCCATGCCCACAGTCCAGCTCCCAGAGCTGACAGCATTTCTGGAATCCCCTGGAAGGGATCCAGGTGGGGAATGCCAGGCACAGGGCAGCCACCAGCATCCCTCTGGCCGGGCCTCTTCCCTCTTATCAGCTCTCCCTTTCCGTGCCTGAGTCATCGGGGACAGGAGCATCAAATCAGAAATAAAGTCATTACCTCGCTAAGCAAATACAGATGAAAACCTCACTTTATTTTTTGAAATCGGAGCCCTGGCTCCTGAGGGCTTGAAGTGGCTCCTTCCTTCTGCCAGCCTTCCCTTGGCTGGGTCTGCTCCAGCCCCAGGGACACCCTGGGTGAGGAGAGGGGAGAGAGAGGGGCACAGTCCTGGCAGTCCGTGGGTTTCCTGGGGTGGGGGAGCTCCGTGCTTGTGGCTCTGAGCTCATGCTGGTGGCTCCAGCTGCATGAACTGGGCACATCCAGTGGGAGTGACAACCCTTCTGCTGTCCCTGTGCCACCCATCCCTGCTGCCAGCACAGCCCCCTTTCCCCCAGGGCTCATCCCCTCATCCCCACGTGTCTGTGGCTCACCATCCCCATCCCAGCATCAATCCGGGATTCTGCTCTTCTCCCTCTTTTATATATATATTTTTTTTTAATTTTTTTTTCCCCCACCGTGTCCAAATGGGAATTAAATTGAGGCCACTAAACTCATTTGTGCTCGCAGCCGTGCCGGGGCTGCAGGCAGCGTTTCAGCCCCGGCTCCGCAGCGGCTGCCAGGCTGGGGCTGGGAACTGCAGTGTGCCGGCTCCTGCCGCCGTGCCCGGCGTGCCCCTGCCTGCCCCACGGCAAGGCAGGGCTGGGCTTGAGCCCAACCACACCAAAACCTGTGCCCCAGCAATTCCATCCCCATGTGAGCCGTGCTCGGGGCAGCGCTCAGCTCCAGCTCGGGCTGCTGTGGCTGTGCCTGACCCGCAGCCCCATCCCTGCGGGTTCTCCCGGTGTCCCGGGGCTTCTCCCGCTGCAGCCGTGTGGGGAGGTGCTGGAGACAGGCTGGGCAGCATCCCACACAGCCTGGTTTGGCCTCAGGGCCTCAGGCAGGAAACAGGGATGAGCTGGAGCCAGGGAGGCGGCTGTGGGACACGCGGGGCAGGGGCTGGGGGTGCCGGTGACTCTGGGGTGTCCTGCCAGGGAGGAGCACCCCGCTGGCCCTCAATGACCCACTGAACCAGGCAGTGCCACCTCACCAGGGCTTGTTTTTATCAGGCAGGAGCAGGAGGAGGAGGAGGGATGCTGGCCACGGGTGAACTTGTTCCCCTAGCACGCAGGAAAACGTCCCTGGAAGTGCCTGAGGACAGCAAAGGAGGGCAGACCTGAGTGTGCCGGGAGGGAACAGCTGCTGGGAATTTAAATGACCATCCGTGAATGCTGGTTTTGTTTTGTCCCAGCCATGGCTGTGCTCGGCCTGGGCCAGGCAGCATTCAAACCCTGCTGCTCACGGGGCTCTGCACATGGAGCTCCTTTGGAAAAGCCAGGGAGAAACCTGAGCTTGAGAGGAGCCCTGGTGCAGCAGCCTGACCCTGCTCTGCAGAGAAACCCCTGCAGGCAGAGCCGCGGCAGCAGGGATGTGCAGGAGCTGCGGTGGGCTCCTCCCTGTGCCTCCAGCCAAGCTTTGTTCCCGTCTGCCAGAAGGGAAAGTGATGGAAAGAGAAGAGAGATGGTCAAGGAGTGAGCGAGGTGTGCTTCCTGCATCCTTCCTGCATCCTTCCTGCACAGTTCCTGCACAATTCCTGCACTATTCCCTCTCCCCCTGCCCGATGGACCCCGCCGTGGGGCTGGGCAGTACAGGCAGACTTTTCCAGGGACAGCCAAGGGATGAAGCTCTCAGCTCGCCCTGGAGCCCGGGACATGGAATGCTGTCCCTGGAGCCCGGGACATGGAATGCTGTCCCTGGAGCCCGGGACATGGAATGCTGCCCCGTGACTCTCCACGGCTCCCTGGGGAAATGGAGATGCTGCCAGGCTCTGTGGTTTACAGCCTCAACCCTGGTGCACGCTGCCAGATCCATGCCCTGAAAATCTACTTTCCTAGGGATAAACAGGATTTCTTATTCCTGTTGCTAATGTGATATCAGCACGTCACAACACAGATGTTTTAATAACACATAGTTCTTTTAATGAAGGGACTTAAGCTAATTTACTTCCCCACATTTGTAAATGTCCTATTTATTCATGCAGTAAATGAAATTGAAGTTACTAAACATTTAGAAAATTACAAATACAGCAGAGAAGTGCACCTGTGTATTAGAATAAGGAGCAGGAGCTGCTTTCCTGGCACAGAGGCTGCCCAAGGCACGTGCTACTGGCTGCTTCCTCCTTTCCTGTGCAGCCACTCAGGCTGGAGGGGAAGGCAGCCGGGCACTGCCAGACCCCATTCCCAGGGATGCTGACAGTTGTGACAACCACTGCATTTTTATTTTTATCATCCCGCCAACGCCGCTCTTTAGATCAGCTTTTATTAAAAATAAATAATGCTTTTAAAGCTGGTGCTGGGGCACCAAACTGTGACAAAGGCCAGGGAGGCGGCGCTGAGGATGATTAATGTGATTTTTCCAGTGAAATACTGTAGCAGTTTTCCTGTGCTGATGGGTGTGGGAAGGATGAAGGTGCCGGGTGCTGTTCTCAGCCTGGCACACTGAACACAGGCCTGGCTGTGGCCTCACCCTCTCCAAGGCCAGACTTTGGTGGGCACAAGTCAGGCAAAGGCCAAAGGGATGCTGAGGCACAGAGCCCTCCCAGCCCTTGGACGTGTTCATCCCTTCTTTTCCCATTATCCCCCACACCTGCCCCCAGCAGGCCCGGCTATCTGAGCCCAGCTGGGTGGTGAACACATCTCAGTGTGAGAATGAGCAGTGAGAATGGACATGGAATGTTCCCTGACACACAGCCCACACCCTAGGGCTCCAGGGATGTCACACATCCATTGTGTCACCAATCCTGGGCAGGCCCGTGCCACACACATCTGCACCATGTGTGGAGGCTTCTCTCACATTGCAGCCTCCAGATGAAGGTGAGCAAACCTCCAGCACCTCGGGAAAACCCCCAAAAGCTGTGCAAGGCTGGGCCTGCCCCCCCCGGGCAGACTCACCCCGCCCAGGCTTCCCAGGAGGGCACACCAGTCCTTCCCAGTCCGAGCACTGGTGTGACTGCACAGCTGCCTCTGCTCATGGCCGTGGGGACTGGGCTGCAGCTCCTGCCCAGCTGTAAAACCCCTGCCACGGTGGAGGCTTGTGGCTGGAGGGCTGCAGCCTCGCTCAGATCTTGTCCGGGCCGTGCCCAACCCCTGAGCTTTCCCCACTTCCAGCTCACGGCAACCAGCGGGAAAAGCAGCCAGCACAATCTTAGGCAAACCTTTTAGGAATCCAAAAAGCTGCCTCTCCGAGCACAGCTCGGTGGGGCACGGCAGGCGCTCGGTGTGCAGATGGGGAGGCAGAGCCGCTGCCCCGCGGAGCTCCCGCTGACCTGCTCCGCCAGGGAAAGGCGCTGCCGCTCCCTGCCGCGCTCCCGTTATCCCGCTCCCTCCCCTCCCCTGCCTTTCCAGGCCGGAGCGTTTCTCAAACTGTGCTTTATCCCATCTCGGCTGCTCCTTTTCCAGCGCCACCGGCACCGCTAATAATAACAGCCCTAAATCCTGCCTTGTGCCTGGTCGCACCGCTCCGAGCCCCCGGGCCAGCCCGAGCCTGCGCCCTCAACACCACGGAACGCGTGGGCAGTGAATGAACGGCACAGCGCTCTCTCCTCCCCCAGTTGTGCAATTCGGGCTGTTGGGATGCCATCTCCAACCCCCCCGGGCTCGCCGCTCCTGGGAAACTCGTGCCCATCCCTGTGGCAAGGCGGAGGAGCGAGGCGGCTGCGTTCTTACCTCTCGCCGGAGCCGGGAGTGCGGGGAAGAGCTGGAAATAGCCCTGGCTGACACAGATACCTGTGCGGAACAGCAGGGGCCTGCACTTGCCGTGGTAATTGCATACTGCATGGCGATGAGTCAGCCGGAGCCCCGCTCGGGCAGCACGAGGCTGCCCTGCCTCCCGCACCGTGCGGGCAGCGCCCGCCGAGCGCAGCCCGGGCCCCGTTGCCGGGGAAATTGATGCTCCCCCTCGTCCTCTGGAAGGGGGGCCCAAAGCACAGGAGCAGGGAGAGGACGGGAATGAGAGCATCTTGCAGCTTTTTAAGCTCTCGAGATGCTTTCAAGTGCCAGGGAGGGCTGTGCGAGCTGTGATTTGCTGCATTATTTCTGTTGCTATCCCTGCACGGGGAGCTCCTGCGTGCAGAGGAGCTGGTTGCAGCAAGTCAGCATCCAAACACAGCCTGTTCTGAGCGGGCCTGAGCCCCACAGCTGTCACCAGCCACAGGGGACCGGGGGCCACCCTGGGACCAGCCCTCAGCCCTTCCCGGGGTCTCTGGGACGGGCCCCCTTTATCTCAGCCATGGGAAACAGAAGCGGCCCGACACTGAAGCAGTGTCAGCTCACCCCGAGCTCCTCGGCAAGAAAGCCCCAGCAGCAGAGCTCTCCATCCTCCTCCTCATCCTTCTCCTGGGGCTCAGGGGCTGCCTGGCTGCCGGCGATTGCACTGTCAGGACATGAATAAATAATCAGCCGGCAAACTTCCACCAGGGAGCTTCGTTTCCTCTCCTCCAGTGGTGCCGGCTGTTCAGAGAGAGAGAACAAGGGGAGAGCAGCTATTCCCAGGAAGAGGGGCTGGAGGGGGTGGCATTTCCCCAGCCGGGCTGGCGGCTCCCCAAGCTCCTCCACAGCTGACTTCACCTTCCAGAGGGATTCGGGGGGAGCAGGAGGAATAGGTAAAATCAATGAGAACCTATTTGGTGGGATAAAAGAATGTGGTTTTATTTATAGCACTGGCTGGAGCTGAAGTGTCTCCTGCTCAGGCAGACAGTGCTGAGGAGCAGCAGAGCAGTGTCTGCACAGGGCTGGGAGTGCACCAGTGCCTGCTGCCCACCCCCAGCATCCAGCCCCACTGAGCCCCCAGCCATCAACTCCCCAAAGTGCTGAGGGTGGCTTTGCCCACCAGCCTGGCAAGGGGAGAACACCTGCAGGAAGGTTTCTGCTCTAACAGCAGTGTCTGTGCTCTGGGGGTGCCAGGAGCTGAGCACCAGCCCCTTCCCACCACTCGTGCTCAGCCAGGGCTGCAGGAGCTGGGGACAGTGGTGGCAGTGACTGTGGGGGCTGCTCAGAGGACAGCTGGTGACAAGGGAGGAGGGGGTGCTGTGAGATGGAGGCCCAGGGACAGACAGAGCCAGCCTGGCAGGCTGGGAGTCACGAGCCAGGAGATGCCCATGGACATCCCTGCCAGCAACAGCTGCTTGGGGAACAGCAAGTCCTTGCTCAGCAGTGCTGCAGATCCAAAGCGTCTCCCTTCACTGCTCGCTGCCTTGGCCAGCTCTGCTGGTGCAGGAGGATCAGGACCTGCTCTGGTGATCAGGGGTGAGGCAGTTAAAACAGAGAAAGGAAGAGATGCACCCAGACTCTGAGCAGCCTCCAGGGAGAGGCAGGAGGAGTTCCCCTGCTCGGAGCCATCAGCAGAGGAGGATGAGGCCAGCCTGGGTCTCAGCCAGCCACCACAATGTCCCTCACTCCTCCTGGGAGCAGCTGGCAGCAGGATGGTGGGAATTCAGGAGATTCCCCAGCTCCTGGTGCTGTCCTGCCACAGAGGGACGGGCAATGAAGGGAGCCCAGGCAGCACCACCAGCACCAGAGGCAGCTCGACAGGCAGGGATGAGGCAGGGATGAGGCAGGGATGAGGCAGGGGGGGCAGTGAGAGGCCAGTGGGGTGACATGGATGGGCTGTGACAGACACTGCCAGCACAGTGTGAGAGCTGCCAGGGCTGTGGGAAAGCCGAGCTCAGGCAGAGTGAAAGGGACACGAGGGACACGAAGCTGATGGTGCCAGTCCCACGGCTGGCTGGTGCCCTGTGCCAGGCTGCTCTAGGGCAGCACGGGGGGACACCAACCCTGCAACAGCGAGGGGCGGGCTGGGGCTGCAGGCTGGGATGTCAGGCAGTGCAGAAAGAGCAGTGCAAGGTCTCTGACAGCGTGTTCCTTCCCCCAGATGAAGCGAGGCGCAGGATGAGCCGAGTGCCCTGGGCTGCTGCCAGCCTCTCATCCCCAGGCAGAAGGGGCCGGCTGGCCCTGCTGTGCCAGAGCAGCCTGGGGAGGAGGACAGGCTGCTTCAGCTGCTGTGGGTGTGCTGCTTCCTTGGACAAATGAGTCACTGAAAGTGCCATAAGGAGTCAATGGGCATCCTGGTCCCCTGCTCAGCCCACACAGCTGGTGGGCAGCGTGAGCCATCGTGAGGGAGCCTTCCCTACCCTCCACTGCCTGGGCTCTGCCTCTTGCTGCGGGAAATTCCCATCTGTTTCAACGATGCATCCACAAAACTCCCTTCTTGCTCCTTTGCCACCACATTTGTCTACTCCGAGGTTTTTCTCTGCAGTAACTGTGTGGATTTACCTCCACAGCATGCTCCAGGCTGCAGTTTGGGAGAGGAGCAGGCTGCAGGATGGGGCAGGCTGGAGGCCTGTGCAACATCCCCCCGCATGGGTGCATCCCCCCAACCCTCAGTGATAGCTCCAGGCTCCTCTGAGGGAGCTGCAGCAGTCTCTGCTCCAGGGAAAGAGCTGCAGAGAGCCTGGCAGGTGGCACAGGGTGGGGAGGGCACCCTCCAGGAGAGGGGCCTGGGGGGCTCTGCCACAGCACAGATCCAGGTGTGCCTGCATGAGGGCTTTGCTGGCACAGTGGGACATCCCTGTGACATCACTCCACAATGATGCCAAGGGAATTTGGAGCAGGAATGGCAACCTCTGAACTACCAGAGGCTCAGCCCTGCTCCCTGGACAAGCTGGACCTCAGAGTCAGGAGCCCACCCAGCACCCACCTGCCTTCAAAATCCACTTCTGTTTCTCTCCAGCCCCAGGGGCCAGTCCCTCAGCCCTGTGGCAGAGAGAACATCAGACTTTCACTCCTTGCTGACCATGAAGCATAACGGAGCCCTCCTGTCACCAACTGAAGAGGAGCAGGAGGAGGCAGGAGCTCCCAGGTGCACACAGCTAATGAGGCACAGAAAGCGGGGAGGGAAAGCAACACTCTGTCCCTGCGCTCGTGAGTTCGGGTGAAGGATGAGGCTGAGCCGAGAGCTGAGCAGGGCTGCGGGGAAGGGAAAACAGAGCTCATGGAGAGGAGCCAGGCGGAGAAACTCAGCGAAACCCAGGGCACGGCACTGCCGACCGCTGTGCCCCGCGGGGAGCGCGGCCCCGGCGAGCAGCCGGCGTGAATGGAGAGCGCTGCAGGGGAGGGCTCTGCCGGAGCCTGGGGACACCTTCCCCTTCAGCTGCCCCCAGCTCACCCAGCCACCGGCTCACAGCCCACAAAGGCTTTCCGCGGTCCCCAGCGAGAGCGGCCACCCCGCCAGTCCCCCCCCGGGGCTGCATTTCACNCGCCGGCGGCCGGGGATGCTGTAACCCGGAGGAGCCCCATTTGCCGCTGCCTCTCACTGCCCGCTCCTTACAGCATTTTGCCATCCACAGAGGCAGCTGCAACGTGAGAGCGAGGGCGGGCGGTCGCCGGGCCGGGGTGGCTCCTGCCCAGCCGGAGCTCATTGGCTCCTGCCGCTGTCCCACGCCTGGCCTTTGGCAGGCTCAGGCTACCTTCAAACCCTGTCCCCTCCTGACCGCTGGCCCAATGACATTACTCACTCGCTGTTGTTTTGAAAGGACGTTTGCGAGCTTTTCCTGTTATATTTTACCTCGGTAATGTTATCCCCAGCCCCTCCGGGCTGAGCATCAGGTTGCTGCTGCTGCGGCAGCGGCACGGTGCCACGGAGCTGCTCAGGCCAGGGAGAGCACAGGAGGCTTAACTCCGCTCCAGAGTGCCTGATGCCTCTTTGAGCCCATAAATACAGAAGCTGGAGCTCTGGCAGCTGCCCTGCTGTCAAAGCTCAGGGTCTGGTTGAGGAGGAGAGCTGTGAGCACATGGCAGAGCTGCCCGGCTCCTGTGCACAGAGCAGGGTGTGTGACACGGGCAGTGTGATGTCCCATTCACACCACGGCATTCCAGACACCATCTCTACCCACCGCAGGTGTTTCTGAGGCTGCCACATGACTGGCTTCTAAGAAGGTGGAGACAACACCACTTATAACATCTTGTCCTCCTTTGCCTCTCTCCTGGTGCTTCCGAAGGCCTTTTTATGAGTGTTATTCAACCAATTCCTCCAGAAACTGCAGGGCACAGGGAAAGTGGTGTGATCTCCATTTCATAGGTGAAAAGAACCAAAAGGCACAGAAAAAAGCTTGGACTGTGCAAAAGTCCAGAGCAGTCAGGAGCTGAAGTTGGGCAGGTTAACAACAACTTGCAGCCACGTGAGCAACTGCACTTCATCCTGCAGGATCCCACTGAAACCCAGGAGCAGCAGAAAATCCACTTGGCCAAGATGCCCCAGCTGTGCTCTGCTACCCTCTGCTGTCCCCCTCTCACCACAAGGGCAGCCTGACCCCAGTGTCACATCCAGTTTTGCCTGCAGGGCTGGAAGAAGCCCTACCCTGTCTGTTCAGAGGAGAAATGGGGCAGTGCAGGCTGGGCTTTGCTTTCCTCATGCTCCTCCACGCCTGGGGGTGGCTGCTGCCAGGGTGGGTGTCCTGCAGGCTGTGACCACTGGAGGCTGGGAAGGGCTCATCTGCCCGGGTTAGAAAGCAAGGGAGGAGGAAATGTGCTTGAACACAGACCAGAAGGAAAAAGGTATTTCCGAAAAACCCAGCTATGCACAGCTTGATTTTTCAAATGACAATTCTCAAGTAATTCCCACGAATGTGACTTCCTACTTGAGTGCAGCTGGTGCAAAGGAAATCACGAGATACTCAAGTGCAAACCTCGCCTTTTGTGCAACAAATTCCTCCCACAGGACTACTCTTGTGGTGAGGCCTTCCAGCCCTGCTTTTTGCCCTGGTGGGGCAAACATCCCTTCTTTTCTCAGCTCATCTTCATCATGCTGTAGCCTTCATCACTTGTACCTTCTGCAAAGAAAGGGATGCACGTCAGATCGCTGGTCACCTGGGAATTTAAGTCCCAGTCTTCAAGGAATTGCACGTGCCCCAGAGCAAGGCCATTTCCTTCCTTGGCCCTGCTGACTGTGCTGTGCCCGCTGTGAGCTACAGCTGGGAATCCTGGCAGGGCATTCCGGGGCCCAGGCCTCCCACCCGTGGGAAGAGAAGTTTCACTGCTGGCAGGGCAGCCAGAAAAGCACCTTGGGTAAGTGTTTTGGCACTTGATAACAGTAACTAATACTAGAGTGCACAGCAATGAGGAAGAGTTGCTTTGTCCCATCCCAGCAGGCCACCCTGGCCTCCAGCTCTCATCAGTGTGACACTACAGGCGCTGTCCCTGGCATCTCCCTTTGGAGCAAGGCTTGGGATCATCAGGGAAAATCCAGTGTTGCTACATTGCATGGTGTTCACAACATGTCCTGAACCAAAGGGAGGCCTGAGGGAATTAAGAGTGGCTGGAAATAGCTCTGCCTTTGAAACAACAGCAAAGAGAACACGAGTGGGCAGTGGGCCTTTCTTGCCAGAGGAAGAAGCACTTTCTGCTCACCCCTCAGAGCCTGGCACAGAGCTCCCCACCCCGATAGCTCCACATCACTTTGCTCCATCAGCTCTTTACAGTGACCCTGCAGGCCTGTCTAGGTGGTCTGGGGGGATTCAAGGCTGCATTAGGCTGCAGGCATTGCCACTCGGTTGGTTGTGTATCAGCTAATTCAGGCTGCAGTGCCAAGCCCTGCTCTTTCCCATGTAATTGCTACGGGTAAGTAAATAGAACATTCATGAGATTTTTGGTCCCATCATTAATTATTTCTGAAAGGGCTTTTAGGATACGCCTCAAAAGCCCAGACAGAAAGATGACGTGCGTGACATCAAGATGCTCACAGCGGCAGCTGAAACGAAAACAAGGAAAATCAGAAGATCTTTTGCTCCTTTTCACCCTTCACTGCAGTCCCCTGGTCCCACTTCAATGCAGACCCACAGAGCCTGGGAGTGACCCCTGGCCCAACTGCAGCTCTCAGGGTTTTTGTATCTCCACATGAGGTGGTCTGGGGACTGTTGACAGGTGCCTGGTGCTGTTGGGTGCTCCCACTTTTAAACGCTGGCAGTTTTAAGGTGCGTGCAGTGGCATTGCTCAAAGTGGGATCCCTCTGTGTGCACCACCCTGGGGAAAGTGTTCCTGCAGAAACTACTGCACACTTTAAAAGCCCTAGAGAGAGCCTGGATGTTCCCCCTGACATGCTGCACCCAGCACTTACACATCTAAACTCAGTGCCACCCAGGGGGCCGCGCAGCGGCAGCGGCTGGTGCCGGGCACCCCCACTTTGACGGGATGGCACTTGCAAGGGACACACAAAGCGGTGTCCCACGCGTGTCCGCAAAGCCCTCGGGGCTCTCCCTCGCGGCGATCCCGCATCCGCGGGCGGGGGCTGAAATTCACTTAAGAGAACAAGATGCTATCAGCATGGGAACACCTTGGATAGGAGAGAGTCAGCAAAACAGCTTTGCACAAAACAAGACTGCTTTCAAAATACTTGGTAATTTATATAACATCTGACATCAAGGAGGTTTTCTGACTTTTAATATATACAGAAAGAACAGTCCAGTTTTAGTTAGCTTGTATGGACATAATTCAAATAAAGGCTCTTCCACAGTACAGGTTATTTTATAACA
>VXBB01000330.1:169-13058 GCA_013399915.1 Illadopsis cleaveri | reverse complement strand
AAACGTGGATGGGTTGTGTTTTGGACGGAGCTGGGTATTAAAATCAGATTAAGGCTCCTTGGCAGCTCCGGCGGGATCACGAGAGCGAGCCGTGCTGGCTATAGGGCTCGCATGCTTTTCCATTTTGGGGGCTGCAAGAGAGGCGCTATACAATAAAGCGGGCAGGAGCCGGGGCTGAGCCCGAGCACGGCCGCGCATTTCGCAGTCGGCTCGATGAGGCTGCTGCAAGTGGGAAGAGTTTTCTGTAGTTATGTATCATCCCCCCCGACCCTTCACTTTCATAACCATGCATTACAAAATAGCTCTGATTGTGAAGCGAGCACATTCATCCCAACCCTTGCTCTCTCCCCAGTCCAGCCCCGCGATTGCAAACAGCGAGGAGCGTGTGTGTGTTTGTGGGGAACACAGCACCGGGGCTAATCCTGCCGCCGTTTGGGTTCAAAACAAACAAGGGCTCGAGACGTGGTAAATCAGATTTGCCCGCGGTGCGTGTGCCAGACAGAACCAGGCAGGGCTTGCCACCAGGCAGATTGATGTAGTCCCGGCACCTCTGCTCAGCATGCACCAGCGCCAGGGCGCTCCGGCTGGGCACGGGACCGGGGGCAGAGCAGGGGGGAGGCAGCCCGGCTTCTTAACCAAGAGCTGCTGACAGGTTGATTACAGCAGAAGGGTCAGGAAAGGTGAGAAGCGGGCCGAGATTTTGGAAGCAAGTTTGTGGGTTTTTTCCCATTTTATTATTGCTGAGAGATTACCATCGGCTGGTTGTGTGGGACGCTGTCCCTTGGAGTGGGCTGGTTGTGTGGGATGCCATTCCCTGGAAGTACAGGAGAAAAGCTGCAAGCTCTCACCTGCCCCATTGCTCCCTGGGCAGGTGAAAGTTCTTGGCTCCACTTCCCCATGATAACCCTCCTGCTCTCCGTGTGTTAACCACAACATGAAAAAAGCCCTTCTGGCTGCAGCACGTGCCTGGAGCCTTGTTTCTCTTTTTCTTTGCTTTTTGGTCAGCATTCGATGTGCCAATTTAAGAATCTTCTTCCAAAAAGGGACTGCTAAGGGAGAGGGGGAAAAAAAAAATCCTACGAACTGTCATCCTTCTCTGGTGCAAGCCCCACCATACTGCAAACATTCCCTGGAAAATTTGGAGCTGTGAAATGGTCTGTGCTGAAATGAGACCGCGTTGATGAAACACAGTTGGCTGTGTCCCCTGTTTTCTCTCCCTGTCCCTGGTGTGCTCTCTGCTGGAGGGAGCAACACAGGTAACGCTGGTCCGAAGTCTGCAGGTGTGGGAGGAGAGGAGCAGCGAGGGCACCGTTGCAGCTCGCTGCAGCTCCCGTGCAGCCCCTCCATGCTCTCCCGTCCGGCGCCTGCTTTCGATAATTCTGTTTCCTCTTCTGTCCCCGACACGCGCTGAGGGGCTCAGGGCTGGGATGGGAAGAAAAGAGAAGAAGGAAAAAGGAAGAAAAAACAGCACCCCCCCAGCTATGATTTGCATGCGTTTGCTTAAGACCCGCCTGAAGTTGTAAGCATGTGTTGTGCCTGTACCTTAACCTCTGATGAAACTGGGGGAAGGCTCCAGCCCTGGCTCTGTCACATGCTGCCTTCTAACTGGGAGCGGGAGGCGGGCCGGGCTGGCTCTGACGTCTCTCCCCATTACTACTGTATGAGCCTCTGCTTACAACTGGGTTACTGACTCCTCCGTGTGGCCCCAAAGCTGCTTCCCCAAAGACCCCCAGTGCTGCAGCACGAGAGCACATCACCCTGAGAGGCTGCGCTGTCAGGAGGCCACGGGATGATGAATAGGAGCCGTTTACTTCGTGGAAATTTTGAGGAACTGGGACTCTCCTGCTCTCTCGCCCATGCTCTTCCCCAGTCCTTGCTTTTGCAGCAGGTTTTTGAGAAAGGCACAGTTGGTGCAGGGGACAGGTGATCCCTTCCTCTCCAGGGGAAGGATCCTGAGCAAAGCTCTCGGGGAGATGCACGGGGAAGGTTTGGCAGGGGTATCTGCATCACTCCCTTATTCATCAGGGTTTGTGCTGAGGGTGCCTGCTAACCTCTATTTACATATCGAGGACAGTGATGATTCACATGGTACCTGCATTGCTACAGAAAGAAAATCAGGGTTTTTCACTTGATATCTGCCTTTCTCCTGCCAACTACTTTTTTTTTTTTTTCCTCTTTTTTTTTTTTTTTCAACAAAAAAAAAAAAAGTGATTTTGTTCTGCTGAGCCTCAAAATGTGTCATTTCTGGGCCTGCTTAATCCATTTTGTGCAACTCTGCTACTCAGAGGTATGAAGCTGGTTGTAGCTGGTTCATCTGCTGGCACCAGGCACTGGGAAGTGCCAGCCAGGCAGCTCTGCCGAGAGCACCACGGAGCAGCTCTCAGCATCCCTGGGAGAGGCTGGAACACTGCACCTCTCACGGCTTCAATTCGTTTAAAAACCCCAAAGTGCAGCAGGGGGGAAAAATAAAAAAAATAATTAAAAAAACCCCCCAGGCTGTTTCTCGGAGGGATGTTTAAAGATCACATGAACTGAAATACAATATTCCCTCTTTAACTTCCCAGCCTCCTGCTAACAGCTTAATCCATCGATGAGTGCAGGAGGCACTGCGAGCCCGTGCTGGGTTGGCATTTCTCATGATGAAGTGGGGATGCATCCCTAATTTCTGATAGTCCTCACTGAGCTGACCAATATCCTGCTTTTTCTGGAGCTTTTCTCTCGAAGATTTGGAGTGGGTTTGGACGACAGACAGCCCAAGGGCCCGTGCAAAAATGCATCCTCAGCTGCATTGCTGCAGTGTGGGTCGAAGGGCTGCTGCAGTGCCAGGGCTAGAGAAGGCTGAAGTTTTCTGGGAAGCAGGGTGGCTGTGCCCTGGTGGCTGTCACCATGCTGGGGCAGGGGTTGGAGGGTGCTGGGGGTGCTGGTGGCTGTCCCCACCACACAGAGGCTGCGGAGGCTGGCGAGCACAGCAGAGCCTGAGCTGAGCCAGGAGAGAGAGAGCAGCCAGCAGCAGCTGGAGGGAGAGAAGGGCTGGAACCTGCCCCTCAGAGCCTCCCAACACACCTGCCTGCCTTCCCCCCGAATTGTGACTGGTGTTCCCCACCCTGGCAGTGCCCCAGGGGTGCCCCATGCCGGGGTTTTTCCCCCACCTGCCTGCCTGCACATCCCTGCCCCTCTCTCATGCCGTAATGGAAAGGCACCTCTCCAACAGGTGAATAATTAAGGGCTCAACGAGGGCCTCCAGCAAAGGGAGCTTTGTGAGGGAGAGGGATCTCTCTCACATTAACCTTTCCAATGTCAAAAGCCTTTTTGTAGGGAGGAACTCCACTTACACGAGCTGTTTGGCACGGCTGTTTGGCACGGATAGTTGTCTAATTAAAAATGCTCTGGGAATGCCCCTTCCAACCCCAAACTCCTGGTTTTGGGGAGTGGGTCCCATGTCCCTGGTGCAGGGCTGGGGGTAGGGATGTCACAGGCTGGCTCTTGGCAGATGGTTTGTTGTGGTGATAAGGCCAGGAGCCCGCCAGGCTCTGAGATCCCCTTTGGTGGGGCTGGGGGCTGTGGCAGAATATGGGAGCTGCAGTGCTGTAGTGACAGGACAAGGAGAATGGATTCCAACTGAAGAGTAGGGTTAGAGTAGATATTAGGAAAAAAATCTTCCCTGTGAAGGTGGTGAGGCCCTGGCACAGGATGCCCAGAGCAGCTGTGGCTGCCCCATCCCTGGCAGTGTCCAAGGCCAGGTTGGACAGGGCTTGGAGCAGCCTGGGACAGTGGAAGGTACCCATGGCAGGGGACGGAATAGATGAGCTTCCAAATCTCTTCCAACCCAAACAATCCTGTGATCCCACGAAGGACATCATTCCCCCTGGCCAGCATGTGCCAGCACCACGGAGGCTTGGGGACATCACTGGGCTGGGACAGAGGCATTGTGCAGGGCCAGCCCGTGCTGTTGCTGCCAAATGCCGCCACTTGTGCATGCCCACGGCCCTGGGGGGAGATGGTGTCACCAGGCTGAGTGGCACCGTGCCTGTGGGAGCCGTGCAGCCCCGGCTGTGTCGGGGGAGGGAAGCGCTGTCCCCAGAGATGTGGCACCGCGCGTGTGGCGCTGGCGGCGGGGCCGGGGACGCCAGGCGCTGGCAGGGCCTGGGCCGCAGACACGTTTGCCGGAGGAATCGGCTTCAGGCTCCCGCAGCTGAGCCCTGCTCCATGGCAACCCGGCGCGGGCTTATATTTCTCGTGACTGCTTGGCAGCCTGAAGTGATTTAGCGGCGAGGGGGGGAAACTCTGGACGCGCCGGAGCCGCCACCAGCGCGGCCGTGCCGGAGTGACCGCCACGCTCCCGGCCCTGTGGGGCCGCAGCTCCCCGGGCAGCCCCTTCCCACAGCGGTGGAAGGGCAGGATCCCACCACCTGCAGAGCCACCTTCTCTCCAGCGCACGGACAAGGATGTTGTGAGCTGCCTGTGTTGTAGTAAGGAGGCAGGGACTAAAGGTTGAAGTTAATGGGGCGGGTGGTCAGGTGAGGTAGTGACCTACTTCCAGGGGCACCGGCGCCGTAGGCACTGGGTGATGGTCCAGCCAATGTGTTTCCCTTCCCTTATCACTCGGCCATCCTGCTTTTCAGCACTTTTCCTGAACTCTGGCTCGCAAATTATTATTTATCTATTTATGGCGGTTGTTGGTTTTTTTCCCCCCTTTTTCTTTCAATAACGGGAGCTTCCAAGAAACGCCGACGGACTTTGCACGGATCTGGCCGCGCTCAGGGTCTCGTCAGCCCTGTCCTTATCCAGCCCCGTCCCGCTGCACTTCCCCACGTGGAGGCAACAGCCAAGGCCGAGCTGCTGCATTCAACCGGTTCACTTCTGAATTAACACAGGGAAAAGTAAAAGCAGGAAGTCTCCTTTGGCCCTGGGAGATCTGGAAACCCCCACCCCCGGGGGAGGGGTTCTTCATGTGGCAAGCGTGGTATCTGCTGGTGGGGGATGTGGAGAGGAGGTGGCAGCCCTGGGGACACGGTCCCATCCAGTAGCCGGAGTAACCTTTGATCTCTGCCGGCTCTGGGCAGATGTGGGGCTTAGGGAAAATACTTCCCTTATCTCACATCGCACTGTCCCGAGGCAGAGCCGGCAGGCACTGGGAGCTGGGTGGGCGCCCCAGCACCAGCAGCTTCCTTGGGGGAACGTGATGATGCTGAAGGGTGCCGGGAGCTTTTTACATCTCTGTCCCCTCTGACCCCTCTGCCCCTGCCAACTGAGGATGGGGAGATGTCGCCCCAAGTTTTCTTGCTTTCGAGTGTTTGGATCTCGGCAGCAGAGTTCAGAGATCCAAACACTCGAAAAGAAGAAAACTTGGGGCGGCGGGGACAAAGGCTAGAGAGACCATCGAGGGCTGATGTGACACTTCTCCCCTCCCCTGGGATGAGCAGCACATGCTTTATATGGATGTTTTTGCGCTGAGGTGGCGCCTCAAGCTCTTGCAGGGACTACAGTTGCAGGGCAGCAGCATATCTTTACTGAGATGCATTTTCTGAATTCTTCCTGTGCGCCCTGCGGCCGCAGCCCCTCTGCTGAGCCAGCGCACGGCCAGGCCCCTGGGTTCCTGTTTCAGTTTGCTGCGAGTTTGACTCAGAGAGCAGAAGCTCAGCGCTGCTGTCAGTTCTGCTCCCCCGCTTTGTCTGGGGAGGCTGCAGGACCCGCTTTGTCCCTGGCACAGCGGTGTGGGAAGTGTCATCCTCTGTCCCCCGCTGCCAAAAGCTGCCTTCCCCACCTATTCCCCGAGGAACCCTCATTTCCTAATTTTCACGGACGTCAAGAGCAAGGAAATCCTGTGGCGAGGGCCGAGCGTCCTGAGCCGGGGCTGGGGCAGCGTGGGGATGGGAGGAAGCCCAGCTGCCTCTCCTCATGTTTGTTCTCCTCCCTCCTGCGCCCTGCAAGGGGGGATGCGGCTTTCACAAGTGACAGCTGGGGACCTGGCTGTCCTGCCACGAGGTGACCCAGGGCTGGAGCAGCCCCAGCTGTCCCTGGGGGTGCAGGGGAGCTGCCGAGCAGCGTTTTTGCTGAGCCTTTCTTGCATTTTTTTAGCCCAGTTCCTAGGTAGGGGGAAGTAGCGTTGCTTTTTTTTCATGAAGTGCATCTGTAGCTGCAGGGTGTTCAGGAGATTGCCATGACCCCTTGCATGCACACAAGACTGGCAGGGCTGGGCTGCAGCTGGGCTGGGTTGGAGCTGAGACCAGCACTGGTCACACTGGGGACACGGCTGTGCACGTGCTGGGGTGACAGCGAGGAGCTGGAGGTGACAAACATGGCACTCACGGCTCTCCTGGAAGGATGAGGCAGGGCCAGGCTCTGGTTTTCTTTCCCCTGCAGAGGCCAGAGCCGGTGCCAGCGTGGTGTGGTGACACTGGTGAGCACAGAGCTGGCGGCCGTGGTCCTTTGCTCCACGTGTGATGCCCAGGCAGAGCCCACACTCCTGGGCTGGGAGCAGGGCGAGATCCCGGTGCCCATGTGTGGGATCAGGGCTTGCAGGCACAGCTGGCCAGGGGCTGCACCTTGGCTCATGCCAGGTGAGCTGCCAGCACCCACTCCTGCCCTCACAGGGTGCTCACCAGGCACCAGCACGGCAAGGGTGAACTTTGTCCAGCTCGAGTCCTCTGTCCTGATTTCTTGGCACTTTCCCTGCCTCGGAGCAAATGTTTGCAACTTCCACGGGCCTTGGCTTCCAGCTAATTAAACTCTGCATTCCTGTTGGCTCCCTGCAAACCGAGCTCTGCTTCCCTTTGCCCCCGGGCTCAGGGACCTGCGGCTCTGCCCGTGCCAGGTGTGTGTGGCTCAGGGCCACCTTCCCACTTCTTAATGACAGGAGGATTTTCAAACCTCTCCTCGAGCAGCATCAACCCCAGAGCTCTGCAGAGCTGGAGATTTAAACCGCCGGCATCGTTTCTCCTTTCGAGCAGGCTTGCACACAGTCACGACCAAACCGTGCCGATAATGAAAAGAAAAAAAAATCGCAATTTTTTTTCTTAAAAAGGAAGTTTCTGTTTCTGTGTGGGCCCCACAGGGAGGCTGGCGCATGCGGGTTTCCAGTGCTAGAACCCATTTCCCAGGTAACAGAACTCAAGCCTGTGAGAACTGTGTGGTTTTCTCAGGCTGAAAGGTTGGATGGTATTCGAGCTGCTTTTTTCTTTTTTTTTTTTTCCCTTGTTGCCGTGTCCTTTTAAGAAGGAATAAGTATGTCTATTTATATATGTATTGAAAATGAAAGCACGTGGCCCATGTCCCCAGAAACCCTCACGGTACATGTTGTCACCCAGCTCTGGGGGGGACACTGCTTTCCCCCAGCCCACCCCAGCAGCTGAACTGGGGAGCAGCCCCTGGAGCTTGGGGTGAGCCGTGGGAGGTGTGCAGGACATTCTCTTGGGAATTCTCCGTGGGACCAGAGGCTGGGGGATGTGGAAGTGGATGCAGCAGGAAGGAAGTTGGTAGCTGAGAGGAGAGCAATGTCATGGAGGGAATGTTGGGACAGCACGGATGGGAAGGGCTGGAGCTGCTGCCTTTATTTGCTCCTGTTCACTCCTCCTGCCCATGATGTGAGTGGTGCTGCCTGGCCTGCCTGCAGTGCTGGCTTCTCCATTCCTCTGCATCTGGGATGCAGAGTGGATTCCCTGGGGAGAACTGAGAACTGCTTGCCCTGGCTGCCTCCTCTCAGTGTCCACCTCAGTGTCCACCAGTGCCCGCTGCCCATCTGCCCAGAGGAGCTGGAAACCCGTCTGCACATCCAGCTGAGTCCAAAATACATGAAAGGCAGATTATCAGGGGGAGACTGTCCTCATCTCTGCTCGCTTATGGCAGTGCAAGGACCTGGAAATACAGCTTTCAAGTTTCTCTCTGTATTTATGTAACCCAAAGGAACTCTTTTTTGGAAAGAGCCACTCTGTCTCATTTAGATACCTAAATATAGCAGCTGCTCCGGAGGGAGGATTAGCCTGCGAGTGCCCTGGCGGGTATGGGACCTTTGTGCACGGGTGTTGTGGGGAGTTTAAACCTCATTCACTGGGGCCTGGGGGGATTATTCCCCTTGCCATTATCAGCACGGGCTAGCAGTGTTCCGGGTCAGCGGGGAGCTCACGGCAGTGGCCGGGTTGGGAAGCACAAACCTGTGGAGATGTAGGCTGCAGGGTTTTTTCCTTTTTGAGGCCAGGGCCCATCTCTGCCCAAACACGCTGTTTGTTGTTGTGCCATCACCTCCCCGTGGAGGGAGGATCTGTGCTCCACAGCACTGAAGCAGAGCTGAGCTACGGGCTGAAAGCTCCACATCCAGCCCTGCCAAAGGGCCCCGTGGGGCTGCAGCACCTCGGGATGATCAGTCAGGGCTGTTGGAGAGGAAACACCTTCACAACATGGCACTGGGTGGAAAGGCAGAGAAGTGCAAGGGTCCTTCTGCCCATAGGTGCACCTCAGGCAGCAAAGCCCTTGAGCACCTTTAGGGAAAGGAATGGGACCAAGCCTTTGAAATGCCAGGCTGAGGGACACCCCACAGGTGCCATTTCCCCTTGCCAGGGATGTTCATGGGCATTCTGGGACACCCACCCTCCTGGGCACCAGGGCCTGTGCACTTCTCTGAGGTACAGGTGTTGGCAGAATCCGGGCACTGTGCACATCCCATGGACCCACTTCTGCATCTCCACCCACACCAGAGCTCTTTGCCTTTGGAGTGAGCACAGGAGATGGGTCTGACCATGTGGTGTGGGGGGGCTCCCCTGCACCCCCTGGGATCAGCCAGGCTTGCACCTTGCACCGAGCACTGACGGAGACTGAGTTCCTCAGAAGGGCACAGGGTGACCTTTGCTTTTGTCTCATAACGTTTCCAACTGCCCTGCAGTGAGGGTGCCGTGTGCCCCTTCCAAGGAAGTGGGGAGAAGCTGTTTGTGTGTGTGTGCTGGTGTCCCAGGGACTTGGGGACACGTGCTGCAGGACTCTCTGCAGCTGGCTCATTTTAAGAGTGTGGAGAGAACACCTTTGTGTTTCCCTCTGCTCCCACCTGGTTTGCAGCACTGACACAAGATCAGTTCCCCAGCCTGGTGCTGCTGCAGGGGCTCCTTGGGATTTGGAGACACACAGGAGCTGCTCTGTGTTTCCTGCAGGAAAGCAGAGGGTCCCTCAGCTGTTTGAGCACTGCCCCAGTGCTTTTGGTGTTGCTTCCTTTGCCCACAGCGGCTCTGCCTCCCTGCACACCTCGTGCCCCCCCCTGCCCATCCCTGTGCCCAGCTCAGAGCTGTGCAGCCTGTGATGTACAGGCTCCTCTGCCATCCCCTCGGGGCAGGAGCCACCTGGCTAAACCGTGGGACCCCAGGGATGTGTCAGTGAACACCTGCCTTCACACAGTGCCCTTGCACAACCTTGCTAGCCCCAGTGTGATGTCCCCTCAGCTCCCATTGCACCGCAGGGACCAGGCAGGTCCTGCCAGGGTGATGCCCTGCTCAGCTCCGTGGTGTTTGGCCCTAGCAGGGTGCAGGTGAAACGGAGAAGGCAGAGTCCGTGCAGTGGAAGGGGAGGAGGTTGTACAGTGGGGCTCCATGCTCGCAGTGTCCCCAGGATCCCCCAGCTCCCTGGCAGATGGCTGCAGCCCTCCCGCCCTGCTCCGAGGAATACAAATGTGCGGCGGATACGGTTACCGGGCCCCGGCAGCGGTGTTGGCTTTCATCTAGATCGATATCCCTGCCGGCCTGCGTCTGCAGGAGCGCTCAGCCGGCAGCACAAGCCTGCCCGGGAGCAGACACCCTGTGCCGAGGCTCTGCAGCCCCTGCCCGTCCGTGTGTCCGGCTGCCTCGGCGTGGAGGCCGCGCGGGGCCGGCCGCTGCCGCGCCGTCCGGCCCCGTCATGCGTAAAATGTAATAAATAGGGCCATAAGCCTTTTACAAAGTCTATTTCCACTCTTGGATCCGGGATTTAATGCATGGCTGCTTAGAGAGGCTGAGGATTTCAGGGGTCAGCAAGGCTAATTGCACTGCTGGAATAAAAGGGTGCGAGGCGAGGATGCTGCGCGGGGGCGGGAGGGAGTGTCGGGGGTCCCAGCCCCCTGCCCGCTGCCCCGGCTCTGTGTGCTCCCTGCCAGCAGCCTGGGAATGCCACGGCCACGTGTGGCAGCTTGGCAAGGGCTGGGGTCCCCAGGGAGGGCTCTTTAGGGGCTGGTGAGGCTGAGCCAGCTGGGGAGTCACATGCTGCAGGTGTTCAGTTCCCCAGTGCTCCGTGGTGTCCCTGTGTGTCTGACCAGGCACGGCCGACTGGAGCCCTTGATCTTAGATTACCTGCAAGCCAGGGAAAGCCTCTGTGGGGCCAAGGGCCAGTGAGGATCAGGGCTGTCCTGATGCCAGCTCAGGCCCAGCCTGCAGCATCTCTTTCAGCTGCAGAGGCTGTGCCAGCGGGCCCTGATGCCACAAACTGGGATATGAAGGGATCTGTGTCCTGCTGACAGGGAGACAGCCCCACTAGGAATAGAGGGAGCTGGGTACCACAAACTGGGGTGTGAAGGGATGTGTGTCCTGCTGCCTGGGCTGGAGAGACAGCCCCACTGGGAATGGACATGCCGTGCTGGGGCACAGACCTGAATGGATGCTCCAGTACTGGGTGTGCTGGGTGGCGGGCTGGGCTCAGGACCTGGACAGAGCTTTCCTGGAGGTGCCAGGGAGGGGCCAGCGGGATGTGCAGGCTCTGCCTCACCAGAACAACTGGCAGCCACGCTCACCCTGTCAGGCAGGGGGACCCAGATGCCCCGAGGCTGCCGGGTGCGCGCCCCGTGCCAGCCGCTCGCTCTGGCGGGGCTGCGCCGCCGGCCGCGGCAGACGGTGGCCGCCAGCTCCGCTCAGTGACTTCGCTGGCTGATCCCGTCATCTCCATCTCGCGCCAAGTGCTGAAGTCGCCATGGAAACCGGCATGGCAGCAGCCTCGCCGGCATCCTCGCTCCCAGGGCCCGGCCGGTGCCGCGCCGGTGGCGGGTGAGCGGTGACACCGCTGCTGGTCCCCGGCCCTCGAGGGCGTCAGTGCCACGGCTGGGCTCGGGGATGCACACGGCCTGGGCCCGATCCATTAGAGCTCCTCCATCCCGCAGAGCCCCGCAGGAAGCCCGAGAGTATCGCTATTAATAGTACCTGCTCACAAAGTTATCTTTAGCTGCTGCACCGCTCCCACCTTCATTCATAACAGCCACAGCACGGGCCTGACTCTTCGCCCTGCTGCTGGACTGGCTTCGAGGTAACCCTGGCATCCCCAGGTGCCCCCCTTGCCTGGGCTTCCACCACTCACCAGCCTTTCCTCTGCCTGTGGAAAGGGATGGGCTGCAAACCTTTCCCTGTCATGGGAAATGAAGCTGGATTTTTTTCTTGCCAGGGTTCATTTTCCTGCCGTGACCGTAACTCTGAACTCTGCTTGCCATTGCCTCTCCTCCCACGTCGCTCCTGTGCAGCAGGGCTGTGCCTTGCCAAAGGCTTTTTCCCTGGAGCATCCCTGCTGGAAGTCCACGCTGGTGCTGGGATTTTGCTTGATCAGTGGAGGAGGCAGTGCGTGAAGTTGACTATTGGGGATGGAGTATTTTCCCCTTGTATTTCAGTGGGTGTTTTCATAGGTTCCAAGCTGTGGTCCACCCTTCCCAGCATCTTTCATCTCCAGAGCTCACACAGCTCCTGGGAAGGTGCAGGGCTTTGAAAGGGCTTTGAGGATTCAAGGGCTCATCCCACTGCTTTGAGGCAGCATCTCCCACCGTTGCCAGGGAAAGGCCTCTTTCTCCTATTCTTGAACTCGGCAGTCACCGAGTTCCTCAGGTTCCTGGGTTAATCTGTTCCTGCCTTTAATGAGCTGCCTCATTAAAGTGGTTTTTCCCCTAATAACCAACCCTCTGGGCTGGGTGATGTTCAGCTGCAGACAACTGGAGACCTGCAAGCTGCAAAGGGCTGTTCAGGCTGCGTGTGGGGTGCAGGATGAGCACCATCCCTCTTCTCCCACACAGTGCCAAAAAGGCTGTGAAGGGAGCAGTCCAAAGCACCCCAAACACGCTTCTCCAGGGCTCCAGCACCAGATTTACTGCACCCACAAACTGCACTGGGATTGGCATCTGCCCTTGGGGTGCAGCAAGCTGGGGATACTGGGACTAACCCATAGTGCTGCAGAGTCTTCCTACAAAATGTTCTTACCCAGGGATGTGCGGCACTGTGGATACTCACCTGCACCCCTTGGACTGGGAGGCAACTGCCCAGCCCTAATGAGGAGGTTTGAGCTGCTTCCCTTGCTGCCTGGGAGCTGATCCTGGTTTGGATAAATGGAAACGAAAATCTCCCTCCTGGGAGCCTGCTGTGTGTGGAGGAGTGCACACACAGCTTGCAGCGTGTCCTCCCGGGAACATCATTCTGCAGGCATCTGTCCCACCTGGTCCCCTTGTCCTGCAGGCATCTGTCCCACCTGGTCCCCTTGTCCTGCAGGCATCTGTCCCACCTGGTCCCACACCTCTATGGTGGCTGCCCTGGGCAAGCAGGACGAGGGTTGGGAGCCCTTGGAGCGATGGCTACAAAGGAGCAGCTTCAGCAGAGCCTCTGGTGAGGTGGCAGTGCCTCGAGGCTGCCACAGCCCCTGTCTCCAGGCCGTGGTTTTTAGGGTGTCAGTGATGCAAGGCAGGAGGGTGCCTGGTTCTGGGGCTGCTCCGTGTATATTTAGCTGACCCAGTTGCTGAGCGGGGGCTGCTGGTCCCTCCTGGTGCTGCACTTGGGGTGCTGTGAGGGAAAGCAGCAGCAGCAGCATCCGGCTGGGAGCGCAGGGCTGGGCTGCATCCTGCATGCCTGCACGCCTGCATCCTGCATGCCTGCACCCCTGCATCCCGCATCCCTGCACCCCTACACCCTGCATCCTT
>VXBB01000329.1:44820-57295 GCA_013399915.1 Illadopsis cleaveri | reverse complement strand
GCCCCGCAGAGTCGGCGGGATGTGCGGGCGCACCGCCTGCTCCCTGGGCGCCGACAATCTCCGCCGGGCCTGCGCCTACCGCGACCGCCGGGGCCAGCACCGTCACCCCGAGTGGGTGCGGCAGGAGCGGTACCAGCCCTCCTACAACAAGGGTCCGCAGTCCAGCGGCCCCGTGCTGCTCTCTCGCCGCCATCTCCACCAGGTACCTCCTCTCTCGCTACGCAGACCGGCTACGCGGCCGGCAGGGCCCCATCCCGGCTCCCATTTGCGTCGGGGGGCGGGTGCTGGACATCTTGCGGTTCAAATTCGAGCTGAGGGAAGGAGGCCGTGCTTCCCTCGGGGGTGAGGGACTCGTTCTGAACGGCCGTGGTTTGTTTCGTTTCGCTTTGCTGTACGTGATAGGTATTGAATTTTCTAATTGCTAAAATGTTGCTTCTTGTTAATATTTACATGTTCAGAAGGAGGAGGGGAATCGGTACTGTGCTTCCACCACAATGTTTATGTTTTCTGCAAAAATGGATATAAGTCCTTAAAGTGCTTAACCTCTGTAAAGTCTTTTCGCAAATGCTTCTAATTGCTCTGCTGGTTTTAATTGGCTTTCCTAAGGCACTTTTTTTTTTTTTTTTAATTATTTCATAACTCTGTGGCGTGCGTCCAGGTCGCATTGGTAGTAGGAGAGAGTAGAGAGGGAAAAAAAATCTCAGCTCCGGAGCGGGGCAGTAGCTGTACACCTGTGGTGACGGTTGTCCCGCATAATTTAAGCCTCACGCGACCTCCCCCGGACAATCTGGGCAGCCTCTATGGTTGTTGGTGCTGCTCGTTTGGTTTCACGCAGAAGGGGTGCCCGGCCAACTGCTGCTCTTTGGCATTCAGCGGGGTGAAACGGGGTGTGCTCAGTTGGAACACCCCGATTTGGATCCGTTCTGCTCTCCCTCCCCAGCTGGTGGGGCAGCTGCACCCAGCAGCCGTTACAGGCACAGGTGATCAGGTGGGACTCTCGGTGGGATCACTCAGGAGTCCCGTGGGCAATGTCATCTGGCATCCCTCATGGCCTCCTTTCCTGCTTTAGGGGTCCCATATTCCCCTGAGAGTAGGCAATGGACTTGATGGAGCAGAGGGATATGGGGCAGGGAGTGTGGTACAGGTCCCAGGCAGACATTTTCTTAGTTGTCCATCACTGTGCAAGTTGTTGGGATGCTGGTGCGGTTTAGGGTGTCCCTTTTTGCCACTCCTGCCCTGAGGGAGGCTTTGAAAGACTTCACAAAACTGCACACATGTATGTCCCTGCATACACACACCTATAGTGAATGTATATGTGTATCTATCTACTGCAGTCCTTTGGGAGCAAACGGCCCAGCAGGCGCTGCCAGGGCCAGCAGCTGTGGGCAGAAAGTGAGAGCAAGCTGGGGGAGAATCGAAAGCCACAAACTATTTCCGTTGTCTAAAGGCAGGTAATATGCAAAGCACAAGCAGTGAAAGTGCACCAGGTCAGCAGAAATCACATTATTAAAATGAAGGTGAGTCTTTTGCCCCTTTGGGATGTTCAGTGTCACCAGGAGAGGTTTTGAGGACTTTGACACCGGCTCTTTACTCAAGAGCTCGCAAGTTCATGTCTCCAGCCATTTCCACTAAAAAGAAGCTGTGTTAATTCTTCCAGAATTGGGTGAACCTCACAGAGACAGTTCTCTATTCCTGCAAAATATTCATGTGCTTTCTGCTGAAGATTAATTCTTACATGAAGGCTGTTAAGAATATGCAATGGGTTATAATTAGTGGTTATTTCTGCATGGCTTGTGAGGGAGGGGCAGTGAGCTCCAGCTTGTCTCTTGGCAGAGATGCTGGCCAGATCCCCTCTTTTAGGGGGCAAAGCCACTTCCACAGGACTTCCCAAAACACCTCTCTCAAGCTATGGGGATGCTTGTGGTCTCTGTGATGTTGCTCTGACCTGAGGTGTTTCTCTGTTCATTCAAAAGGATGCTGACTCCTCTGAGCGGGTCCTCATGGACATGCGCTGGGGCCTGGTGCCCTCCTGGTTCAAACAGGACAACCCCTCCAAACTGCAGTTCAACACTTCAAATTGCCGCAGCGATACCATGTTGAGCAAGTCCTCCTACAAGGTGAGCTGCTGCCACCCTTGTGTCCTGCTTGAAGAAATCTTGTAGTGAGTAAACCCAGGGATGAAACATCTGCTGGGCAAGTACTCGTCGCCACTTGCCATTGCACAGGGGAGCAAGTCCCTGTACTGCAAAGCTGGGGGTTTCACTAAAATAGAACTGAAAAGGCAGTTACTGGTAAAGCTCAACATAGCACCAGGCATTTGTGCATCCCGGGGCAATTTAGGAAAGTCCTGGGAGGGAGTGAGAGGGCTGGGTGATTGCAAGAGCCCTTCTGCCATTACAGGCTGCCTGAGGCTGCTGTCCACCATTCACTTGTGCTGTCTCTCCCCAGGGTGCTCTCCTGAAGGGCAGGCGCTGTGTGGTCCTAGCAGATGGCTTCTACGAGTGGCAGCAGCAGAGTGGGGGGAAGCAACCGTATTTCATTTACTTCCCCCAGACCAAGGACGCCATGGTACGGAGTTCCTTGCTGTGTCTGAACACTTGCACCCAGCTCTGGTCCCCTGCTTCCACCAGCTGTCTGGGAAACGCCCACTTCCCTCCTACTCTTCTCCTCTCTGGGAGTCTGTTTCCCAGTAGGGCTGTGTCCTGCATTGGGCTTGGCACTCTTGTCATCCCACTGTGCCTGGCAGTTCCCATTGCAGTGGTCTCCAGGCTGTAAAAGGTGATGCAGCGTCCCTGCTGTCATGGTTACTGCTCCCCACATGCTGGATATTTGCATGGTTGGGCAATGTGGCTCACAGGGGACTGGGCTGGGAGTTTCACTACCTCTTTCATTTGGCTGAACCAGTGGCTAGGATGTTCAGGAGAGGAGACCACTGGCTTGCCTGTGGGAAGATGAGGGTCTTGATACCTCTCCTGGAGTTCCCTCAAACCATTAGAAAGACTCCTGGAGAGCCTCAGATTAGTTCTGTTCATCACTCAGATCTGAGTCACTGACCTGCCTCAGCACTGGCAAATCTGTGCTGCTTTGGCTGTCCATGGCCCAGCACTGACCAGGACAATGGGGCCTTTCTCCTGCAGGACAGGGAGACGGAGGGAGATGAAGAATGGAAAGGATGGAGATTGCTCACTATGGCTGGGATTTTTGACTGCTGGAAGCCACCAGGGGAAGGAGAAATGCTGTACACTTACACCATCATCACCGTGGATGCCTCCAAGGACGTGAGCTTTATCCATCACAGGCAAGTGAGACCAGGCAAGTGGGTTACAGGGTGGAAGGGGATGAAGTAGGAGAACTGCACCTTTAGACACCAGTCTGGCAGCATGCGGGCACAGAGTGCAGCCTCCTCCTCCTGCTCTCGGAGAGAAGTACTACAACATTACTGACTCATTTTGGGTCACCTGCTCATACCCTTCCCATAAATCACCATCTTTGTGCTCTGTGGATGGCAGTTGGAATTGGATCACTTTCTGGAATTGGTCTCCCTGCCTGATCGGGGCCTGGCAGTCAACCCCTCTGCCTCTTCCAGCAAATCAGCTACCTGCGTGAAGTGAATGCGCACTCTGCCTTGCAGAAGAGCATCCTGCTGCTTCAGTTTTCCCTGTTTCCCCCAAGATACCAGCTCCTTGCTAGCTTACAAGTCTGGCTTTTGCCACCACACTGACATATTGCTGCTGAGTTTTGGCTCTAACTCTCTTATCCATTAGGATGCCAGCCATCCTTGATGGGGATGAAGCCATCAGGAAATGGCTGGACTTTGCTGAAGTGCCAACCCAAGAAGCTGTTAAACTCATCCAGCCCACGGAGAACATTGTTTTCCACCCAGTGTCCACCTTTGTCAACAACATCCGCAACAACACACCTGAGTGTGTTGCACCCATTGAGCTGGGAGGCAAGAAGGTAGGTGCTGATGGGGGCTTAGTAGCGGGGAGCTCAGCCACAATGATGTCTCTGAGCCGTGTCAGAGCTGCCAGGCTGGAAGGAGTGACAGTAGGCAATGTCTGCAGAGCATGCCTGTGCTTGATGCTGGAGTGCTGAGCCCTGGACAGATTCCCTTCACTCTGCTTCCAGAAATAGAACTGTCAGCCCATGCCAAGATTTTGCTGCCAAATGAGGCAAATTCCATGTGAAATGGGTCTTGGAACAAGCCTGTTTGTAGCCGTGTGGGGAACCTCCCACAGATGTGCCTGATTGCAGGCAGGGCCATTGCTCCAGCCTCCACATCCCACTCTGGACCAGCTCTTGCAGCTGGATGGCTGCCCTGCTCTCTCTGTGTTTCTGACATCTCTCACACTGTCTTTTGTCTATCCAGGAGGTCAAAGCCACCCCGAGCAACAAAGTGATGCTGGGCTGGTTAAAAAGCTCCCAAGAGGGCTCTCCCCAGAAGAAAGAAAACGATTTGCCCAAGTGGACTAGTCAGTTCATCCACACCCCTTCGCCCAAGAAAACCAGCGCAGATGTTCTGCAGCAGTGGCTGGGGAAGCAGGGACAGCCAGCTGTGAAGAAGCACAAGGCTTAGGCACCAGCTGAGATGGCTGGCCATCTCTTTTGCCGCTGATTTTCCTAAGCAGAGTGAGAAAGGTATTTTTGGAAGGCTTTGCAGACTGATGTTGAAATTGTCCAAGCCTCTCAGGTGTTGATCTGTTGCTCTAGGTTGTTGTCTCTCTTCTTTGTGCTTTGTTAAAGGTTGATGTCTGTAAAGATTTTGGCTTGGTCTTGTGCTGACAGAATGAATATAATATATTGGCCTCCCTCCCTGCCAGTCAAGCCAAGTGAAGATAAAGCCCTGAGAAGCATCTCAGCCTGCTAGGGAGGAATAGCTTCTGCCTCCTGACAATGTTCATAGTTCATGCCTCTTTCTGTTTGGTTTTCTTTTCCCTTTTTTTTGGTGTTAAACTGGTATCTGTTTTCTACTTAATTCCACACTAATTCTGTACAAATTCCTTTACAATACTCTTGCCCTCAAAAATGGCTGCAGTACTGAGGAACAAGCAGTAAATACTATGAGGAAACCCCAGGCTGGGAAGATCTGCCAGATCCACCCTGCTCTGCACCAGCATTGCTATGTGCATTCATGGCTCCTAAACAGAGATGTTCAAGTGGCACCTGGGAGGAACTGGACTTTGCTTAGTTTTCCCTGCTGGCATCAGGGTGGAGCAATGTGTCTGTCACGTTGTTTGTACAATCATTTTGTTAATGGGATTCGACGACTTAGCGAGGATTTCCTTGATCTGGGGAGGGATGCACTCTGCCTTATTCAAAAAGGCCAGTCATTGAAGCCCAGATAACCTAAGTGCCATTACAGGACAGCATAGGGCCGTTGTTTTTGAGGTCAGGGATTTTGTAAACAGAGCCAGATGTTACAGACCAAAAGTTACATGGTGAAATCTTTGCTAGAAATCAGTACTTCCTTTGTGTTGGAAACAATAAAATGGGCTTCACTGGCTGGCTGTGCCGTGCCCTTGTCCATGTGTGTGTCTGTGTCCCTCTTGCTCACTGCAGCCCCACTGCTCCTGTTTTGCAGGCAGAGCTTGTGCCTCCTCTCCATCTGCTGAGGAGCAAACCACCTACCCACTGCTGAGCTCTCAGGGTTTGAGCTCTGCAAAGGGCATGTTGGTGGAGCATGTCCATTTGCCAGTGGTAAATATTCCCTGGGGGTTGATTCTAGGGCTCCTCTAGAGTCATCTCTCCCTGGGGAGCTGCAAGGGTGGCTGTAGCTGAGGCTTGTCCCTTGGGAGGGACAGCAGAGCCACAGGATGGACACCTGGGGAGACACAAATGTTCTTGGCATATAATCCACCTCTGCATCCCTTGTGTGCTACAGAGGCAGCTGAGCACAGGTTTCATGACTTATGGGAAGCTGGAGTGGGATTAGGATTTCTACCCAGAAAGCCTGTTGCTAGTTGGCTCCTCATTGCTGTCACCATGACTTGAGGCAAGATAATCAGTGTATTAGCAGCTCCTGGCAGAATAGATTTTCGGCTGCTGGCGCTGCAGCCTTGATGGCTGTCCTTGCAGAAGCCACAACGGGAGGTTTCTCTCCCTGCCTGCCCATCACTATTCCAGGATGAGCTGCTCAGCTGCCCCAGCCTAGGCCGTGGTAACTGCAGATGAAGCTTTTCGAAAGGTCACCAGCTCATCTCAAATTCATTTCAGGTTTCCAGTTGCTGTGGAGGGAGTGAAGATGCTGAGCACGAGTGGGGGGATGCTGAACTTTCCCAGCTCTGGAGAACATAATCCTTCCCCTGGGGACGCAGGAATGATGCAAAGCCATAGGGTACAGGTTATGTCCCTTCAGACTGTGAGCAGCAGCAGCAACACTGCCAAAAAAAAAACCAAAAAACCAAAAAAACCAAACAAACAAACAAAAAACCCCCACAAAAACCTAACCCAAAAAAACCTACGTTGCGTGTTTAATGAGGAGGTGTTATTGCTGAGCTACATCACCCTTAAACGAGTCGGCCTGCTTTGAGGCAGTTCTTCTAACCTGGTGCAGAAATGATCACAATCAACCTGGTCTGTCCACAGAAACTGATTTGGGAGAAACTTTCCCCTTTGAGGAGACAAGGGCGGGCGGTACTTGCTGCGGGTTGCCCTCACTATCGGGGGTTCTTTTCCCCGTAGCATCGCCCTCGCCCGCAGACTTTGGCATTCTTCCGGGAGAGACATCCCGCTGGCCGAGGAAGGGGCCGTGGGTTTGGGCAAAGCAGACGGGCACAGCGCTGCCGGGACACCCACGGGCGCCCGGGCCAACCCCCCTCCCCACATCCGCGGCCCCGATGCAGCCACGAAGCAGCTACCGGGGTGCAGGGAGCGCCGGCGGGATCCAGGACCGGCCGGAGGGCAAGCAGAGCCGCGTCGCTGCTCGCCCTGGGCGCCGGCCCGTGGCGGAGCTGGGAGCCCTATGCAAATCAGGGATTGGCACGATAACCAATCAGCGCCGTGGCGGTAGCGGCGGTAGCCAATGGGACGAGGCGTGCGGCGGGCAGGCAGCGATATCCGCGGCGCGGCGGCGACAGTCACGGGCAGTGCGGCGGCGGGCGGTGCGCAGGGCAGAGCGGAGGTGGCTCTTGCGGGTAAGGGCGGCGCGGGCGGGGACGGCGCGGCCCCCGCGCGGTGTAACGGCGTTTGTCTCCCTGCAGGCGCCGGGACCCTCTGTGCGCGGCGCTGCTTGAGAGGCGGGGGCGAGGGGCCGCTGCCTGCCGGCCATGTCGGGCCGGGGGAAGTCCGGCGGAAAGGCGCGGGCCAAGGCCAAGTCGCGCTCGTCGCGGGCCGGGCTGCAGTTCCCCGTGGGGCGGGTTCATCGGCTGCTGCGGAAGGGTAACTACGCGGAGAGGGTGGGCGCCGGGGCGCCGGTGTACCTGGCGGCCGTGTTGGAGTACCTGTCGGCTGAGATCCTGGAGCTGGCGGGCAACGCGGCTCGCGACAACAAGAAGACGCGCATCATCCCGCGGCACCTGCAGCTCGCCATCCGCAACGACGAGGAGCTCAACAAGCTGCTGGGCGGCGTGACCATCGCCCAGGGCGGCGTCCTGCCCAACATCCAGGCCGTGCTGCTGCCCAAGAAGACGCAGAGCTCCAAGAAGTGAGCGCTGCTCCCCTGCCCCCAGCTCCCTTCTCACCACTGCCTCACCTCTCCTCCCAGTGGGGCTGGGGTTCCCCGTCCTGCCCCTCAGCCCGGGCTGGATGGTGAGCACTGGCAGCACCCCACCAGCTCTTCACTAGCCCCCCTGGTCTGGGCTGTGGCAGGGTGCTAGGCGAGCATGATTGAGGTCAGGCCCTGCTTGTGCCCCCACTCTGCCTCTCTTCCCTCTGGAAGAAGTGGTTTTGGAGGAGGCAGCTGGCTCCCAGCTGTTGGCAGTGGTGACATCTGGAGCCTTGTGGTTAGGTCATGGTGCAGAGCTGCTGGTAGCTGCTGAGGATTGTTGTAGCCGGCAAAGGGATGGACACAGGTACCCCTGGCTGCCTCTCCCCTCCGCCAGCCCTGGGACTGTGCAGGGGCCCCCCCAGCTGGCCCTGCTTGCCCTGGTGTGTACTTGCTACTGTTGTTCCCCTGCCTCCATCCTCAGCAATGCTATCCTGGCCGCACTGCAGCTGCGAGGGCAGGGGGCTGGAAAACGTGAAGAGGAGAAAAAGTTTCTCCATTGGCAAGAAGTGGCTGTTAGTCTTGGTTTCGTTCATGGTAAAACTAGTGCATTGCCTACTGTAAAGAACCTTTGCTCCTATTTATTTTAAGGTCTCTATTTTTGGGTACATCCCTGTAAAGTCACCTCCTTGCAGCTCCCTGACTCGGTGGCTGCTGGGGTACTTGTGTTCTCCCTGCTGTGGGTCCTGGTAGCAGGGTGGGGTGGAGGCTGCAGTGACAAATCCCTTCGGAGAGCGTCGCAAGGTCAGGTGCCCACCGGGAGTGGGAGCTGCCATCTTCTGCCACAGCTCCCCTCCTCTCCCAGCTGCACAAGCCCTCCCTTCGTCTTGCTGAGAGCTACCCTGTACCCTGGTTGCACTTCTGGAAATGACATACTCCGTCTCTTTTTTGTTGTTGTTTGTTCAGCACTGTTTCTGGCTCTGAGAAATAAAGTGATGATGATATCTGTTAACTGTAACCCTTTATGGATGAATATTTCTTTTGAAAATCACTAGAGTTTGTATTAAAGCCCACTCCTGGCTAGTTCCATATTTATTTCCTGGCTGTGTGGCTAATGTCGAGCATGGGAGCAGGAGAGCTGTCCCATGACCCCTGGAATAGATGATGCAGAGGCAGCTTTCCTGCTGCCCAGCACAGCCGCTCCTGTGAGGCTGATAGTTTTGTGCATGCAGCAGTGTTGAGGCAATTGGACCTAGACCTTCATCACACGTTTTTTAAGTTAAAAAGAGTATCTTCTATTTATGTGCTGTAAGTAGCATGTGTTCAACCTATTGAATCAGCTGTTAATCTTGTGGATGAAGTAACTTACCCTGGATCTGAGTTTAGTGTTATCTAGAGCAGATGAACCTGGCTGCTTGTCAGCTGGCTTTGTGCAGGGCTTTTTCATTCTGGTATGTGGGAGCTGTGTGTTCATTGGTGTTGTGCTGATGGGAGTGTGGAGGTGTCCTATGATTCCACTGGGGTATCCTGACCTTGCTTGGTGAGTGGGGACAGCAGGGCACAGCCCTGCTGCAGTAGCACAGAACCCCTGGGATCTCTCTGCCTCCTGCAAAGGGGCTGTTACCATCAGTGAGGTGGGGATGAGCAGTTTCCTTTCTGCTGCCCAGTGTGGTGGTCAGTGTTTCTGTATCCTAGTGTCTTGTTCTCTCCCTCTTGTTTTCTCCAGGACCAGCATTCTGTAAACCTGAGAGTGCTTTGTATTTCTTAGAAAAATGCAGAACTTGTGATTCTGAAAATAATGGTACAAACCTGATATCTGATTAAACTGGTTCCCTGTTGAATGCTCTTAAATGTGCTGTGTCTTGTCACCTCACCAAACTCACAGAATTTGGCAGGCTCTCTGGTGTCTGGGCTCTGTGTTCTCCAAGGGGAAGGACTAGTAAAACACCAGACAGGACCACTGCTAGACTGTGTGTTTGCCCTTCACTCAGACAGAGAGTCTTTTCCTACCCTGGGAGCAGATAATACTGTTGTCTGGCTCTTTTCCCTGCTGTGGGAATGCCACACGACCTGCTTGCTCTGTCATGAGTGCCAGGAAGCTTCAGCCTGCTCCTGGCTGGGTGCAGTGGAGGAGTGAGGCTGGACCCAGGACTCTCCCCCAGTCCAGTGTTAAAGGTGCCCCATGGTCTGCTCCAGGACTTTTTGGGTGACCTTGCAGGCAAGTAGGCAGACATGAGAAAAGCTGCTCTTGAAGGGAAGGAAAGAACTTGAAGATGCAAGGCTGTTTGCTCGCTCACCCTCTCCTTTGTTGGGCATTCCCAGATGGCTGTCTTGGAGGCTACTCTACAAACCAGTATTGCACGCTGTTTGGGTTTTAGGGAGGAAGGGTTGTGGAAAACATGGACGGCTCCCAGTGGTGTTAGGGTTGGGTGCTGGCTGGTCTGTGCAGGGCTGTAGGATGTGTGGGTCTGGGCTGGGGTGCTGGGCTGGTTCCTGTAGGGCAATGTCACCTGCTGCCCTGGCAGCTGCACTGCCAGCACAGGGGAGCAACCAGCATGGGAGGACTGCAGCCCAGGAGCTTGCAGCCACCCTGGATGTTGTGTGGCTCTGCTGAGGCTGGTGGAGTGATGAGGATGCTATGACTAAGTGCTGGTAGCACATGTAGTGCCCTTGACTGAGCTCCAGCTGGATTCTGAACTTCCTCTCCTGGCATGTGACAGACCAGCTGGGAAAGCTGGGATGTTACAAGACAGAGCAAAGGAAATCCTGTCTGTCACAGTAAGCATTGCTGAAGTGCTTGGCCTTTATCACCCCATAAACTTCACAGCTGAACATTGTTGTGACCAGGAGATTTGGAAGTCTTGGGTCTTCATAATAAAGCTAGAATAAATGTGGTGACTGTCAAGTCTGCAGCTTCAAGGACAGGTCTTGTGCTTTCTGGAGGGGTGTTACTGGTCCTGGTTCTTCTGAATGCTTCATAGCACCAGAGCAGCTGAGCTCATAAAATGTGAAGGACTTGGCTGAGTAGAGACTTCCCCAGAAGTCAAGTGAGCCTGAAGAGTGTCTCTTGGTGTGTGCTTCCCTTAAGGAGAGGGCTGGGAGGCTGGAGGATTCTTCCCTTGCCTCTTGGCTACCTGAAGATGAGATGAGCACGGACTGGGAGCTGAAAGCTGCCTGCTGTGGGAGGCTGCTGTGTAACTCACCACATGCAGCAGTCTCTGCCAGCTGTGTCCCTCAGCTCTGGAAGTTTGATGAGATGAGTCACTGGCTCTTGAAAGGCCCCAGGGCTTGGGTTTCTCTCCAGAGCCTCGTCCTCATGGTTGGCAGCACCCAGGGAGCTCACTCGGGGATGCCCCAGCATTGTGGCTCCTGGCAGGCTCAGCCTGTGAGGTAAGACAGCTCCAGCTGGATTGGCACAGTGTGTCACCCTGCTGCCTTCCCTGTGCTGGGCAGCTGGAGGGTCACTGCCTTCCCTCTGCTTTTATCTGCCCACAGGAATGCGCCTGCTGGTCTACCTGGAGAGGTGGTTACAGTTTGCCGTGCAGATGAGTGCCAAGGAGAGCACTGAGATAGGGTTGGTTTAACCTCCCCTCCTGGGAAGCAGGGTGACCCCTCTGCCGCCTGTGTCCCAGCTCTTGGTGAGGACATCACCTCTGATCCTGCCAAACCTGCAGTGTCAGCTATTGACTATGACACAACTGCAGGTCAGTGCCAGAATGCAGCAGATCTCTCCCAAGCTCCTGGGGCAGCAGGATCGTGACTGCTTCTAAATACAGACCTGGAGGGAGGCTGCAGCCTCCTGTAGCAGACCACTGCTGGTCTCTTCCAGGTGCATGGCTAGCTTCTCTTGCTGGAGGTAACAAAAGAACATTTCTTCAGGGAGTAAAACTTGCTTCTTTTCTCCCTGCTTTTTTTCCAGAGGACAAAGGGATAAAGCAGCTGCCCCAGGCCTGACTGGGGCCCTGGAGGAAGGGGCTGTTCCTTTCCCAGGAGTGCTGAAAGGCCCTGCCATCACCTGGTGTGACAGTCCCTAGGCCCCACTGGCTGCTGTCCTTGTCACCGCCTCCTGGGGGATGTTGGGAATGGGCCTGATTCATGCTGTATTCCCTAGGCACAGGGATCATGTTGATGCCCCAGCACAGCAGCTTGCCAGGGCTGGAGCAGCTCTCGGGCAATCCTTAAACTCTCCCTGGCTGGTGGAGGCAGTGGGGCAGGACCCTAGTGTGGGGCTGAGAGTTGGGGTGATGGCAGCCCTGCCAGGGGCTTACTCACAGCCGGCCTGGGAGGTACCGCGCACCTCCACTTCCTCTTGCCCTCCGTGCCCTGCTTCCCGTCCCCTGCTGCAAGGGAGCTGGGCTGCCAGTTCTTGTCCCCTCCTGCAGCCCCGGTGCACGCTGCGAGTCCCCGGGGCCCGGAGGGCGATGAGCCGGAGCTCATCTCTCGCCCTGCGGTCCCTCCCGCAGTGGCCAGAACAAGATGGCCCAGATCCCTGCCGCGATTTACGCAGCCTCGCCGGGTGCGCTATAAATAGACAGCGCCGGGGGGGCTCCGGCTCTCCCCCGGCTGCCGCTCCTGCCTCGGGGACGGCTCGGGGAACGGGGGACGCTCCCGGCCGGAGGCGGCTCGGGGTGTGCCCTGGGAGCTGCCCCAGGTGCTGCAGGGAATCAACGCCGACTGGTGCGGGGGTCTGTGCTGCGGGTGGCTGCCAAGAGTACCCCCGCCCTCACTGCTGAAGGAGCTCAGCCGAGCGTAGCTGCGGAAGGATCGCGCTCCTCCCCTGCCTACATGGCGAGGGACCCTCCTTCCTCTGCTCCTATTCTCCACTCGGAGGAG
>VXBB01000329.1:15649-36438 GCA_013399915.1 Illadopsis cleaveri | reverse complement strand
CCTGAAATCTTCTATCTGCAAATTTATAAGTGGAAAAGGGGGGGGGTGGCGGTTTACACTTTCCACTCCAAAGGAAATTCCAGCTTTCCCTGGCAGATACCTGTCTTCCCAAACCAAGACACATCCATAACATCCTGTGGCAAGGAGCCCCACAGCTGTCCTACCCCATCTGGAACACTCTCCCTCTGCCTTGGGTTATTGCCAGTTTATCGATCTGGAAAGACATTAAACACAGGTCACTTGAGGGCTCAGCCACAGCCCTTGCAGCCTCAGCTCCATCCCCCAAGACCAAAGCAGGCAGAGGGCTGCAATGTTCAGACCATCCCCTTTCCCAAAGAACTTCAGGGTTATTGTTCCTCCCTCCTTCAGCATGGCTTTCTCCACATTCCAGCTGTGTCCACAGAAAACAAATGCAGAGCAGCACTTTAAATAGAGATGAGCAGAAGGTCCAAGTCTTTCAAAAAGGATGCAGATAGGAAAGTGGTCCCACCAGGACACACTGCTAGTGCAGTTATTTGAGATTGATGTGGACAGCAAAAGCCCAGTCAAGTGAGAAAAGTGTGATAGGACAGCACCATAAAATAGGGTATGGAGCACAAAAGCTATTAGAAAGCTCTTGAAATATCTGCCCTCATTTCACTAAATTCTGTTCTCCATCTTCCTCTGGGTAGAGTTGTCAGTTCAGCCTTGGTGAGTGCAAGCAGAGGGTCATATCCAGCATGTAGAAATTAAAGGCTTAACTTTGACTAGTCTAGACCACAGAAAGGCCCTCAACTCACTCCAAGGAACCCCAGACCAGCCTTGCTGGTGAGCAGGAAGGGCTGAGCCTGCTCTGCTCACACAGCCCCTCCAAGGGGAAGGCAGCAAGAGCTTTAATAGCCTGTCCCAAAACACAAAGGCTGGCTAGCACATACACCCAGAACAGGGCTGAAGGACTGTGCTCACTGAGGGATCTGATCCAGCATCATTCCTGCCCCTGCAATCAGCTTCCAGAGAAACAGAGGGGTAACTCTCTAGCAGTACCCCAGCCAAGCAAGCAGGGCTGGCTCACCCCACTCTCAAAAACCAAGCTGGAAGGCACAAATTTTATAGTAAGGAAGAAGCACAAATGTCCTTGTTAACAGGCATTGGCTTCCTGGAATGGTGACTAGACAGAGGAAAGAAAGCATGTTAGTGGAGGAAAAAAAAAAAAAAAAGAGTCAGAAACAGGAGTAAACGAGAAGGTTTGTTCTTGTTAAGTTTATTGGCATCATGTTTGTTTCTTTACATAAGAGCTCAGCCTACGTACTAGAATGTAGACCTCTGGAAAACAGGTAGAAGGGCTCCATTTAAGCAAGCTACAAACGCAAGAACAAATACCAGGAAGAAAGGAAGAGAGGAAAGGGACTAGATTGCCAAGTTTTTTCATACCAAACATCCAGATTAGCAGTCAGTAAGAAGAAAAGGAAGATTCATAGTCCAGGTCATTCATCAAGAAACAGCTACCATACCCCAAGTGGGAGAGGAGCTGCTTCCACAGCACAAAGAGCCACAGGGACACCTCAGCTCTGGCTCCTCATACTTGCTCCAGGATGTCAGGAGTTAAGCAGTAGGGGAAGTGAACAAATGAGGTCATTTCATAGCTGTATTTAATTTTAAATCCAATAATCCAGTGTGCATATCAATGCTGTTATGCAAATCTGAGAATTTAAATACAATGAAGCCAGACAGATTTTTCCAGAAGATGAAGCCTTTTTGGCCTCAAAACAAGAAGGCTTACATAGTTCATCTCTACTGTACAGAATACTGCCTCTATCTGGGCTCTGTGTTGCTAGCACACTGCAAGTCACAAGTGTCCTCCTCACTTTCTACACAACCTGTGTTTCAGTACTTGAACATGTAATTCAGGAATTTTACACTAATTTGTACATTTTTAATTGGTTGCATATATTAACATGTACTATAAGATTTTTCCTAAAGAAGCATTACATAATACATGGATACTGTAAAAAGATCTGATTAGTTAAAAGTAACAAGCATTAACAGAGATACATACAAAACTCAACCTAGTCAAACTGAGTGCTGAGCTTGCAATGAACTATGGGTAATCAGCCTTTCCAGTTGCAGCCTTCACACGGGAAAACACTAGACAGTTAAAAATATATGTAACTTGTTACACAGATTACCTGTAAACAGTTTCTCTCCATTGGACACCTGGAATTAGATTCAGTTCCAAACATACATAAGAGTTTCCATTTTAAACTAAGAGAAAGGTCTGTTACCAATAAGTGTGATGTGGATGGTGTGGAGACGTGAGCTCTGAAGTGCAGGACTCAGATGCTCATGAGAAAAGGGTGGATTTTGGCAGCTGGAGATGCAATTTTTTTTTGTAATTTCATTTTAAACACAGAAGAGGGGCTGTGTGTTTGAAGGCCTAAGTGTGATTATTCATTTGTGAAGGACTGTGCTCAACCCCTCCCTCTCCCCTCAGCAGCTGCAGCTCTCCGCAGAAGCCTTCGCTCGGTCAGTCTTGTCTAGTTTGATGGGTTCGGGGAATTCATTGTAAAGTTCCACTTCGGTTTCCTAGTGGGAGAGAAGGAGTTAATGCCACAGCTCTGCAGACAGCTCCCAGCATGCAAGGAGCTAGGGAAGGCTGGGGTTGAGCCCCAGGCTGCCCACAGCACTAGCACAGGGATGCACACTGGCCCCCTTCCTACCTGTTTAAGTGCATTTCGTGCAATCGTTTGGAAAGCTTGTTCCACATTAATGGCCTCCTTGGCACTGGTTTCAAAATAGGGGATGTTGTTTTTACTGTAGCACCAGGCTTGTGCCCGTTTTGTGGTGACCTGGGTGGACAGACAGCAGCATCACTACCTTCTGCTATGCAGGGAGGGGTTTTATTTCAGGGCAAAGCCAGAGATCCCTCATATCCAACCTGAGCAGCTCTGACTTCATCAAAGCTGCAGCCTTGAAACAGAACACAGGAGACCACTTCCCACCACCTGACAAACCCAGCTCCAGGGCAAGGAGGACCATGCCCAAGGGCAATGAGACCACAGAGCACTGGCTTGCTCCCATAGGAACTGCTCAGCACATCTGTGGGAGAAGCTGCTCCTCCACTTGCATCTCCCCAGGAAGCTGCTGCAATCCTTCCACCAGTGGGCAGGAGCATGCTGTGCACAGGGCTCTGACCTCTCCAGGCAGGAGAAAACCTTCTCAGGTGGCAGACAACATCTGAGTCACTCTCAGGCACCTCCCACTCCCACTTCTCAGGTAACCCTCCTGTATTTCTACAAGGTCGCCCACTCCAGCAATTTCATAAGAGGAGGTTAATAAGTCCCAGTACTCACTTGTCTGTTTTCTAGGTCAATCTTGTTTCCCAGCACAACAAAAGGAAAATTCTCAGGATCCCTTGGACTGGCCTGAATGAGGAATTCATCCCTCCAGCTGTCTAGGGTTTTGAATGTGTTGGGAGCCGTGACATCAAATACCAGCACACAGCAATCTGCTCCCCTGTAGAAGGCAACTCCCAGAGACTGAAATCGTTCCTGGCCTGCTGTATCCCATATCTGGAGCAAAAGACAGGGCAGATAAGCCAGCTCTACTCTGACACAGTCTGCAATTAGGGCATTATTCCAAAACTCCCCACCAGGCATATATAGTCCCCAGCTAGGCAGACAGCAGCACCTGAAGGCTTGGGGATTTCTGTAGGCACTAAGCATCAAGAGCCAGAAACACCTTCTAAAGATAGTTGACCCTTTTGTGTTCAGCCTCAGCCAGGGACATATCCCTTGTCCTGGGCAAGCAGGACTTGGGTATTAGGGTCAGCAGATGACCTGCCTGCAGTGCTTGGATGCACCTGGATACCAACAGAGTCCAGACACACCTCTGATGACTGCAGCTTTTTCTGCCTCAATTTTTCTGCAGTCAATTTCACCATGGAGAGATGAAAGCTTCAGATACCAGAGACATAAGCAGGCTGGCAGGTTAACACTGCAACCACAGGACTTGGGGTGACACAAATGGTTGACCTAGGGAGTCCTTTCCCACCTCCTTCCAGTTCTTGAACATTAGTGAAGTTAATCTTTCCAACAAGATCTAGTTTACGTGACAGTACCAAATCCAGTTTTTTAAACAGGGCCTAGCAACACTGCTGTTAGGTGAACCCAGATTAATCTTTGCATTCCCTTGTTCAGCCCATGGAAAAATTTGTAGAGAAGCCCAGAAGCACTTATGTCTAACACAAGTATAGTGCAAACAAGATTCACACCCAGTACACTGACCCCTACACCCTCTGGGCTACATCAGCGCAGATGCTTCCACACAAGTGGGGTGATGGCACCCCTTGCAGCAGGGAGCAGAGTCCCTCCTTACCTGCATTGTCACTAGCCTGTCATCCACCATCACCTCTTTTGTCAGGAAGTCTGCGCCTATCGTAGCCTTGTACTGGTTACTGAATTTCTTATTCACATACTGGTTCATGAGTGATGTCTTTCCCACCCTGCACAGGAACACAAAAGAGAAAGACAGGCTTAGTAGGCTGTTTCTACAACAATGTTTGAGTTAATCACCCTGAAGAGAACATTCCAATGCTCTTCACTGCCTATAACCTCCCAGCTTTTCAACCAGGGTAAAAGCACCCACCTCTGCAAGAAGAGGCTTGCATACCAAGAGATGCTGAGGCACTAGCTGAGTAAGAGCATTAGCTACCCACAGATACAAAGGATTATATCCTAAGAAACCTCACTTCCCATCACTAATCTGATCCTTGGTAAGAAACAGATATCACATCATGACCATGAAGGCAATTTTGGAAGATGAAGTGCTTCAGAGAAACCCATCACAAACAGTAATCTTCACCCTCTGTCTGTTTTTCCACCTCTTCATTCTGCAATCTCAGATGGCAACAGCTCACAAACACATATGCTAGGCACCCAGAGGTGAAGATCCTCCCCAGAGAGCAAGCTCAGAGGCTCACATGCCCTCTGTGTGGCTGAGAAACACTCCCTGAACAACAGCTTGCTGGGCACAGCAGTATAAATAAACCTTATGTCATGGGAATCAGGTTACAGCCTGCACAGCAAATAACCTCTGACAACAGAGCAGACTCCTTGCTGAGAGCACAGAGCAAAGCCTTTCACTCCAAGAGGCATGCTCCAGCTAGCCCAGAGAAGCAAAGCAGATGGCTCGGTAAAGAGTACATCTCTGACAGAGACAGAATTTTAGGAAGTGACGTAAGAATGCTTACTGGTGGTTTGGGTGGGCTTTTTTGTTTTTGTTTTTTAAGTGAAACACTCATTACAACAACACACGTCCTCCTTGCAGAAGGCTATTCCACTCTGCTACTTCAGTGGTCTGCCCACCACATTTTCCCCATTTAATATTGTGGCAGGACCTCAAGATACTAAACTGCAGAGACACATTCAAGACAGAGGGTGGTGAAGAGTTCTTAGACCTTTTACAGCTATCACAGGCTGTAAAACCTCTCCTCCCAGCACTGCTATCTTACAGTGCATCCAGGCTCCCACTAGTCAAGAGCACTGCTCTAGCCAGATACAGATTAGCAGCTTAAAGGCTCTTCCACTTACCCAGAGTCTCCAAGGATGATGACTTTCAGTAACACTTTCTTCCTAGAAGTCATCTTTCACACTAGAAAGGAAAAACAATCCCATCACAAACCATTAGTATGTCATTCCTCCAAGAAAGCAAGCAGCAAATTTGGAGTCTGAGAAAGCAAGGAGCCAGCGATAGGCAGGGCCCAGCACTCCTGAAACCAGGCTCCAATTCAAGGCTACACTCAGCACCGACCATGTGTCTGCCCACTGCACAGGCTGGGCCATGTCAGATCAGTAGTGTCAATTTAATACCAAAGGGTAGATGAGCTGAGCACTTGTCATTTACTGTACCAAGACCCTTCTGGATCCTATTTCCCAGCCATTTGGTGGATATACTACCCCAAGCCATCTCCACTGACTTGAGGCAGTACAGTAAATCATACCAGTTCCCAACACAGGTTAACTATTCTTACATATGCCACAAAGTGAAGGGTAAGCAGGCACATCTCTAATACCACACTCAAGCTTTTTTGTGCTGTTCAGTAGTTTCCCAGCAAAAAATAAGGAAAAAAACCCCATCATTTCCTTCATCATGAGCTTGGAGAAGTGGTAGCTGTCTCTAGCAGCTGTGCTGTGTGAAAGAACCAAATCCCAAGAACCTGCAGGGGTTGAAGCAGCTACAACAGCCACACAGGGCAGCTGAAATACAAAGCAAACCGCTACCAGACTCTGTGGCTTCTCTGAGGGCACAGGAAGCTGACTATTGCCACCTCAGCTTTGGTGTAATAAGGTTACAGTGATAAACCTCAACGTGCAGCCAGCCTACTGATGGTCATCTACTCCATGGCTTGTTTGTTCAGTTGCATCCTGCAACTGAAAAACTTCATAGGCAGGAGGCTCTAAACTGGCCACTAATGATCCATCCAATTGGCAAGAGAGCTGAACTTCAGAGTTCCACGCTTATTTGCTCCCAGGTCTCCTTCAGACCAGTGACACAGCTACAAGTTCATCAGCTGCAGCAAGCCTAAATACACTTCTGGATATACTTTAGCATGGTGAGAACAAGCACAAGGTCTTGCCAGTGACTGAGCACACCCTTCCTGCCACAAGGCCCTTCTCCACACCTCTGGGGAGGGGGTGAGCCAGCCACTCTTACTTCTGGATCAGATCACAGACCCTGTTTTGGTAGTGACCTGCTCCACAACACAAGGACTTCTTGGCTTTCCTGAAGGAGCCCTGCAGGTTCAGGACAGCAATAGGAACTGCAAGATGGCTATAGCTGTACTACTCGACTTGAAAGATCCTTGACAACAGGCCTTAGCCTTTATATATGGACTTGCTTACCCTAAAATTCCCATCCTGCTATACCACATTCATTACAGCACCAACTCATCCTTGTCAGAAGATATTTCTGATTTTCACAGCTAAGGAAGCCTTCACTTCTACAACAGGGATTTATGTCTTCCAAGCAGCTTGATCCTGTGTGCTTCCTGGGATACACAACAGCCTAATGTGCTAGATAACTATGCCCATTTCACCCCACTACTACAGGAGGCTTCAAGCTGTAAAAGCCTCTCATTAGATGCAGTCCAGTTGCAAAAGATCTTAATCATCTCAAGCTTTGAGGGTTAAAAGACATGAAGTGCTTTAGCCTTTGCTGTCAATGAATGCTGCAGGAGCTGTAGGAGCACCCCTGCAGCTACTGTAGTGATGCACCTACAGCTACACCTTTTTGGACTGCGCCCACCTCAGTCACAAGGTTGTTTAGGTTGGGAAAGGCCTCTAGGATCATCCAATGGGTCCAACCATTAGCCCAGCACTTCCAAGCCACCACCAACTCATGTCCCCCAGTGCCACAACTACACAGCTTTTAAACACCTCCAGGGGTGGTGATTCCATCACTGCACTGGGCAGCCCATTCCAGTGCTTGATAGTGCTTTTGGTGAAGAAATTTTCTTTAATATCCAGTCTAATCCTCCCTGGAATACCTTGGGGCTGTTTCCTCATCTTGTCACTTGTTACCTGGGAGAAGAGCCCAACCTGCACCTGGCTGTATCTTCCTTTTAGGTGTTGCAGAGCCATAAGGCCCCCCCTTGAGCCTCCTTTTCTCCTGGCTAAACACCCCCAGCTACTCCCAAGGAGACTTGTGCTCCAGCCCCTTCCCCAGCTCTGTTGCCCTTCTCTGGACACACTCCAGCATCTCAATGTCTTTTGTGTAGTGAGGGGCCCAAAACTGAACTCAGGATTTGCGCTGCGGCCTCAACAGTGCCCAGTACAGGGGGACAATCACTGCCCTGGTCCTGCTGGCCACACTATTGCTGATACACCCAGCATGCCACTGGCCTTGGCCACCTGGGCTCATGTTCAGCTGCTGTCAACCAGCACTCCAAGATCTTTTCCTGGCAGGCAACTTTCCAGCCACTCTGCCCCCAGCCTGGAGATGCAGGGCTTGTGACCCAAAGGCAAGATCCACCTTTACTTTGTTGAACCTCACACCACTGGTCTTGGCCCATTGATCCAGCCTGTCCAGATCCCTCTGCAGAGCCTTCCTACCCTCCAGCAGATCAACACTCCCACCTAACTTGGAGTCATCTGCAAATTTACTGAGGGTGCCCTTGATCCCTTCACCCAGAGTATTGATAAAGACATTAAACAAGACTGGCCCTAGTACTGATCCCAGGGGAACAGCACTGGTGACCAGCTGCCAGCTGGATGTAACTCCATTCCCCACCACTCTCTGGGCCCAGTCATCCAGCCAGCTTTTACCCAGAAAACAGTGCACTTGTCTAAGCCATAAGCAGCCAGCTCCTCCAGGAGAATGGTGTGGGGAACAGCGTCAAAGGCTGTACTAAAACCCAGATAGACCACATCCACAACCTTTCACTGATACACTAAGGAGGGTACTTTGTCATAGGAGACAAGGTTGGTCAAACAGGACCTGTCTTTCCTAAACCCATGCTCACTGGGCTTGATCCCCAGTTGTCCTGTACATGTTGCCTGATGGCATTCAAGATATCTGCTTCATAACCTTCTCTGGCACCAAGGTCAGACTAACAGGCCTTCCGCAGATCCTCCTTCTTACCATTCTTGTAGATGGACATTTCATTTGCTAACTTCCAGCCCACTAGGACCTCACAAGGGAGCCACAACTGCTGGATTGAAAGGAAGCAGGAAGCACTTCTACCAGTTCCCTCAGTGCCCACCCACACAGCCACAGAGTCTTGAGTGTGTGTCTAAGTCATGTAGCAGGCCTTTTCCTCATCCTTTATCACTATGTTTCCCTCACATCCAATAAAGGATGGGGATTCCCCTTAGCTCTCCTTTTGTTGCTAAGGTATAAAAACACTTTTTATTGTCTTTTACAGCAGTAGCCAGATTAAGTTCTAGCTGGGCTTTGGCCCTTCCGGTTTTTTTTTCATGCGTAACTTCATGAGATCTTGAGATACATCTAAACAGGACCCAGTGCTAAGGACGTAACACCCAGGGGCTGTGGAATGAGCAGCAGTGACAGGTCACCCACAAGGCTCATGCCATGCTTAGATGGGTGTTAGCAGATGCCAGAGAGCTTATGGAGGACAGTTTCTCCAACTGTCAACACCTCTCTTTTCCAGTGGACTGCACTGTTCACTGATCCAACTGACAGCGCAGCTACGCTCACCAAGACAGAGCCAGCCAAAAGTTGTCAACACCACCAACATTTAGCTCTGTTCCTGGCTCTTGCCAAGATCCACAATATCCATGGGGAGAACAGACCACAGGAGCTCCTCCAAGACTGCATCTCCTGTGTTCGCAAAGCACATAACAAGTGACACTTTTGCCAGGCGAGTCTGAAACTTGTGCAGCACAAGTAGCCCAGATGGAGCAAGAAGCAAGTGAACAGAACTTTAAAACAGCTTAAAGACAGCTGTGTACACTGAACTGTCATGAAAAACATCTGCATAGGTTCAGGTCCAGTGCAAGTCACCTGATTTCCTCAGGACAGAGGAAAACAACTCAGCCAGAAGTGGCTGTGCCAGAACCCAGCATGCTTCTGGGAACTGCTTCTATTTTCCTCAGAGTGTTTCCAATATCACTTGCTGCTGCAGCTCACTGCCTCCTGGTATTCGAAGCAGCTTTGGACAAGCTAGCATTATTTCTCATGCTTAAGGAGGGATTTGCAGAGTCCTAAATTGCAACACTAAATCACATTGGATGCTTATCTCCCAAGTTCAACATAGCCTGAAGTCCCACTATAAGGGGAGGGAAAACTGCTCTGTCAAGATTCATTACCTTAGAAGTAACTCAGCTGAGCAGTCACCTGCAGACATAGGAAGTCAGGCTGAGTCAGAGCTGACACTGACTTCTTGTCATAGCTGACAGGCTACCCAGCAGAGTGAAAGGCTGTCACTGCCCCATCAACACCAGGCAGGTGAGACACTCAGCTTCCATCCCAGGTGATGCAATGGATGTGAGCCAAAGCACAGGAGAAGCTGCCACAGCTTCATATTTGGTGTGGGCTACGAGACAGTGAGGAACTCCAGCCCTGCCAGGGACTAGCAGTGGACACCGTCCTGTCTCACACCCTTGTTCTACCAGGCTTGACTGATGCTGCCTTGAAACCCAGTGAGTTGATGGGGCAAGTCCTCTTTAGTATCATTCTAGTATAAACAGACCAACACTTCAGAGTTATTCCTTGCCCAGTACAACAAGGAAACATATCTTCAGGTCCTGCAGAAAATGGTTGAGTTGAGATAGGCTGGAGTCCCACTGACTCAGCACTAAGACTATTTTGCACTATATAATGCAGCATGTTTTGCCTTATGGTATTTGACACAATTACTTCAGAGCAGCACCCTGTTGAGGCACACGCCCTTCAGATAGCAGTGTGAGAGCTCACATGGGGCTTGTGTCCAGTCCCGGGAGCACTTATGAATAAACACTTCCTTTTTAAGAGGCATCGCAGAGAAAAACTTGTTAGTTAAGATTTGATCCAAGACTCAGCTCTGTTTCACACTGCATGAAATCTTTTTGATTTTGCAAGGTCATCTGCATGACTGCTCAGAACACAGTCTACAGCAGCACACCCAGCCAGCCCTGCTCAGGAGCCACCAGACACTCCAAATCAGGCAAGAGACCAATCAGCATCATTCCTCCTCCTGGCTTAACTGGTGCCAAAGAAATGACACAGCTGTCTAATACAGGAGAAGAGATCTTCCTCTCCATTTTTAATGCCTATTCTCTAAGCAAACAAGCCATTAATGATATGCTGATCCTCAGGAAACTAAGCTGGTACAGCACACTCTCTCTCACAATACTGTTATTGCCACCTTTAACACTCACCTGCAGGAGTAGCAAGGGGAAATCCCTAACACCTAACCTGTAAGTGTCACTGGCTTAGCTGATCTGAAAGGAAGAGGCAAAACCCATCCTATGAAGCTTCATAGCACTACACCTCAGAGGCAAGAGCCAATAAAGCCTATGCCAAGTCCAATTAGGTTTCCCTTCTTGCTTCAGAGTACATTACAACTGTTCTTTCCCTTGCTATATTAAGACAGCTGCTTTAACTCAAAGCAGAAATGAAGGGTTACGAATTCCTTAGAGATGTTCACATGTCAAGTCACAATGCAGGTATTCTAATATTAACTGGGTTGGTATAAGCAAGGAACAGTAGTAGCTTGCACTGATGGCTCACCAGACCTCAGATTAGCTATACTTTAAGAGAAGCAAGCCTTGCAAAAGGAATATTCTAAGTTGCTCATGGACAGTTTTAGCATGAAAGCATCCAGGCCTAGGGGAATCTCACCTTAGGAAGACAAGGCTCCCTAAGCAGCAGCATAGCCATACCACTTTGGAAGTTGCTGAGCAGTCTCTACTGTTTCAGCTTTGCTATTGAACAGTTGGAGTCACAATCCTAACATGTCTATAGAGGCTGGAATGCTTGACCAGGAGTTCCCCGTTACTACAGCTATCAGCCTGCCACTTGCACCTTGGCACTGAAGTGAGGATGTTGAACAGTACATCTCCCTTGTGTCCTCTGCCAGGAATATTTAACAACACACCAAGGAATGAAGTGGCAGGGCAGCAGGCATCAAGCAGAGCTAAACTCAGAGAGTTACAGATGCCTAGTTTTGCTCCCTGTCCCAACAGGCAGCACAGGAGTAAGCAGGTATCCTACAGAAAAGTGTATTTGAACCTGAAGCACTGCAGCCTGTTCTAGGTGCTGTAGCTGATGAGCAGAGCTTCCACTTTCCACTATACCACAGGATCTTTAGCAAAAACATCCACCATAAACAAGCTGATGTGGACAGATCAGGTCTCCATTAGAGGCTACACACAGCAGGATGCTCACCACAGTGACCAGACAAAAGCTACCATTCTGTTCTGGAAGACTCTTCTGTCCTGAAATGCAGGAAAAGTGTCCCAAAATGCAGCTAACTGCACTTTTGACACAGAACCAGCACCTCTACTCACTGTTCTCTTGCATGGATATCTCTGTACTACAGAGAGCTATTTTTATTCCCTCCCTCCTCCCTCACCGGGTTCGGCATTTCTTCAAGGAAACTGAAGCTCGAAATAGGATTCAGGACTAGCTCAGTCAGACTGAACCAGCTCCCTCTCAAAAGTAGCAAGTTCCCTAGCACGTTTGGCATCTCAAGGGCTTATGTCTGCTTAGATCTTCAGCCACTGAAATGAGATGGTCACTGAATGTTTGTCCTGTTTTTAGAGGACCAAGCACACCAAACAGCCTGGCAGATACCACTTGCCAGATGATCACACTGTACCTTACCATGCTTTAGCTAAACCTTTGAGTAGATACATGAATTTGCTCCAATTTTTCAGTTACTCTGAAAAAGCAAGGCCTCATCCTGAGGAAAGGCATAGCCTGTTATTGCCATTAGTTAACCAAAGTGACAGTTCCTGGTTGCAGAGTGTCTGAGCAGTCCAGACACCCTTTGCATTGAAGCCTCAAACCCCAACGGCAGCAGAGCCCCAGATGGGGCTGAACAAGCTTTACCAGTTACAATTTAACAACAGATTGGTTCCCACTAGCCCTTCAGACAGACACTGCTAACAAGATGTCAACCAACACAAAGCTGTAAGTGACTGTCTGAACAGTTCAACACAAATCTGAGACCAAGGGATACCAACATTTAACATGCCACTTGCATTCTCCCAGGACTGACACAATAGCCCCCAAGAAGGACAGAAGTCCTGTCTTTTCAGCTGGGCAAAAGCACAGCAGTACCCAGAAGACAATCAGCAGGGGCTATTAATTTCATATCAACATGGCTTAAGAGATGCTAAGTTGCCTTCAAGGAAGAAACTAGAAATAAATCTGCCTTTGATGTTTTTGACTGCTACAGAGCCTTCATACCAAACCTGGGTGCTCTACAGGTGGAACATGTATCCAGCATCCTCACACTGAAGACTACTACAGAAGCATAGGAAGTTATAATAGCAGTTTGAGTCTTGCACTGACAAAGGCTGCACAAGCAGGACAGTACTCTTTCACTCCCATGACAGGACTATAAGGAGCTCAGCTTCCCCAGCTCACTGGAAAACACCATCAAGAAAAGCATCACATTTAGTGGGGACACATGGTGTGTCTAAAAAGGAAATCAGGAACATCTTGTCATTTGGGCTGACAACTTGCAAGAACTGCTCCCTGTAAACAGGTTGTTTTTGGCAGCAACGGGCTCCTACGGTCCATACAATCCGAGGTGCCTTCAGGCCTCACAGATGCACCACACAGCTGCAGTCAGTTCAAGCACTGCCCACATCAAAAGCAGCTGGCAAGATATTCCTGTGACAGCTTCACTGCAAGGGTACACTATCTGCTGTTCTATCAGTAGCATCTCAAAACTGATTTCCACCTCCTTCTTCCCAACACATTTATGTTGCTGCTCTAACCAATATATTCCCTCCTGCTGGTACCCAGCCAAAAGCTCAAGCACAGCTCCTCATTCCCTCCTCAAGAGGAGCAGCTCAGCTGCCTGCTGCTTACTGCTCCACCAGGAGCAGGCTTCTGTCCAGCTGGTATCTTTCCCAGACAGCCCTGTGAGACAGAAATTACCTCTCTTCATAGAGCTGGAAGCCTCAGCTACAACTTAATTTTTGATACCTTGTGTAAAACATTATATTGCAAGCTGTCAGGTGTATGTCCAGTACATCTCACCCCCATCTGAGAGTCCTATGCCAAAAGCTTCACCTTCTTGAAGAGCAGCCTAGAGCTTTAGATGGCTGCTAGCACACTGACATGGCTCAAATCAAAACTGAATCTTGGAACATGGTTCACTATCCCAGATGAATTAGCTTTTTAGACTACAGCTGTCTGCAGTAAGTTTCCACCTTTTGAGGGGGGAGTTGCAGCCTCCCGTGCTGGAGCAGCTGCTCTAGAACTGAGTGAAGCTTAAGAACCAGCAGCAGCAGCTCAGCCACATGGCTTCAAGTTCTGGTTATTGTCTGCTTCAACATAGGCACCAAACTGGTGTGACACAGTGCTAAAAGGCAACTGACATGGTCTGAAGTAGCTCCCAGATGGAGCTGACACCACACTTACACAAATATTCTGCTGCATCCTGCTCATGGGTAACATGCTCTTAAGACAGTTCAGTGCTAAAGGAAGAGAATGATGTGGCAACATGCAGCTTGGAGAAACAGGCAGAAAACCCAGTGGGGAAACAGAAGCCTTGGAACAGTTTTGAATATAACAGATTCTTGGTGTGATCAAGGAAGCTCCGGAGCCTGTGCTGGGTAAGACACTGCTGTCAGTGGCAGTAAGGTTTTTGGTTGCCTCAGACATCCCCTCAATCCTCAGGTGAAGGCCCAATCACACATCCCTGATGTGGGCAAGGACTCAGAGCTCACTGAAAGGAGTCATGCCAGAGTCCAGACAACACAGGGAAGGCAGAAGCAATGCCACTGGTAGGAGCCACGTCTGCAATGAAATCACAGGACTTGCACATGAGAAGGGGTCTGCCCTGCCTGAAGTCTCAGCTCAGCTGTGGCTCCCTTGGGGCTGAGATTTGGAGAGCGCTGCATTCCTGAGAGGCACTGGTGCATATGATCAGTTAGGCTTAAAGCCCAAGTTCTCAAAGCCAAGCTCTTCAGTCCAAGCCTCACTGATTCACAGGCCTGTTATACCTCTTGGCATTTCTGCCTCACTGATTCACAGGCCTGTTACACCTCCTGGCAGATGAGAGTTGTTCTATGCTGCACAAAGTTTAAATACTAGCTGTGGAACTGAACAAGTCTTTGGCTGTAAAGCTGCCATAATGAATTACTCCACCCTAGAAAGTCCAAACTACTTAGGACTAGACGCCACCCCTAATGCCAAAAACTGATCTCTGATTTCTACTGGTTTAGATATCACAACAGCCACCTTCTTGGGATGAGGCATCATGTTGATCTGACTACATGGTTTGTAAGTGTGAGCAAAACAACCATGAAAATGCATTTGCTTACGGTACCACAGCAGATGTTTCTCCATGTTCAATCAGACCAACAGTGTGCTTAGGAGTAGTGTGAAAGGTCTGGAGGACATTTCTTGCTATCTACAGGAACAGTACTTTGCCCAGACTGCTGCTAAGCCTAACATCACAGGAGCACATGTAGGATCTTCCAGGTGATAATCACACAAAGCCAAAGCAATGGAAGGAAGGGAGTGAAGAAAATGCCACCAGGGTTGCAGCCAGCTATGCTGGCCAGCCACCTTGAGTGAATCACTTTGCTCGTTGACAACCTGAGGATGATTCCCATCATCTCCACAGTGGGTAGCAGGTATGAGAGACTGCAGCTGTGGCAGGAGAGGAGTCCAGGAAGATCCTTTTGAAGCTAATGCTACACACTAATAAGACCAGGATTCACAGAAAGAAAGCCAGGGCTGCTGAAGTAGAAGTCTTCAGCTTATAGGAGGACATCTTTACAAGAAAGCCAAACACAGTAGTTTCACTGAAAGCTGGATGTTTCTAGTCATGAAGTTTTAGTTCACTGATTCCTCCAGCAGCTAAATGGCCCTTACACCACAAAATATCCTCTCAGGACTGGGCAGACATACCCTAACAGACTGACAGCAAGTGTCTCAAGATCTTCTGCTACCCTTCTCTTGGAGGCTCAGATCATGTCAAGAATGTCATGTCATTCAAGAATCAGTATTGCTGTGCCCCTACCTTCCAGGAAGAAACAGTTCCCCTGTTAAATCCTATAGCATTTCAGGTAGTTCCCAGCAGATTTCCACCAACGATTAAGCTGTTACAAGAACAAGCATGCTTGCTTTAACACCCCTCCCCCTTTATCAGAGCAAGCTTAACTTCCCCTATTCTGCCCTGGGGGAGACAATCTCAGGATGTGGGAGGAGAGTAGAGCACATAGCTGGCTGCTGGGAGACACTAGGCAACAAGCCACGTGTCTTGACTAAGGGCCTTGCCTACGCAAAGCACTGCAGCTACACCAGCACAGTTTCCATGATGCCTCTACCACAACAGCCTCCTTGGTGGACAGCTTTCCAATTAGTAAAATAAATCTTGAACTAAATGGAACACAGATATAGTGCTCATACAGCCCAGTTTATAAAGTGGTGTCTGTCAGTCCTTTGACACACACCCACCCAGCTAGGAGAGCCACCCAACAGTTTTAGTAACCCTGACACGAATATCAAGAGCCTGGCACAGTTCTCACATCAGGCTATACCCTGAGTCACAATTCCCTTCTTGCTTTCTATAAAACAAAGAAAGTGCCAGAGGCAGCTGGGTCTTAATCTATGTGTCCAGAAGATAAGGCTGTCCAATTCAAAACATTCTAAGTTAGCAGGCCACTGACAAACAGTTGAGTTGTTAGATATTTAGCATATGTGACAGTATTTTTTAAGTGTTCAGATTAATTTCTAGTTTTGACTACAGTTTTTTAAGTTTTCACACATTCCTGTCATGTTTTCAGTTTCAGAAACACAAATAGATAACTTCTGCAGTGATAAGCAAAACATAGATCTTAGACCTTGTCAGTGGTAAACAAGCCTTGTTTATCCACTCCTGGCTGCCAGAGTTCCTAGAGGCTGGGCAGGAAACAAGAGACTAAAAGGAGACTTTGACCAAGCCAAATGACAGCCTTGAGGAGGTCTGCCAGAGGCTGTAACTTACACCTGATACTCAGATCAGAGAGTGAATATTGTGCCTCCTACAGCATAAGAAGCTTGATAGAGGAGAAAGGACAAGTAATGATGGGAGAGCCTACTAGCAGGTGTACGGAAGCATCAGAACAACATTAATGGCAAAAGCATTACTCCTCCTTCCAGGAGGTCCTGTTGTCAGTAATGAGCCTTCTAGAGAGGAAGCATTCTGTAGGGACAGGTTGTAACCTAAGAACTACACCTTGATCTGCGAGCAGAACTCTTGATCCTACACGCACTCAATACCTCTTACTGTGCTAATGTGGTTTGCAGAGCAGGAAGAACAAGTATTTCAGTACCAAGATGGGAGTGCAACAGGTATCTTGCCATGACAGCTGAGTCAGTGACTAACAAGGAATTTGTACTGTGGATACTCAGTTTCACACTCATACTTCCTGCCCTCATACCTCTTGCATAGGTCCTGCATCAATACTTTACCACTTCACCTATTCCCCTTATGAAGCTCCACAAAGGTCCAATAAACACCTTACTTGCATGGTGAGTTTAAGAGAACTCTGTGGGCAAAAATCCCTCTTGTTAGGCAGAGGGAAAGGGTGAGGCCTAGGTATGTCTCAGCTAAAACATTCTCACTGGTCATGCTCGAGACAACGTCACCACTGTGCCAGTCTGGACTCCAGATACCATTATCCATGTCTGGGAGCCGAGTGACTCAGACTACTTGAGGGAGACAAGCACCAGACAGGTTACTTTGAAGATGATTCTGCTTCCAACTCGAAGGAGTTCAAGGGCTCAGCACAGACTTGTTAGATAAACTGGGAGCCCCAGTAACCAAGGTCCAGGTACTCCAGGCAGGTCGGCTCTGAAGGCAGCTCCAGTTGCTGGCCTCCACTTTTGTCCACCACTTCACTAGTCCACCTTATCTCTCAAGTGGCCAAAGTTACGGTATATTGGACAGACTCAAGAAACATACAGGGTTTTTTAATTGGCATTAAGAAGATGTACTAAATTTCATTTAACAATTTCTACTTGAAACTCATCCAAGTACAGTTAGACAATTAGTCACCTTAAATTGTCATTTTAAGTGGTTATGCAATAGAAAAAGCAAATCACTCACTATATCAAGTGCCTTTAAATCACTGATAGAAATCAGTGCCACAGGTTTACACTTCAATCCCATCTCAAAGGCAGTACACCCCATCCTGAAGCTTCATTGCCCTATGAAGACAGCCATGGCCTCAATACCACGTTTCCTGACAAAAGAAATCAAGGCTTTTTGAGATAAGCTGCAAATCAACATACTTCAGTGGCCTTGATGAGCTTTCTTCCCTTCCCAGGGTCATTGACCATGAGGTAGCAACAGCAGTGTTGACAAAACTTCCCCCACAGACAGAGTGCTGGTTGCTGGCATCGGAGGAGAGCAGGAGCAGCCTCGCAGGAGCAGCGCTCACAGCAACGATGACATCACCAAGGCAGATCTCCGCCAGCACAAAATGCAGCAGCACGCTGGGATCGAGAACTGCGTCCCTACTAACACAGAGTAAAAGCAACAAGCACACCAGGAGCCAGAGGAGAACCAAGTGACACAGGGGTATCCCTTCATTGCCTGCTATTTCTGAGCAGCACATGTGCAGCTCCTGACCTTGGATGCTCATTTGCAAGCTTTATTCAAGGTGCATTTAAAAAGAAATGGGACCTTCAATCAAGCCCCTCACTGCAGAAATAAGCATGGTACATTAACAATTGCCATTCAATTAATTATCCATACCTAATTCAGTTTTGAGATGCACAGCTCCTGTTTGGATTGATGCTGCAGACACTGACATTTTTATCCCCACAATCTCTGGTCACAGCTATATCTGAAGGCAGACTGTTACACAGCAACTACAAAAAAATCATTTTAGGAAGCTGCAGAGGGAAGTCAACTCAACTCTAACTCATCAGGCAATTAAACTGCAATTATCAAGACAATGCTGTGCAAGAATGAAGCATCTGAAGGATGCAAGACTGCTGTCAGACAAGCAGCACATGTCAGTGCCCAACCAACTTCAGCATTTAGGTAAGGTGTTAGCTGGACTCCTTTCTATGGAAGCAACAATCTCTAAATTACTCTACAGCTCTGCAAGAGAATCTTAGGTCCAGCAGACACGTGCAAGGTGAGGGTTCTGTACTTGTTTCACAGAGGTTCAATTTACTTCAGTTACTAACAAAATCACTGTATTCTAAAGGCAGGGACATGCAACAGTAAGTACCTGTGAGCCTACATCATTCACCAGTTTCAGAGAATGCAAACATCCAAGTGCCCTATTTCATAGCCCTTATTCTTGAGACAAGTACCTGCAAACCTTCTCTCACAATGAAGCATTTAAAAACACACCCTAACCAAGCACAGGCAATTTTGTTTACAGCCAAATGTTAAGTTCTGCATAAAGTAGTTTCATTTTAACACAAAAGTCAGACCAAAATCCCGTACATGTTAGAGACAGAGCTATTTATAGTTTTGCATAGATAGTTTGATGGTAATTGTCATGTTTCCTCAAGGACAAGCTTTGCCAGACATTTGCTGCAACAGGTAATTCTCACAATCAGCCAACACAAATATCTTAGAACACATGCTTTAAGAAGGTGCTGCAGAAAATAAATCTGGTAACCCTCCTGCTCACAAGCCTTCATTTTGATTAGCAAACTAAGCAAAGTCATATCTTCCCCAGGTCACTTCAGAGCAGTGTGTGTACATTTTACACTTTCAGTTAAGGATTTATCAATGTTGTAACATGTCTGTGCTCTTCAAAGAGTTTGATTCCCTGGCTTCAGCAGCAGGGCCAGGATGCCTGTAGTGCAGACTCTACAACACAGTTTTTAAATTCTTGCCACCCTGAAGGTACAACTCAGGGTGTCCTGTTCCCCACCTCTTCAATGTCATGACCAGTGATAGGATCACGAGAACAGCATGACACTTTGTCAAAGCAGGTTTAGGCTGGATATAGGGAAACAAGTTCTTCACCCAAAGGGTGACTGGGCACTGGAACAGGCTCCCCAGAGAAGTGGCCATAGCCCCAAGCCTGCCAGAGCTCAAGACTACTTGAACACTCTTAGGCACATGTGGGGGTGTCCTGTACAGGGCCAGGGACTGAACTTCTATGATCCTTGTGTGTCCCTTCCAACTCGTAATATTCTGTGATTCCATGCTGAGCTATTATCAGAGTATTTCACTTTGAGGACAGGGACCCTGGTGCATGACACCACAGGGAAGAAGAATGTTTAATACAGCTACTCCCTTCCACCTTATCAGTTATACTTCACACTACTGGTTGGGAGAGCAAGAAACTGCTATCAGATTTCAGAAGTCTTCCTTACTAAAGGGTCAGATTAGCCCCATCTAACAGCTTTTCTACACCAGATATAGGATATTAACATAATAGCACAGAGTAAAGAAAAAAACAAACAAAAAAAAGAAAACAAAACAAAAAAACCAAAAAGGCAGTGCTTGAAAGTTAACAGTATTAGAGCTGCTTTAATTCTGAGGACTAAGGCCAGGCAATCATGGTGGGTCCACTCAGTGCATGGAGGGCAAGTCATGTGTTCAGTCAGCTGTTGGGAGTCACAAGGGAGAGGGGGAAAGACAAGTATACTTGTTCTTCCTGAGTAAGCACAGCAACGAAGCCTTGATTATTTAACAAGGAATATTCAAATTACTCCACCCACTTTAACCTCAAATTCAGCTCCTGCGAGTGCAGGGTACACTGACTCCAGCAGCCTGGTTCTACTGGAACCGCAGCCAGGCTGCAGCTGCTATTCACATGTCACTGGTACCACCACAGCCTGCCAAACACTGTGGCATAACTACTTATGTACCATTCCCCTAAAAAAAGAATTCTCCACTTCCCCAGATGCAATTCCCACATGGATACACAAACTGTTAGGCACAGGCCAGAACTGGCCAGCCAGTGACAATACTGAGAGCTTTAAAGCTTCCATGCTGGCAAATGTCAAAGAATTGGGGGATCTTCATTCTATCATTTGTTCTCAGTTTACACATAAAAACCTCACACACACAGATCATATCAGCTCTGCTTATCAGGAAACATTTGTAGCTTTCCAGAAAATAATGTTGAAATTTCCAGCTTTGAGAACAAAAGGCCTAGAATTACTAG
>VXBB01000329.1:0-13288 GCA_013399915.1 Illadopsis cleaveri | reverse complement strand
AGGCCGGGCCGTGTGCCGAACGCCGCGGCAGGGCGGGCCCATCTCCGTGTCTGTCCGAAAACAAATGGAGGTGGTACCACCGGAGCCCGCACAGAGAGGAGCGGTAGGAAGGGACCTGCCTCCCCCGCCGGCTTGCATCGCGGCAAGGAAGTGAACACCGCGCCCTGGGCTGAGGGGAGGAGGAAAGGGCCAAAGAAACCTTCATGCTTTCAGAAATAAAGGATGGGGACACACAGGGACAAATCTGTTCTTTGGCGTGTTCTAAAATGTATTGAAGAACTAGCACAGAGTCTTCTACAGTTAAATTCGTATGTGAAAAAAACACTTTCGTTATTGCTATTAGAAATAAAGAGGCTACATTTTAGATTATATATATTATATATTCCCCCTGCTTCTGCTGGCATTTTTTAAATTAGAAATCTGCTACTGCATGACCACCTATGCATTTCCACTGGCCAAGAGCACAGCCCCAGTCTTTTGCCTGCCCTGTCCCCTAATCCATGCCAGAAGTACAAATACTCCTCTGGTAATCTATTAATACTTTCCCATTTGCAATCTTATGATAGTTGCCAAGTCATAGAGCAGCATCACATGAAAACAAAAAGGTAGCTCTGGACAAGACTTGATCACCAGGTACCAACTATAGGAAGCTACTGCAGTCACTTTATCTTATGGCAGATCACCAACCTATGGTGCAGAGGACATTGAACACAGTGCAGGGATTATGTCTGTGCTCACTGAGAAAATGCATCTGCTGGAGGATGAACATCTTAAAGCACTGGTACAGGGTCTAAATGCAGCCACTGAACTTGAGCCCCACAGGGAGGGTGGGGCCTGTGGGAAGACAGAGGTAATGCTAAAGGCAATCCTACCTCTGATACATTGCAGCTGTGTTAATTATCAAAGAGTGGGAACAGCCTTGCCCTCCTAGCTGTGGGTGTGATAAAGAGTGAGTTAGCTGGGCGGGGGTTTAGTTGGAATCAGATAGAGTCTGCTGGATGTGCTGCGAGGAGGAAGGGATAGGAGGTCGTGTAAGGGATAGAAAAGGTAAACTGCTGTATGAGGGACAGACAGGGTTAGGTGGCTGTGATAGAGACAGGAAGGAGCGAGCCAGAGCTGCAGAATGAAGAGAGAAGAAGAAGAGCTGAGGCCTTGAGTCTACAGACTAGCTGCTGGCATAAATGGACAGACCCTGAGAGCTATGTGGAGCTGCCTTTAAAAAGCTATAGAGAAAAGGTATGAAAGACTTCTGAATAACAAGATGCTGATGCTTGGAGCCCCCTGAAGTTTTTAAAGTACTCTGAGTGCAGTGTCTGTCTCAGCTTCCACAGGGGCCAACTTGCAGTGATACAAAACCTGATTGTGCCAAGGCCCCTCACACCAGACACATGAGACACATAAAAGAAATGGCTTTGAATTCTTTTGACAGCTTCCCCCTATTCAATAGCAACAGCCATAAGACCACTGCAGAGTTGTCATCTCTTTGATACCAGGAGGTGGCAATGCTAGCACCTTCCCTTGGATCCCAGCTCACTCCCTGAGATGAGAAGGTCCCAACACTTGCTCTGCCTTTGAATCAGCCTCCTGCAGAGGTTGTGGACAACATGCTGAGCACAGGCGACATCCTTATACAAGTATCTATGTTGGCCCTGGCAAGATAGGCAGGGAGAAACGACCCCATGCTGCTGGTCATGATGTAAGGTGGGCACCACCCGGCTTTGTGCTTGCTGTAGTTATCTGGGCCTAGACTGGTGGAAACCAAAGCTCATGGAAAAGTCAAGTGTCACAGGGGAAGGGGTGTTTCCATTGCCCAGACTTTGTGCTTGGGGCCAGAGAGGCATCCACATCCTATTTATAACCATAAACCCATGAGGCTGTCAGACAAATAGTGATAATCGCCTGAGCCTCCTGCAGGTCTCCCAGCTGCCCTGCCTCCCCAGCTACAGTGGTTTGCCAACACCACCACCACCTTCCCATTTTTACAGCCAGATCTAAATACCAGATAATTATTTTTTTACAGCTGTGTTGGGAGGTATGCCAGGTAATTTCACATGACTGTTCCCATACTCAATTGGAGAAGATGATCCAGAGAGTGAAGTAACTTCCCTGAGGCCAGAGTGAGTCAGTTACTGTGTCAGATCCATATCCCTCTAAACACACACATTTCTGAAAGGCTTTTTAAACCATAGGAATGTTATAAAAATAGGTACAGAGAGGGGGGAACAGCCAGCACAGAACTGCAAAGGCCTTTGCAGAACTGGCCTTCGTTCAGGGATCAAGGTTTTGTATGAGGAGTATGTTACCAAAGCAGCAGGTTCTATGAGCTGTTACTTACCAAGCACTGAAGCCTTTACAGTGAAGATCTGGTGAGCCTGAGAGCTCTCAGCTCATGCCATTAGTGGCTTTTATGCCATGAGGGCAGGCAGGACAGGCCAATGGCTGGTAGGGCCTGGAAGACTTTGCTGGACCCACAGTTGGTGCCACTGCTCTTCTCTGCATGGGATGTTGTGCGATGGGGTGGACCAGCCACGTGAGCTCTGTATCCAGGCATTTTGTGGCAAAGGTGGCCATGTCATGGTGTTGTTGCACCCAGAATGTGTCATGGGATAGGAGCCTGGTGCCACAGGACCTCTGTGAGTGGGACACTGTGGGACAGGTGACTTGCATGTCGCTTCTTTCTTAACAATGAGTCAGTGCTAAAAGATGTCCCAAAGACAGCTCTCTGTGGGTAGGAAACAAACTGGCTGCAATGCAGCACACCCTCTGGGATCTGCAGGTCCATCCTGGATCCTCAGAGACAGAGGTTGTCTGCGGCTGCCTAGGAAGTTCCTCTGGGACCCTCCATGGGAAGGACACAGACATGTCCCACAGCAGGATTCCCACCTCAAACGCGAGGCACCTCTCTGCAAGCACAGGGTGCTGCACATTAGTTTCAGATCTATCTGCTTCAACTCTTTTCAAGTGACAGATTTTCGCAATGCCCTCTTGTCTGCTCTAAAAGGAGAAGCAAATCCTGTATCAATGGTAACCACAAGAAGCTGGTATAATTTTGAGTGCATGTTTTCAAAGACTGTGACAAAGATACTCAGCCTTGAAGGATAAGGGTGTGTGAGCAGTGAGGTTTGCTTTGCTTTTATCTTGGACAACACTTCTCAATGCCTGGTACCTCAGCAGCTGCATTTCTGACCCCAGGGAGTTATGACTCACTGTTTGTAAATCTCTGAGCCACTAAATTGAAGGTATGCCTCGCAAAGCATGATCCTAAACTGAAATGTTTATAAGTGGGTGTTACAGCTTCAGCTATTCTGTTCCAGCACTCCATATCGCTGCCTAAATTTCTGTCAAATAGAAATCAGCACCTCTTACTTTGTTTAGATAAGCAGGTTCGCTCTGGGTTTGTCTTCTTCAGTGAAGTTCTCAACCAATGTGTGAGCAATGAGGCTACAGAAGATGCATTATCCCACCTACCCCAGCACAACACCAGCCTGAGGAATATCTGTTCTGCCCAGTTGCATCAGACACCAACATCAGAGCTGGGGCTGGCCTTCTAGGGGCTAAGGCTGTCTTTTAGTTGCTTTCTGGGTGACCTGTGTGGGGTTAAGTGAGTCACTGGCTGCCATACTTTCTGTTGGAGTGAATCAATTTGCTGACTCAGGGAAAAATAACACAAATGTCTTACCAAACACTTCTTAGCAGGCAGGCTATGTGTGAGGAGCCCAAGGTCTTCAGACAAATGAATAAGAACAAAGGATCAAACAATCCTCACATTTCTTTTTTCCATGATCATTGATGTTTTTCTTATTAGGAAAGTGACTGCATACACTGCTGCAGACCAATGCTGTTCACAAGGTGTTAATGCTTTTCCTCTCTTTGGGAGACCTGTGATGGGAAGAAATCACCACCACCCATCTGGCAGGGCATGATGAGGTTGTCTTTTGGTAAGGGGCCACTGCTGACCACCACATCCACACATGCCGAGGTCCATGAACAGCTGGGCTTGGGTCAGAGGTTTTGATTCAGCCAGGCAGGGGCTCAGGGGTGCCTTTGCGGGAGATTACATTTTCCAGCTGGCACTTCACAGAGCATGATCCAGGAAGGTCCCTGCCAGTGGATTCAAAAATTTAGTAACCTGGTGAGAAATGTGCCTGAGCTCAGGGCTCTTGGAGGGAGCAAAAGAGTTGCCAACCTGTAAATGACCCCCTCAGTGGCTGTCAGGGGGATCCTCAGCTTCCTGATTTGTGTAGCAGATCCTGGAAAACTGAAGCTTTAAAATCCAAGTTTAAACTCTACATGAACGACAGGCTCCTAAGTAGATATATCAGCATGTGCTTCCCTTTCCAAAAACAAGCTGAGAAAAAGGAGTTGCTCCAAGTGAAGATGGCAACTCCCTTATTGTGCAGAATGACCAGTGACAATTCCTTGCCAGACTTCGTTGCCACTGAGGACAATATCATGGACTACAGAGCTGTACTGTTCTCAGAAGGGTCCTGGCACCACATTTGCCAGACCTTAAAGAGTCAGAAGGAAAAATGCAGCACTTATCAGAGAGATGGGCGCTAAATCCCGTGGCGGTCCCGTGGCACCCGAGCACTGCACCACTGCACAGCCTTTCCCTCACCTTCCGTCCTTTACCCCGGGGACAAACCCCGTTCTGAAGTGACCCCAGCAGGGCCACTGCACGCCTCAGAGCGTGGCAGGCAGCGGGAGGGCACAATGAAACCTGCAGATCCCTCCAGCGCGAGGTGCTCGCTACCGCCGCAGGTCCGGGCGCCTCTTGCCCATCACTAAGCCTCACCGGGGGCTGCTGCCGGGATCGTGCGGGAGGGAGCTAGGCCCCGCCCGGCATTGTTGTCGTTGCCGAGGTGAGGCTGTAGCGATCGGCGCAGTACAGTCACCGCCGGGCGGGGCCGGGGCGGGCCTAAAGAGCGGCTCCGCCGGCACGGCCCCTCCGGCGCGCCACAGGCGCCCCCTGGGGGCGACGCGCGGACCTGGCGGGGGGCGCCGCGGGGACATGCCAAGGGGACGTGGCTGGTGGGGCTTTTTGTCACCCCTCACTGCTGGGAACCGGCTCCATCGCCCAGTCTGGATGGGGCAGAAGTGTCATCGCTGCCTGCAGCTGCCGGCCAGGACCCCAGCACGCCCAGCCAGGTCAGGGATCTCAGCACCAGCCTCTCAGGTGCTCCTATCTTGATTCTGCTGTGGGCTCTTTCAATGTATTTATTTCTGTGATTTCAGCCAAACGCGGGTGCTGGTGCCTCCATCACTAGCCGTGGGAGGTTGCAGCCCTGGGACAAACAAGCAGACAGAGAGGTGCAATTCTGTGTCAGGCCGTGCAAGGATTTGCCCCAGGAGCCAGCAGATCTCCCCTCTGCCCATAGCTAGGACTCCCAGCCTCCTCCTCTGGAGCCTGGAAGGACAGCAGGTTCCCTGCTTCCTCGGTTCTCAGTGACAGGCAGCATCTGTCTCTTTCAAGATACACACTTTTGCTCCTTCTCTGGCTTTGCAGATGCCAGTCCACCAAAGGCATTTTCAAGCTGTGGGTGTACCCAGGTCCTATGTGAACTGTGAAGTCCTTGAATGGCAGTTCTGATCACACCTGCATATTTTTATATAGTTAAAACAGTAGTGTTTCCTCTATCCAAAACATGCTCTGATCCTGTGACAAAATCCAGACCCACCCAGCCCAAAGCAGCTCTCTTGCTCAGGTTTTGCATTTTAACTGTATATGTGTAGCAGATTTTTTTCATTCACAGCCTATGCGTCTGCCTATGGCTATTTGAGTTACATTTTTACTAAGCTTTAAGAAGAGTTAAAAGTACTTTTTGAAGTGATGAAGTGTCCTGTTTTCCACATTTTTTTCCTCCTTATTTCAACAACACTCACGACACAGTGGTCTCACCCCTTGCAGGACTCACAGATGCTCTCCAATATTCTTTCAGGAGGTGTTCCCTGTGTGTTTCCCAATGGTTCATACAATTGCTGTGCACAGGCAGGTTTTTTCATGATTTTTTCCTAAGTCTTGTGGTCTAAACAGGAGAGAAAAAGAGATTTTTTTTTTTTTTTAACCAGGAAAAAATTATTTTAAAGAAAGTTGAACACTATAAGAAGTGGGGAGGGAGAAGCTACTGCAGATAACTAAATTAACATGAAAAAATACAGAGGAGCAGCCCCTGGACATAAACAGTGGCCCTTTTCCATGGGAAAGAAAACCTCAACCCCCCAGGTTCCTGATGTCAGTTTGGAGGAGGCATTTGGCACTCTAAGGGCAGCCAGAGTCTTAGGTTTTGACAGCTTTGGTCTCGGAGAAATCCTGCACCGTTTGTAATTTTAGGAGGCACAAACCAAGTCCCAGCCACAGGACCCCTGCACACGAATGGTGGCCCTTTTCCATGGGAAACTGTTGGGGCTTGAGGTGTTTTTCTTTCCTTTTCTTTACTTGTTACAGGTAGAATTTTTTCCCATTGTGTTGCTAAGAAGTCCTGGTCGCTGGTTGCTTGTGACGGTGGGGTGGGCAGGGGAAACTGGCACTCACTCGATCTGAGCCTTTTGGAGGGGAGGGGTGTAGCTGCGGCTTGAGGAAAGGGACTCACTCCTGCTAAACAAGTCCAGCCCGTTCCTGTTTCTTCTGGTGTGGGGTGAACCTCTGGCCCTGGGAGCAGCCACTGAACGGGGACTTCGTTATCTCCTGCCTCACTAAAGAGAGGCCTGTCGCGGTGCTGGGAGCAGAGTCACTGTTGTCCCTCTGCTGCTTCTTTGGCACTCCTTTGGTGCTTTTCACTACTCTGTAGCCCGCACCCCCTCCCTGCCAAGACCTCTCGCATCTTCAGCCTCACTCTGGAGTTTCGGATCCATCCCTTCCATCCCTTCAGCCACAGCTCTGGAGTTTCGGATCCATCTTTTCCATCTCTCCCCGTCTAGTCTGGGAAAAAGCTGCCAGTGCCGCGTGGTCCCCGAGTCCCTGCCACAGCGCCCCCTGCTGCCGCGTGGAGATCATCACACCTGCCCTGCCCACCGGGAGCCATCAGCGCCCCTGCTGGCTGTGACCAGGACAGCACTAAAGGGGAAAGTGCCCGTGGTCAGGGAAGCTGTTCCTGGGTTCCTGGTTCTGTTTATTATTAATGCCATAGTTATTGTTGTTTGTTTGCCTTGTTATACATACTAGTAAAGAACTGTTATTCCTATCCCCATACCTCTGCCTGAGAACCCTTTAATTTTCTAAATTATAATAATTTGGAGGGACCAGGTTTGAATTCTTCATTCCAAGGGAGGCCCTGCCCCTCCCTAGCAGACACATATCTTTCAGAGAGAGACAGAAACAAAACTCACCACCCCAGGTTTCTGAAGTCAGTTTGGAGAAGGAGTCTGGCACTCCAAGGGTAGCCAGAGTCCTAGGTTTTGGCAGCTTTGGTCTCGGACAAATCCTGCAACGTTCGTAATTTCAGGAGGCAGAAGTCTCCTCCCGGCCACAGGCCTCATGACATGAATGGTGGTCCTTTTCTATGGGAAACAAAACTAGCCCCCCTCGGGTCCTGATGTCAGTTTGGAGGGGTTAGGCACTCAAAACCTGCCAGAGTCCTAGGTTTTGGCAGCTTTGGTCTCGGACAAATCCTGCAACGTTCGTAATTTCAGGAGGCAGAAGTCTCCTCCCGGCCACAGGCCTCATGACATGAATGGTGGTCCTTTTCCATGGGAAACAAAACTAGCCCCCCTCGGTTCCTGATGTCAGTTTGGAGGTGTTAGGCACTCAAAACCTGCCAGAGTCCTAGGTTTAGGCACCTTGGTCTGGGAGAAATCCTTGTGAAATGAATGGGCAAGGACATCTCCTCCTTTTTAATGCCTTTATTAAGGTCAGCTCTCAGGTGAGGGCCCAAGAGGTTGACACGGCTGCTGCGAGACGCAGGGGAGGGACGCAGGGGGGGAAGGTGTTCGCGCAGGGGAGGAGGTGTTCAGCTCTGCCACACAGCACGGCCGGGGCTTCCTCCTTGCAAGAGTCCCTGGGAAGACCCTGGCTCAGTGACAAGTCTAGGGTTGCTATGCAGAGAGGGTACTATTTAAGCTATGGTGACAAGACATGGAGCCCCAGCAGGTAGCCGATGCTTTTCTCTGCTCACTGATGTAGTTTGGAGTTGGGTCTGGGCAATGGCTCACTTGTTTTAGGGGTTTTTAGATATCAATTCCATTTCTTCTGGGTAATAAGGCCCATGGGAGTCCTCTTCATTTGCATGCCGGGTGGTGTCATCGGTTGCCATGCAGTTGCCATGCGGGGGAGCAGCAGTGAGTGGCAGGGGCGATTGGATGGGAAGGATACAGTTTCAAAGAAAGGGGTCCCAGGTAAGTAACATTTAACAGAGAAAACATTTAGGAAAGGCATTTGCAATTACAATAACAATAGGTCTGAGCTAAATGGTATTTAACAGAGAAAGCTTTACAACAGGCAAGGTAAACAGTATCCAACTGAGAAGGCACTCCACAGTAACAACACTCAACTGAACCCAGGAACTTGTATTTTATTTCTTACACTTGCACGTTTGTAATTTTAGGAGTCAGCATCCCACTCCCTGGCACAGGCCTCTGGACAGGAACTGTGGCCTTTTCCATGGGATATAAAACTCATCCATCCCCAGTCCCTGATGTCAGTTTGGAGGAGGTGTTTGGTGTTCCAAGGGCAGCCAGACTACTAGGTTTTGCACCTTTGTTCTGTGAGAAATCCTGCGGCATTCATAATTTTAGGAGGCAGAAGCCCACTCCCAGCCACAGGACCCAAGACTTGAATGGTGGCCCTTTCCAATGGGAAACAAAACTCATCCCCCCAGGTTCCTGATGTCAGTTTGGATGAGGCATTTGGCACTCAAAACCTGTCAAAGTCCTAGGTTTAGGCAGCTTGGTGTGGGAGAAATCCTTGCATGTTTGTAATTTTAGGAGGCAGAAGTCCACTCCAGGCCACAGGCCGCTGGACATGGATGGTCCATGGTCCTTTTCCATGGGAAATAAACGTCACCCTTCCAGGTTCCTGATGTCAGTCTGGAGGAGGCGTTTGGCATTCCGAGGACAGCCAGAGTACTAAGTTTAGGCAGCTTTGGTGTGGGACAAATCCTGTGGCGTTCATAATGTCAGGAGGCAGAAGGCCACTCCTGTCCACAGGACCCAAGACATGAATGGCGGCCCTTTTCCATGGGAAACAAACCTCACCTCCAAGGTTCCTGATGTCACTTTGGAGCAGATGTTTTGCACTCCAAGGGCTGCCAGTTTCCTTGGTTTTGGCAGCTTTGGTCTGGGAGAAATCCTGCGATGTTTGAAATTTTAGGAGGCAGAAGCCCACTCCCAGCCACAGGCTGGCCCCTGGACAAGAACTGTGGTCCTTTCCATGGTAAAAAAAGCCTCACCCTCTCATGTTCCTGATGTCAGTTTGGAGGAGGTGTTTGGTACTCCAAGTCAGCCAGAGTCCTAGGTTTTGGCAGCTTTGGTCTTGGAGAAATCCTGTGCCATTTGTAATTTTAGGAGTAAGCATCCCACTCCCGGCACAGGCCCCTGGATGCGAACAGTGGCCCTTTTCCATAGGAAACAAAAATCACACCCCCAGGTTCCTGATGTCACTTTAGGGGAGGCATTTGGCACTCCATGGGGAGCTTAGTCCTAGGTTTTGACAGCTTTAGACTGTGATAAATCCTGCAGCATTCATAATTTTAGGAGGCAGAAGCCTACTCCTGGCCACAGGCCTCATGACATGAACAATGGCCCTTTTCCATGGGAAACAAAACTAACCCCCACCCCAGTTCCTGATGTCAGTTTGGATGAGGCATTTGGCACTCAAAACCTCCCAGAGTCCTAGGTTTAGGCATCTTGGTCTGGGTGAAATCCTTGCATGTTTGTAATTTCAGGAGGCAGAAGCCCACTCATGGCACAGGCCCCTGGACATAAACAGTGGCCCTTTTCCATGGGAAATAAAACTGCCCCCCCCAGGTTCCTGATGTCAGTTTGGATGAGGCGTTTGGCACTCCAAGGGCAGGGAGAGTCCTAGGTTTTGTGCCTGGATAGGTGCCAGGAAAAAAGAAGCCAGGGTTGCTTTTCCACAGTAGGTAAACATGAGCCAGCGTGTGCCCAGGTGGCCAAGAAGGCCAAGGGCCTCCTAGCCTGTATCAGCAATAGTGGGGCAGCAGGATCAGGGCAGTGACCAGTGCTGGGCAACGCTGCAGCCACAACTTGAGAGCTGTGTCCTGTTCTAGGCCCCGTGGAAGCAAAAAATCATTGAGGGGCTGGAGCATGTGCAGAGAAGGACAAGGGAGCTGGGAATGGATGTGGAGGACAAACCCAGTGAGGAGGTGCTGAGGGAGCTATAGTCAGAAACACTGGAGGCTCATGAGGGACCATTCAGGCAGACTTGCTGAAATCCCTACATGACAGTGCCCACCACAAGGGCTATTTCCCTGACAAATATCCCCTCACTGCAGCCCACTGCTTGACACTTTCATCTAATTTTTTATTGCCTTGTCGTTTGTTGGTTTGCTGGGTGCAGAAGCCCGATTTGTTTTCTCTTTTCCCAGCAAGCAAAGATGCTACTGCACCAACTTTCCTACCCTTTCCAGCACTGGATGAGACTCTGATGCAGTTTTAGTTTTCCATGTCTGCAGCAGCAAGGGCAAATGCATTGCTGACTCTTTGCTTCTTTTCCATTTCATAGCTGTCAAGAACTAAAAGCTCCATTTTGCAGAAAACACTGCTTGCTGCTCAGAAGCAGAAAGTCATTCAGGGGCTGCAGCGTGTAAAGACAAAGGTAAGGGAGCTGGGGAAGGATGTGGAGGACAAACCCAGTGAGGAGGTGCTGAGGCAGCTTTAGCCAGAATATTTGGAGGCTCATGAGGGACCGTTCAGGCAGACTTCTAGAAACCCCTACTTGACAGTCCCTGCCACAAGGGCTGTTTCTCTGCCAAACATCCCCTTGCTGCACCCAACCGCTTTAGACACTAAAAGGATGTGACACTCTTCTCTTTCGGTTTGTGTGCTTGTGCTTTGTCAGTTTGCTCGGTGCAGAAGCCCAATTTGTTTTCTCTTTTCCCAGCATCAAAGANCTATGTTCTCCACCTCCGAGAGTCCCCTCTTTCATCTACCACGACTGTGACAGTGAGAGTCTGGGTGCTGCAGAGCCAAGAACCTACACTTTGATCCTGTTGAAGCGTGTCTGAGCTGACCGGGCTGCCCAGAAGTGCGGGCTGACCAGTGAGACACGCGAAGCAACATCTAGCAGCAAGAGAAAAGGAGTTGCTAGCTCTTTGCTACTTTTCCATGTCAGATCTGTCAAGAACTAAAATCTTCGTTCAGCAAAAAGAACACTGCTTGTCGCTAGGAAGCAGAAAGTAATGGAGAGGCTGGCGCGTGTTCAGCGAAGGACAAGGGAGCTGGGAATGGATGTGGAAGACAAGTCCAGTGAGGAGTCTGAGGGAGCTTTAGGCAGAAAAACTGGAGGCTCATGAGGGACCGTTCAGGAAGACTTGTAGAAATCCCTACATGACAGTGCTCAGCACAAGGGCTGTTTCCCTGCCAAACATCCCCTTGCTGCAGCTGAGTGCTGTAGACACTGCAGCAGCTGGCACACACTTGCCTCTTTCAATTTGTGTGCTTGTGCTTGGTCTGTTTGCTTGATGAAGAAGCCTGATTTGTTCTCTCTTCTCCCAGCAAGCAAGGATGCTACTGCACCAACTTTCCTACCTTTTCTACCACTGGATGAGATTCCACAACAGTTTTAGTTTTCCATGTTTACAGCAGCAAGAGCGAAGTCGTTGCTAGCTCTTCGCTACTTTTTCATGTCAGAGCTGTCAAGAACTAACAGCTCCATATTGCAGACTGAAAAACTGCTTGTCGCTGGGATGCAAGAAATCATGGAGAGGCTGCAGCGTCTGCAGAGAAGATCAAGGGAGCTGAGGAAGGATTTGTAACACAAGCCCAGTGAGGAGGTGCTGAGGGAGCTTTAGCCAGAAGAACTGGACGCTTGTGAGGGACTGTGCAGGCAGATTTGCAGAACCCCTACAAGACAGTGCTCAGCACAAAGGCTGTTTCCCTGCCAAACAACACCTTCCTGCAGCCGAGTGCTTGAAACATTGCAGTAGGTGGCAGCCTACTCTATTGGTTTGTGTGCTTGCGCCTTGTCGCTTTCCTTGGTGCACAAGCTCTGTTCATATTCTGTTCTCTCACCAAGCAAAGAAGTTACTGCAGCAGTTTTCCTGCTTTTTCCAGCCATGTATGAGACTTTGATACACTTTGAGTTTTCCATGTCCGTAGCAGCAAGAGCAAAGGCACTGCTGCCTAGTTGCTTGTTTTCTATGTCAGAGCTGTAAAGAATTAAAAGCTCTCTCTGCAAAACTGCATTCAGTTTTCTGTTTGTGTGCTTGTGCTTTGTCAGTTTCCTCAGTGCACAAGCTCTGTTCGTTTTCTGTTCTCCCAGCAAGAAAAGAAGCTACTGCAGGAAGTTTCCTGTTTATTCCAGCCCTGGAGGAGATTCCGATACAGTTGGAGTTTTCCCATGTCTGCAGCAGCGAGAGCAAAGGCGTTGCTGCCTAGTTGCTACTTTTGTATGTCAGAGCTGTAAAGAACATCAAGCTCTGTTTTGCAGATATAACAACACTGCACTCAGCATTCGGTTTGTGTGCTGGTTCTTTCTGGCTTTGCTTGGTGCAAAAGCTCTGTTCATTTTCTGTTCTCCCAGCAAGCAAAGAAGCTACTGTAGCACCATCACTGCCTTTTCTAGCCCTGGAAGACATTCTGCTGCACTTGGAGTTTTCCTGTGTCTGCAGCAGCCAGAAGCAAGGTCCTGCTGCCTAGTTGCTTCTTTTCCATGGCAGAGCTGTCAGCAACTCTAAGCTCTCTTTTGCAGAGAGAACGCTGCATGCAGAGCTAGTGGCCTCGGTGGGGGGTTTCTGTCGGTTTGCTTGGGGCAGGAGCCCTGTGTGTTTTCTGTGCTCCCAGCAAGCAAAGAAGCTACTGCAGCACTTTTCCTGCCTCTTCCAGCCCTGGCGGAGATTCTGATACAGTTGGAGGTTTCCTCTGTCTGTCATGGGTTAATAGAGTCTGGGGGGTTTTTTTGTTAAGACAATATCGCTCTGTTAGGACCTTAGAATTCTTTAGAAAGGACAAGGACCTATCAGAGGTTAGGTTTTGGATTGACATGTAGTTCTGACCACTCAGAAAACAGAATGTGACTTTTGGTGCTACCCATATAAGATGAGGCTGGGTTTCAGACTTTCTCTTTCCCCGTCTGGCGACCGGTAACGCCATGGGCAGCTGAGGAGAGCCCAGC
>VXBB01000328.1:945170-1026562 GCA_013399915.1 Illadopsis cleaveri | reverse complement strand
GCCAGGAAAGACAAATCAGAGGCTCTAAAAACTGTCAGTTTCATTCCTGATTTTCATTCCTACTAATCACACCAGCTTTTCCTTTAAACCATCTTACTTACGTGTGCACTGTGTTACGTAAAAACCAAATGATGCTTTGAATCAATGATTTCCCTGCAGGGCATTTGGGGGATTTATATCCTCTGTTATGTGTTCTCCCTCTGGTTGGGAGGGTCCAAGCCAGCCTTCCCTACTCCTCTCACTGTGCTGCTGCACTTTTCTTATAACTGAGTCCAGTCTCCTGTCTGCCTCTTGGGCATTTGAATTCCCCACCTTCATGTCATTATCTCATGTCCTTGCATTTCAACAGTTGAGTGTTGGCATTGAGGCTGTTCCTTAACATTCAGAGTGAAATACGGTGACTCCAGTAACAGGCTACTCCTGGGTTGGAGACAGAGTTATCTTACTAAATAGTCCTACTCTTTGTGCCACTTGTTTTCTCAGGAAGGAACTTCATTCTGTTTTCACAACTGAATTTTTCTAGCAGAATCCTAATACAGGGATCTTTTGATTTGAGATTCTCAGAATTTCATTTTTTTTCCCCTGGTGCTACATAGTTTCGACTTCCATAAGTTTACTTTAGTGAATGCAGTACTTAAAATTCCAGCAACTGTGCTAGCTCTCTTTGTTATACGTACATTGAGAGAGAAACTCAGTACAATTTCATGCATAAAAAGACACAAGTACCAAATTAAAGAGTCTTTTTATTGATCTAAACAGTGAGGTGTACCTGCCTTACAGAAAATATCTTCAGGCATGTTAACTCTGAGATGGGTGTGTGCTCAGAAGTGTAACAGAATACCACAACGAAATATGGCCATTACAGGGAACTGTTTTAATGGTCATGAATGTGACTGCCTTGTGATAACATGGCACTCTCTACACAGCTAACAGAAATCCTGATGAGCTGCTGTGGGACTTACGTACACTGCCTCACACACTGCAGTGAGTCTGGGCTGTGTTTTATAGGACTTGGCACAAAACAAAGCATTAAAAGAGTGAGCTGGAGAGCCCACAGGGGAAAGGATCTCTGCTGTGCTCTGCCTAGAGAGGAAAAGAGCCAGCTCTTTCCATGGTTGATGCAGCACATACGGGTCTTAGCCCATACACTGAGATGTTGAGCCTTGCTGACTGCAGGTGTTATGTTGTGCTTTTCAGGGCTCTTTCCAACTGTTTTGTGCAATTGGACAGGAGTATTTGGTCGAGGTAAAGGCTGGAGAATATTACCCAGTAGCCCCAAAGTGAGAGCCAGGCTCAGGAGTGGCACTGGGGCTGGATCTGCAAACTGAACAGCTCTGTACTCATGGTTTCCCACATGGTCACTCCTTGCCCACTGGGAGACCTCTGGAATTCTGACACATAACCAGCAAGCAAAATACCAGCTCTGTAACAGCCTGGCTGCTGCAGCAATCCTCCTGTGAATGCTCATGCAGGAGCTCTGATTATACAGGCACTGATTTAAAAGCAATGAATTTTGGGGGGAACTGTCTCAAGCCACTTATTTGACCATAACAAGAGTTGATGAGAATTTGTGCCTGAGGTGAACAAGAGACTGTAATGGTAATAATGTCCAGACCCCACTGATCTAAGTAAATAATAACCAGAGTTGTGAGATGAGCTAACAGCTTCAGACTATCTTTTGCTGCCTAGTTAGGTGAACTGTGTCCATCTTTCCCTTTACACTTTCTGGCAAATGAAAGATACACTCAGTGTTCTGAGAGTTTCTGAGAGCAGAGGACTGAACACTGTTAAAAATACCTGGAAGTAGGAATAAGAAATCTGAGTGGCAAAAATATTTAAGCAACTCAATTTTTACTTTTACTTTTACTTTTTTTTTTAAGCAGAGTATTTTAGATAATAACAAAGCTGCTCTTTGCTTTGCTAGTGGCAGCCTGCATAAAGAGAGGAGCGTATTTTAAATGCCAGAGTGTTTCTTATGGGGTATCTCATGCATGGGGCCCATAGAAGACATCCTGCTCTGTGTCCCCTGTCTTGGTTGAAATGATGCCGGGGATGATGACCCTCAGAACTTGTCTTTTGGGTAGAGGTTTGAACTGGAGCAAGGGTGTCATTAGATACTGTTAGACTGTGCTGACCGTATTGCAGCATTTCAATAAACGTTCTCTTTAGTCTCTAGTTCTTGAATAATCTACACATAAGCCAATAGAACAGGTTTATCACCTGACAAAGAATTGTGTACAAATGCTGTAGGGCACAACAACTCGGGGAGGAGAGATAATAGGTCTTTTTGCAAAATGTCTTATTCGATGCTGTTGTGCCATGGATCCAGATAATGATGGGTTCAGGGTATTTTTTTTCCTCTTTAGAAAAATGAAATATATTTCTGTGGATCCTAACAATGAAATTTACATTATAATGCATGGCCTTTCTAACCTTCTGCCTGCAGTGTTCCAACTTGCCTTGTTCATAGTAATGATTAAAAGTCTCCCGAGCATACAGTATTTTTGGATGTTAAAAGATTTTATAAGAGGAAAATCTTAGATTAAAATCTGAAGTTAAACAGCATATAAGGACAATTAAATACACAGTTCTCACTTCCTTACATTTTCCTCTTTGGTGTATTGCCTCAGGTTTCATTGCTTGTGATCAAAAGATGAATACAAAGTTCAGACAGACACAAATAGGTCATCCTCTCTTGCCTGGCGGTATCAGTATTGTGCAGCTGTAGTTGAGGTTTGCAAGATCTTTAACAAAAGTTCATTTCTCATTCAGAACACAGACAGATTTGTGTTGCTGAATCCTTTTCACATCCACTCACCACACAAAAAAGCATGTGCTAAATTGAGTTCAGCCCATAGCAACAGTTCTTCTGATAACCTTGGAATGCAGACTGCATGGACAGAGGACACTTTAAGTCTTTAGGAGGAATACTTATTAAACAAGCCTCTGCTTTTATAATAAAAGCCCAATTTTAATAAAACACTCACAGGCATTCTCTTTCAAGTAACTACTGCATTTATAGAGCCAGGTGTTCCTCTTGCTTTTATCTCACCACTTCTAGCACAATCTCAATTTATGGTTTTAAAATTTTTACTTTCTGGCTTTTGTCCATGTCTCTTTATAATTGGGCTTTTATGTTTAACTCCATTCTTGCCATCATGAAATCATGAAAATTCAGTTGCTACTGCTGTTCGGATGTTGCCGTTTCAATAGTTTAATTACAGTGCTCCTGGGACTTTCTATCTTATTGTTTATCAATCTAATCCAGATTTGATTCTGAGGAGAAGTAACCGTGGGGAATGACTGAGGTGAAATTTCACACTTCTCTTTGTTTTCTGGCTCTGAATGGTAGGATGCTGTGGGAGGCACACAGACACGTTTCTACTTTTCCTTCCCTTTTGTCAGCACTTGTATCATACAGCAAAAATCAGAGTATTGTTCTTCTGCTCAAGCTTTCTAACAAATAGAGTTCAGCACTATGGATGTCTGCTGGAAGGATCCTGGAGTGGGCTTCCACTCTTTCCTTTTGTTCTATACCATGTGCCCTGCTCACCTTCTAAGTATTTTTGTTTGTCTAACGATGATGAAGCAGCTCCACAGAGGGAGATTAATGGGCATTAGGTGATACTTGTCTGTGTGTCCTCTCTGGAGTTCACCCACAGAGCTGGCCTGCAAAAGAATCCAAGAAAAAACAGATAAATGATATTTCAACAGATTATCATCTGCTCTTACTGGATAGAATAAAACAATATAAATAAAATGCTGCGTCACACAAAACTTTCAGACAATAAAAGGTGAAAAAATCCCATTAAAATTGAGTATACATGGAATATTTTTAGAGAGTTAGCTGTCTCTAGTTTCATGATGTCATAGCTGCATATCTTTATCATTAGCCTTAACAAAGGATGTGTGCCATGTTCATTTACCAAAGCCACTGAAGATATTTGCTCTTCTTCATTTTAATTTTACCCTTCTGAATTTTGTCCATCACTGTTTCATCCTGTTCTTCCCTTTGGATGCACTTCCTTTTTAACAAAACACACTCCTATAAGCAATAGGGTCTTCCTATCATCCTGCACTTTAATATGTTATGATCCATTCTTTAGGAATGCTCTGCATACCTTTGCTCAGAAATAAGTTATGTTGGCTCTTAGTGAAGATGGTGTTTCTTATCTAAATTGCCCCCAGGTTCCTCCTGGGATTTGGATGCTTGAAGTAGAGAACTAGATCTCCAGCAGGTGTAAATCAACACATCATAATTGATTTTAATTATGCATGGTGTCTTCCTATACTGGCAGATGACCCAGCCTGGAATTACAGTACAATAGATACGTCATGCATTTCAAGGAAGGAGGCACATTGTTTTCTCCCTGGAAGCATCCAGCTGCGTTTCTTGTAAAATGTTCTCCAACAGCAACAATGCACAGGGTTGAGAGTCTTCTAAATCTCATCCTTTAACAGAGGAGGTGTTTTTGTGGTACAGGAGAGCTTCTTCCAGAATTAACCTTCCCTGGTTCAAGATACTGTCATAAGCTGCCAAATCTGTATTCACACAGCAGTGAAAAAAGTAAAAGCCTTTCTGCTAACCCCTGTCTCTGGGATTTAGCTTGGTGCCTTCTCTTCAAGCCGTGATGAAGTCATGAGGACTTGATGAAGAGTTGCTCAATATTTCTTCCTTAATAGTAAAGAAACATTGTGGGTTTGGACATGATCGAATAAAAGGCTGGTTCTAAATCCCTGCTCTGACAGAAGACAAGCATGCCAGTATATTTTATGAGATTTATGTGTTAATTAGACACTCCTCATCAGCCAGCCCGAGATAGGAATTGTGTTCTCCAGAAAAGAGTCAAAATCTTTCCTAGTCGTTGTGCAAATTACACCTGATTTGGTTGCTAAATCTGATGTTTACACATAGGAACAGACACTCAAAAGCAGAAAAGTACAGAAAAGTTAAAAACAACTAACTACCAAAAAAATTGGTGTGGTTCTCCATCTGAAAAGACAAAAAGGAGGAAAAAATACCAAAAATCCAGTTAATTTTGATGCTTTTATGCTAGAGGACGACATTTGATACAGCAACATAAGTGATAGCAAAATTCATCAGCTAAAATTGTTTTTACAGTTTGAGATGGCAATTGCTAACAACTTATAGTCCTGATTAAAATAAACAAAACTAAAGAAACAAATGAAAATTAAACTCCCTTTTGCAAACACAGTTCATAGACAGAATGAATAAAAGAGACCTTTTTTTCTCTCCCATGAAAGCAAAGGAGAGTTGAACTGCCAGTTCCTTAAGCCAATTCTTAAAGCATTTTGTGACTGAAAAGTGATGAAAAGAGAGAGTAAGATGAGGACTACTTAGATTGGCACCTCTCTATGATGAAGTGAAAGCTGTGTTCTGTTCTCTCTGGTCGATGCCTGCCATGAAATATGTGTACCCCATATACTGGGATCAAATTCTGAGCCTAATTGTTATAGACTATAGACTGAATAATAAGTTAAAGTCTGCAATCCAGTCTGATTATGTGCAAATTCAATGTGACACAGTCCTAATCTGAAATGTATAATTAAAGGTCATAGCAGCATTTCCTAGTTTCAGAGATTGATTTTTTTTTCCACCCTAACTCAGCTACTCAGATACATTTTAAGGAAAATTTTATCTGGAAGAACAATCACATCCTTTTAAAACTGCTTTTCATATTCATATTTGCAGAGCAATGTTGACCAAAAAGAGTATAAACAATGACTTCAGGGAGGCGGTTTTCATGAGTAAGATTGCACCATGTAAATATGAATTCTGGAATTAGACCTGACTGGCAATTTTTGTAAATGCACAATCCCATCCATAACGATATTCAGCACTTGCTTTGACCCAGGTTTATTAAATTTATCATACATAGCTGCATCACAGCAATTACTGCTGGAGCTGAAGGTGGGAGATGGTGAATGCTAAACTGTGCAGCAGAGCTGAATTCTGAAGACAGGAACTGTGTTTAGGCAGATGTTGATTTCACAGAGCAGCTTTGCCATTTAACAAGTCAGTGTGTGTGGGGAGCGATGCACAGCTGGATGGATGTGGCAGGTGCAGAATGTACAGATGTGTGCTGGGAATGAATGAATGCAGTGCTGCTGTGGTAAAGAAGGTCATAGGATACTTTGAGGTGAAAACTCCTGTTCTTTACACGTGGTGGTGAGAACTCAAACACATGAAACCCGGGCTCCTGGTGCAGAAAACTGGTTCTGTGGACCACGCTTCCTGAGGCAGAACCGTCCATAAAAGAATTATTCACTTCCTACCTTGGCAAGCCTTGGACACAGCTGAAAACACCTGACCTGGTCAGTAGAGGAGCCTGAACACAACCACTGGAGTCTCAGCAAAGCTGGTACCCTCACATTACAGACTGACACCCAGTCCCACTTCCATCCCATGGGATGAGACAAGGAAAATGTCACCTAACCAAGGACTGCAATGCAAGTCAAATGTCCAAAGTGACAGGCAATTAATGCAGCTTTCTGAAAGCAAAACGAAGAAAATAAAAAAATCCCTGTATGTTATCTCCTGAGAGTGGAAGAGTAAATAAATGCTATCTAGGGTTTACCAATCAAGAAAAGGGCAGGAAAAAACAGGCCATCAGCATTTCTGCTGCTTATCTGAGCCCCAAGCAGTCAGGCTATCCAATTCAAGAAGTAAGGTTCCTCTGAAGATATCTCTGAAGGTCTACACTGAATTTCTGAGCCTGAATTACCTAAAATTTTAGCTGCACAGCAGAGTCTGGAAGAAGGAAGTCACTAATGGTTGGGCTGAGATACTGTATCATGCTTCTTTGATATTCAACCTTAGCATAGCATTTTCAAAATAAAAAGGCCAGTAATTCTCCCTCCTGCTAAGGAACAAAGTTGCTATGAAGATGGAAGATGGTTGTGTCCGCTGAGTTTCTTTTACTGCTCTGCTTCTCTTAAATACCTTGCCACAGTGGGAGGGGAAGAAGAAGAAAAAAAAAAACAAACAGGGGAAAAAAAAAAGAAGCAAGAGAAAATCCCTGAAGTTGCCTCTAAGTTTACCCACAAGGTCACATCTATGTTTAAGTGCTTTGCTGAAATAACTTCTGCTATTAGGGCTCTGGCAAGGACTATCTCATATTTTATGTATGAATTCTGAAACCCCTGGTTGATGTTATAATATAAACCCTAGTAATTATTTTTAATATTAAGGCTGAAGGTAGCAGTAAGCAACTGGATGCAGACTATGAGGCTGCCCTTGTCCTGAAAAGTTTACAATCTAATTAGGAGTTGAAAGTGGTCTGAGGATGAACAGTCACACATCTGCATACATATATATTGTTCTCCTCAGTTCCCCAAAGAAATGCATAAAACCAAATCCACACTTCATTTAAATCTACATTTAAAGAAAATTAGATCTTGTAAATAAAGCTGAGTCTGAGGGGAGAAAAACACACAAGTAGGATTTCCCAAGTTGCATGGAAAGTGGAGAATGAAGAAAAAATATACTCAAAAAGTTATTCTTTTATTAGGCAGGACCTGTTCACACAAATTAGACAATAATCAATGAGAGGCATATAAGAACTTTCACTTTGTTATAAATTTCCATCTTTAGCAAAGATAGACTTAGTAAATTAACATCAAAGTCCCAAAAGACTCATGCAGACAGATGCTAGGAAATCTTCTAGAACAATGATCTTAGTGTGCTTCAGACTTCACTCTGTATGATGAAGCCCATGACATAACAGAAAAATTTTAGCTAAAAAGAGCAATGTAGATATACATGTAGGAGTATTTAGTAATGGCATAAGACAAAAATCTGTACGTTGTTTCAGTTGCATTAAAAATATGATGAAATTCAAATAATGAATGCCATAAAAACAAGAGAGAATGTGTGCCATGTGAAAGGTCAAAATGACATTTTGCCATCTTTAGGGTTTGCCAAAGCTGTGCTTAGATGTCGCAATCCTCATGACAAACTCTACTGCAACCTTGAACATGGAGGGGTCTATATTTGGAGCAAGTCCATTGTTTGAATGTGTTGTCAGAGCAGGCTGCTTTCAGATGGGTGAGGCAGGCACAGTTTGTGTGAGGAATCTCAATCAAAGCAAACCCACCCTGGATTTCCATCTCAGCTGCAACTCTTGCTTGACTTTGTGGCTCCTGTTCCCCCAGGGGTCCATTATTCTCCCAGCACAGCACGGCCCACATGTCCTCTCTTCTACAGACCACATAAAAATAAAATACAGGATAAACCAGGATTTTTTTCTGTGTAAGGTGATGGGCACTTTCTTTTATACCAAAACCAAAAGTAGCTAAATGCCAAAGATCTTTGCTCTGATTATAAGACATCACCACTGTCCATGAGAAGTCTTACTTATATATATAATCAAATAACTCAATGTATTGGATTGTAGATATAAAATATCACAAGAAAACCATGCCCCAGGCTTTGATCCCATTGCTTTGATGTAACCCTGTGCCACTGTAAAGTTTGACTCTGCCTCAGAGTTTGGGAGCAGACTCTCAGCACTTTGGGTACATATCTGGAAAAGAACAAAGATCATCCAAAAGTTTCTGCTATTTGTCTCAGTGGCCAGTAAATGATGCAAGAGAGGTGAAGAAGATGTTGACCTCCTTTTATGTAGGGAGGTATTTATTTATCTGTTTGTGGTTCACCAGGAAAATCCTTCCCTTTTAAAGTGTACTTTCACAGAAATTGCTGCCATACCCATCCTACATTAATATTCAGGATCTGCACTCATAATCCATTGCTAAGCAACACTTAACAAAATTGATCTTGCATTAANATGCAAGAGAGGTGAAGAAGATGTGACCTCCTTTTGTGTAGGGAACTCTGGAGGTATTTATTCATCTGTTTGTGCTTCACCAGGAAAATCCTTCCCTTTTAAAGTGTACTTTCACAGAAATTGCTGCCATACCCATCCTACATTAATATTCAGGATCTGCACTCATAATCCATTGCTAAGCAACACTTAACAAAATTGATCTTGCATTAAGCAAGCTCTGGAGCTTGAATAATACATTATTTCCTCTTTCTACTTAAAATCAGAGAAAACCTCTGCTTGCTTTTTGAATGTCACAATATTAAAACTGCATTTTAAATATAGATTTTAATTGCTGGGAAAGTCCATTTGGATTAAGGATTGGATGCAAATTCACAGTTCATACTCTTTAATGCTAAGAGTAAATAAATTGCAAAAAATTGTTCAACCCTTGAAGAATATGGAAAAACTCAGAAACGGAACGCAGTGTAATACAGAGCAGTCATATCCCATTTTGCATTCTGACACATCCAGGGCAATACCTTGCCAGTTTTTGCGTGTATATCTTAAGCATCTCTGTCACTGTTTATTTATATTCTGTATTAAGATTACACAACCGAGTGCATTTATATGCTGAATAGAGGAGTTTGTGATTCCCATACCTGAATTTTATGTACATAGGAAATAACCTTGCCTCTCTGGAGTTGTCTGAATGGCTGCTGGGGATAGAATTCCATGCCTTGAAGTTGCTAGAAACTACCTGTTTTGTCTACTAGCCCATTCCTCTGCCACTGCAGGGTAGTTCCCCTGAGTATATTCACCAATGCCTTAATCATCCTCTTCTTAAGAGTCTCAAGCAATGTCTCCTTTGGGAGTTCTCTGCACAGCCTATTAGTGTAGACAGTGCTTATTTATATCCATCCTGCATTTATTAAGCCAGAGTCCTTCCTGTCTCTATCCTTCCAAGCCCCTGCTACACCAGTGCAAGAGAGAGTGCAAGGAGTGATTACTGAAGGTGTAGGGGTTGGGATAAATATGTATGACTCCACTTCCATGGAATTATTAGCTATCTTAAAATTCTAAAAGTTGAGCCCTAGAGAATATGAATTGATTTTATTTTCATTACCTCACTCTTCATTCAATAGGAACTAAGTCTGAAATATAATCCCCAACATAAGGGTTAATTTACTGATATCTCTTATTATTTTTGCTTATCAGTCTTCATCAAAGTGTCCAGTATCCATGCTGTAACACCTGGGACTGATGTGAGGAACTTTAATCAAAGCCTCTTCCAAGAATCTGTACTTTGCATTCAGGAAGTGTATGAGTTGTTTAAATGAATAGAGAACATAAGTTATGTATCATTTGCCCAAGAGAATTTTTTTGGTAAAATGAACCAAAACACACCATGTCCTTATCTGGAGGTTAGGTTTTTTTTCTTATTTGTCTTCATCTGTGTAAAACTTTATGCTGTGACTTAAAGAGGGAGGGAGTTATATTTTTTCTGTGGAGTTGAGAACAATTCATTACTCAGTGCTTTCCCATAAGATCCTAAATGACATTTTGCTTTTGCTGAATTGTACCCCATATGGTTCCCTACCACTGGGTATTTATTAGGCATAAACCAGGATTTGTAGAGTCCTTGTACTCTGCAGGGAGCACAAGAGCATCTACCCCTAAGAAGGCAGAGGGAGGCTGTCACAGTAAGCCAGCCAGAGTCAGTGTGGGTGCCCCTCTGTCCTGTCTGGGTTTCAGAGGCAGAGAAGCCTCAGGTGAGAGCTGTGGGATGCATCTGGGACTCAAACCATGGTGCTGGTTCCCATCTTCTTGTGTAGCTTTGTGTCTCTAAGGAGTACAGCTTTAGATTTTGAACATCCAACAAGTTTTCCATATTCTGTTGAATAAAACATCAGCAAGTGATTTAACTAATTAATTTATTTTTTTTTTTAAATTTTAATATGAAGTCTGGAAACAAGTCCAGTCTGTCTGGGCAGGCTATTTGTTCTTTTGACAGTTTCTCACAGCAACCCTTTGGACTATGAAGGATGAGAAATACTGGGCAGGAATCTGAAGCCACATTTCAAATTAATGGCTTAATCTGAAGCCACATATACCAAGCTACCAGTACAACTTATTGAGCATGTTTAAGCTCATTTACATATTTAGAAAAATAAACTGAGACATAGGATTACCTATTTAATTGTAGTTTCTTGCAAGAGTGCTGCTGAGGGTGACAGAATAATGTAACTGTTATATACTTGTTTCTAGATATTGTTGTTAAATTCTCCTATTGAAAAGGACAGCAGAGGACAGGCAATTCTTTTTATGAGGCATCAGTGTGCTGGTGATTGTCTCCTAATGTGCTCTTTTGCTCAGTGTGGTCTCTCTTGCTGGCCTAGGTGACAATATTTAATAACACATGCTTCATTTGAGGCAGGACTTCAGACATTTTCTTAGAGTTTTTAATGTCTAAAGTCACCTTTGTGTATATCTTCATACATTTTTCTATGAATCCTTGGGGAGTCACTATCTTTGCCTCTTTAACAATTTAAGAATCTCATTTTTAAAAGTATATGGGCCAGGAACATGCAGAGCTGACTTGCACTAATAGTATTAATTTTTTTCTTCAGGGGGATCTCAGCTGTATATTTGGAACTTGCAGTTTTTACTTCATCTGAGGTCAGACAGGCTGGTTTTATGAACTGGACTCAGAAAAACATATATAATCAAGTGGTACACTTTGTTCTCAAGCATTTCTGTCCAATATTCTCGAGTGTGTGTATGCAACCAAGAGCCCTGCACTTGTAGATGAGGAAAAACAATCTCAAAAGATTATTTTTCAGGTCCTCTGGCAATGGTAATGAATTTTCTATATTCAGTTTGAGCTAGCAAAGTACTTAAGATAAGTGTTCACTCTGATTGAGATTAAAAATTTACTTTTTTATTGGAAAATTGTTGTTAGGTTTCTGCAGACATAATGGTCTCCAGAGCAAGAGAACTTACCAATCTCTTTTTCCTTTTTCTCCTTTTCCTTTTCCTACCCCAAGGCCTGAAGCTGCCTCTGAGAATGAGATTTTCAGAACCCTCAGGCCACAGGTGGGACATCAGGTCCACAATCATCACATTTCTTAGAGCTCCCCTGGCTCCATTTCAGACACTGAGGTCAATCCTACTTGCATCTCTTCACCTCTTCCAGCTAATGCCACACCCAGTGCCTCTCTTCCCTCCCTTCCCAAACTCTTCATCTCAAGCACTTGGGCTTCAAGGGATTCGGTGGTTGTGTGAAACAGCATTTGGTTCTCCATAAGGGTCCAAGTTATTGGCAAAGAGAATTGTCAGCTTGCCTAGAGAGTTTAAGATTCACACCTAAAATGTAGCGACAGGCAGAAAGAAAATTGTTTCCCTGCTTTATCCGAGAGTATTTCAATCAAGCACATCTTCACATTATCCCCCATAGGAAAGCATTGAAGCCACAAAAACTTTATGAGTGTGCAAACCATTATGGCTCAGCTGTGGCTCATCTTTATTGTTCTCATCTATAGACATCAATACTTCTATTTTATTTTGTTTAATGAAAAGAAGGTTCAGCGAGAGGCAGAATATTTGGTCCAATAAATCCCAAGTTCCAGTTGTTTCTACATTGCTCAGCACATTCAAATCTGATGATAACCAGATGCAGCTGGGCTGATGCCAAGCCTGGCCTCTGAGCTGCAAGATGTTCTGGGACTCCTTGTCCATCAGGCAGCACTGGCTCCATGAGCTGCAGGAAAGCTGCTGCTTTTGTAAGGATTTTAGTATGTGGTTATCTGAACAAGGGAAAAGGGGGAATGGAAGAGTGAAGCAAACAAAAGGAGAAAGGGAAGAATGGAAGAAATTATCATAAAAAACAATAAAGAGCTCAAAATGTGAAGGCTGTATAATGTAGCCTTAAAGATCAAAGAAAAATTGCAGCAAAAATGGGGAAATATGAGAAAGTTTAAGGAGGAGAAAAGAAAGTACAAGCACACTTGAGTCTTCTTTAACACTTACATGAATGCTAATTTAATGTATGTAGTTCTGCCATTAATGATGCTCCATCTTCCATGCAAATTTAATTTCTCAAAGCTGACTGTTAATGTAAGTGTTGTTATTTATTATTGTCTTCTGCTGTGGTGCCTGGCAGATGTTCAAAACAGATCTTACCGTGGTAAATATTGAACAAACCCATTTTATATTCCACATGTTGATCTCCAAACCTCTGTTTCTGTTCATATATTATAGAAAGGCTTAAGGCAACCCTGTAAGGCAGTTTGACAGTGGCATGATATCTTCCAGGTTGAAGAGAACTACAAAACTTCATACCAGTATTTCATCCCAGCTACGTAAAAAGTCTGAGGATAAATTTAATTCTAATGACCTTTTCCATCTGAAAATGAAGGCTGTATTGGCAGAGTTAACTCTGGCATTAAATGGTGAAACCTCTTCACTGCAATATTTATGTTAACCGATTTTTGTGATGTAATTCCTAGTAAAAGTTCCAGTAGTAATAAAAGCCACTATAAAATACAGTTGCCATTTCACAAGAGACTTTGTGAAATACTATAACATTACCTTTGTCATGATCACCATACCCACTAGAAAGATAAAAAATTGAAACCATTTGTCAAATATGCAGGGATTATCTTCCCATTAAATACTTACTCTTTAAATTGATGAATGTTCTGATGTCACCCAAAAGGACTGATTCATGTCAGTCATTTTTTTATGTTAGTCTGCAGGTCCTGAGGGCAGCAATCACAAGGCCTACCTTACACCTCGTGTGCCTCTGATGTTGTAGGCTCTTTCTGGAGTTGATAACATCCTTCACAAAACAATCCACAGTGGCTAGGATAGACTTCAGCTCCAAGGCATCATTCAGAAAGACTTGTTTCTTTTCCCTTATGACAGAGGAAATTGAGGATTAGCCTCAGAAGACACAAGTTAAACATTGTGAATATCTGCCTCAATCTCATTTTTCAGCTTAAGTGTAACATTGTATTTGATTACATATTTTAGGTGAACATGAGTCTTTTCAATTTTAAACATATTTTTCTCTTCCTACTTCTAGACAGATGTGGGCAAGACAGCTTTGCAACTTGAGAAAGATTTACCTAGAAAACCGCCTGCCACTTTTTTATGTGATAAATAATTTTATTTATTAATTTTTTTACTGTTCTTTTACTTGAATTATTTTGTTTCTTATACTCTTTACCATAAACTGTGCTCAGCTTTTACTTCCTCCAGGACTTGCCATTATTTCAACTCACTTTAATCTGGGTTATTTCAACTAATACACACTAGCAAATAGATTGCAGAACATGATCTTTCCAGGTCATTGGATGTTTTCTCTTTCAGTGAAATCACTGACATGGGGGTTAAGTGCTTCAGAAGGTTGAGAACATGGGGGATTGCACCAGCTGCAATGTCACCAAAGTAACTGGGGACACTTTGCCTGCTAGAAATCCATAACTCTCCTGCCATGGGACATACAGCACCTCTGGTGGCAAGCATTTAGCAAATCCTTGCAAAATTCCAGGCACTGTTGCAATAAAACGTGGCTGTCACAGGGAGCAGAGGCCAGGAGCAGAGGCAGATAAAGAGGTCAAATCAGAACCTGTATTTGTAGTATTTTTGAAGAAGAATTATGGCCTGTTGTAAAATGAACAAATGTCTCAGGAACTTTGTGTAAGCCACCGATCATTTATTGCACAGGTTAAACTCGATTTTTTTTTCTGCACAATTGCCCAGCAGAGCTAACAAAGCTGAATCTGCAGTTCTGAGACTCACAGGAGGAAATAAAACTCCTATCTATTAAAAGGATACAGCAGTGTATGGAAGACACAAAGGGTTCTTAAATAAAGGTCTGTCCCACTGCATGCACCGGTCATGTGATATATTTTTAAATCAGTTTAAATTACCAGAGCTGAATTTTCCTAATCCAGTCAGGAAGGACTTTGGTACAGGAAAGAATACACTTTGAACATTTGCCACTGTAAAGATTTTCTTTCCTTAGTGAATGTTTGAAAAAAAATTAACTGAGTGAAATTGTGACACACAAGAGAAGGGGGAAAACCATGAATAAAGTCCACAGAAGCTTTTAAGTGCCACTACAAAGGCTGCAGCTTCACCCTCAAGAACTATGGAAGCCATCAAGGTGGTGAAAAAGTGAATCTTGCTGTCAAATTTAAATAGGGGAAGTAAAATCCTGCACATGCTAAGGCTTCTGTGCTATTGCTATGGACTTTCCCTTGCTGGGTACAGAGCTGCTGGCTACAGGCTCTGATGTGAGACCAGGCGAGGGGAGCTTCAGGGAAAGCAGGAATGCCTGACTTGGTTTTCCACTCACCCTTGATTTGTGTTTCTGCTGCTGGCAAGGCTGGTGCTGAAGGCTCTGTTTGTTAACTGAGAGTTCCAAAGTGCCCAATTAAGACAAGGAAGACATTCCTCTGCATGGGAAGTTTAGTCTTCCTTGAGATCTGTCCCTTGATTCTTGTGTGTGTGAAATGCTTTCTGCACCAGAGGGCTTTGCTTCCAGAACAAAACTGGACAGGCCACAGCACGGAGAGGCTGGCAGGGGATGGTTGTCAAAACAACTTCTGACAAAAAAAAATATACAGTTGAATTATCAAATAATATCCAAAATCAATACTGTGGCACTTTTTACAGCTGTATGTAAAAAAAGAGAAAAAACAAAAAAAGATTTTTACCTCTTCAGTGTTTCTTCTAACTTGGAACAAAGGAGCTGTTTACATCCAAAATACCAAAAACTTGAGTCCTCCACAACATGGAGATCTGCAATACTGTAATTTTGGATGAGAATTAGAGACAGTTATAGCACTGTCCCAAGATAAAAACCAGCTGACAAGGGTGGTTCAATTCTAGTCATGGACAAGAAACAGTGTGGAGGTGAAATGCTGCAGCTGCTGAGTGATAGAGATTGCTATCAGGATTAAACAGGAAGGCTGTGTTTTACAGGATCAAGAAAGATTAGCCATGTGTTTAATATGGGATTATGAAGTAATTAAATAAATGAAGACACATTCCTGACACAAATTCTACACGTAAAAAAGTAATTACTCACTTTATATACAATGTTTCTGTAATTTATCATTCAGGTCTTTGACTGGCAAGTAGAGCAGTCTATTTCATACTCAGTGAAGTCAACAGTACTGAGGTCACCAAAGGACTGAGCTTGGTTCACTGTGCTAACAAGTGTGTTTTCCAAGGGTGAACTAACTGCTCCTATAATTATATAATGTGTAGAACTCCTGAAAGTTTTGGGGGGAAACAATGTTCATCTGCTTTTTACCAGCCAAGCCTAGGAATTCATGAGTTGAAGAATTGGTCAAGGGAGAATTGAGTTGGTCGGATCTCCAGTGGGATCAAGAAAGCAGTAATTAGTGCATCTAGTAATTAGTGCAAAATTGTCATGGTGCATAAAAGTCCTCAAATATTTAGAAGGTAAAGGGGTTTGTGCCTGGTGGTGCTGAAATGCAGCAGTATCTGGGGTGAAACACGAGTCAAATGGAGCTGTCTGAAGGTGAATGGCCATGGATTTCTGTAAGGTCATGGGGGAAATCTCTTAACCATCAGATTTAAAATTGTGAAAGATCTTTAATGTCTGTGCAGAAGAGACAAATTCTCTGTTGTTAAAAGCCTTACAAAAAAGCCCCATACAGAATAAACTGAACAGTATCCCGTTACTCTAAGTAAGAAGGAAGGAAGCTTGTGTTGACCCTGCTAGGTGGAAGTTATAAAAAACTTCTCTCTCACTGAAATGAACAGTTTATGGGATGGTCAGTGCACAACAGAGAGAGATTTGAGAGGAATATGTGCCCTGGGCCACCTTCAGCACAACACGACAGTCCATTGTAGAAGGGAGGACAGAGCAAGGCTTTTAGGAAGGATTTACATCCAAATCTGCAGGGCTTTGGTTTGGATTTCTTCTATTTGCTGCTTTTATTGGGTTATATTTTGCCCTCCTGCAGGCGTGTAGTTTTCATTAGATTCTATGTGCACCAAGGGGAGGATTCAATGCGGGGCACTTAGGTGCTTGTGTTTGTTCTCTGCTGTTAAAATTAATAAAACTTCACAGGTTTTTTTAATCCCAGAGGATTTTATTGAGGTAACATCATATTTGGGAACTGTATTTAAAATCAGATTTAGGAATAGATCTATATCCTGTATTCAGTGCTCAGATGCAGCAGTAAAAAAATAAACACGACCCCTTTCTGTATTACTAAAGAAATGCCTAATGTGTCTGTCAGGAATGTGGAATTAACCTTGTAGACAGTTTTTTGGAGAGAAAAAGCATTATTTACAAGACAGTTTAATGAACTGTATTTGAAAAATGTCATACGGAACAGTAGTCGCAGCTGTATTTAAAATGACCGAATCAGGTACATGTCCTCATTTTTGGGCATCATATGGTATATCAGGGGATGAGTTCCCTGATGTAGGAAACCAGCCAGTCCCTCCCTCCCACCTCCTCCACTGGCAATGGAGAACTCTCTTCTTTATCCCTGGAGAAAGGATATCTCCTCCTTTCACCCAGTTCCCAGACCGATGTAGCTCCCCTTGTGTTTCCTCCCCGTTTTTAACAACAGGAGCTAGTTCTCACTGCACCCTTCTGACGACCTGGGCAATATCTGACATTCTCCAGTGCAGGATCAAAACCTCTTCACAGCGTGGGATGTGCTGACCCAGGGAGGGAGCTCTTTCCCTGAAGAAACCCGGAATGACCTCTGGGCTTTGGAAATGTCACTGCTTCTGTACATTGTAAAACCATTGACTCAAGACAGTCATACCCTCCCCAGGGCTTATGAAAGCTGGTGCTTGATGGGGGTTGATGTTTTTAAGGCCACTTTTATGTCTCTTCAAACTGCACTGCTAGTGAAGACTTCACTGATGATTTTCCTGAAGAGATCGTCCCCAGATATGATCACAGCTCTCCTCTCCAGGTATCCTCACAGACCTCTTCCACAGTACTCCTTACAGACCTTTTTCTCAGGATTCCTCACAGCCCTCCTCTCCAGGTATTCTCACAGACAGCCTCCCCAAGATTCACTGAATCCCTGAATTGTTGGGANAGACAGACAGACAGACAGATAGACGGACAGCGGCACCGCCACAGCACACACACACAGATCTCCCCAGCACCGCCACAGCACAGACACAGATCTCCCCGGCACCGCGCACAGCTCAGCGGCATCGCGCAGGGCTCAGCCACAGAGCACCGCGGCNCTGGAGATCACCCAGTCCAACTCCAATGCCAGGGCAGGGTCACTTGGAGCAAGTGCCACAGGAACGTGCCCAGAACGTTTTGAATGTCTCCATACAGGACNCTCAGCGGCATCGCGCAGGGCTCAGCCACAGAGCACCGCGGCACCGGCAGCAGCAGCAGCAGCAGCAGCAGGACAAGCATCGCACGGTGCTGCGAGCCCCGGCCGGCGGCACTGCCCGGAGGTAGGAGCTTCCTCTCCGCCCTGGCAGCCAAACTTCGCGGAGCCAGCGCTGGCTGCGCTCGCGGGGGTCTTGGCTGCGGTTCCGTACCGCCGTGCTGATGTCCCCTGGCTGGTCTCCGCCCGGCCCCAGTGGCCCGTTTTGTTTNATTGCTCCTTGTCCTGTCTCTGGGCACCACCGAAAAGAATCCACCAGCATCCGCTTGGCAGCCGCCTTTGCGATATGTGAACACTACCTCTCTTTCTTTTTTTTGTGCTTAGCTCTCCCACCGCCTCAGGGTCCCGCGGCTGTTATTATTATTGTTGTTATTGATGCTGTTTGTTCCCCGCCCCTCCGGGCTGGGCGGGGGGGCGGCGGGTCTGGGCAGAACCGGCAGCTCCGCAGCCAGAAGTTGCCAAGGGCTGTAAGGGGCGAGTGGCCCCAAGTTGGGTCCCCTCAAAACTTCCGTGCCCGAGGAGCCGCTGCTGCCCTGCTGCCCCTCGCCTCTGTCCCTCCTCTCTCCTCTCCTCTCTCCGCTCCTCTCCTCTCGTTGCAGATGTCGGGGGTGCTGGTGATCGCTGCCTGGTGCTTCCTGCAAGTGGAGAGCCGGCATCCTGAAATCATCACGAGTAACAGCAATCATGGCAATTTCCTGGACAACGACAAATGGCTGAGCACCGTTTCGCAGTACGATAAAGACAAGTACTGGAACAAATTCCGGGATGTAAGTACTTCTCTCTTTAACGCGTGTTTCTCGTTCCATTGGCCGCAGCATCCTTTCAGGGGGCTGCTGGCTGCCAAGAGCTGTGGGTAGAAGAGAAATGCGGCTTGGGCAACCGGTTGCTGCCTGTGTGAAGGATGCTCAGAGCTGTTTGGGAGCTGGACAGACAGTCCTGGCATTCTTGATTTCCCTATCGATTGGGGCAGCCTGGGCTCCCTATCAGTCTCTCTGTTCTTACAGTCTTCGATTTTCCTCTGGGGAGGAACTTTGAGTGAAGTTTCGGTGCTCGCTGCTTAAGAATCTGGTTAACTGAAAAATGATGGAATGGTGTGTGTGTGTAAGAAGGAATACTTACCAGTTCGAGCCACAAGGTGGTAAACAGCGAAGCTTTTTGTGCCTGCAGTTTTTGTGGAAAGGATTTTATTGTAATTCTGCTTGTAGAGATCTTTGAGGCTGGTAAAGTGTTGGAGGAAGCAGTGCTTCGGCTTTTTTTTTTTTCCTGCAGTATGGAAAAAAATGGAATGTTCAAGATGTGTTATGATGTGTTATCTGTATAAAACAAATTAATTTCTGAAGCTCAAAATTAATTCTAGACTTCCCCTGCTTTGAATATAATCGTGTATTAAGTCAATGACAGTGCAACGGGAAATGCAACTTTTTTTTAATAACAGTAATATTTAAATAGTTCCTTTTACTTCTGCTGTCTGTACACTGAAAAAGCTTTTTTGGAGCATACACAGAAAACTCTGCGTCAGTCTGCCCAAGACTGTATGATGGAAGCTTTACTGTTCATGGTCATGAGCGCAGTGAGGTAAATGTTCTTTATTGTCTGGGATTTGTGCACCATAGCCACAGTGAGACTCAAGGAAAGGGAAGTCTAGAGCTGGCCAGCTGTTCTGGTAGTACCCTTCTGTAAGAATGTTTATTTAGGAATCCTGGCCTTTCATAGGATATTAACAAGTCAGACTTTTATGCTGTGCGTTTGTCTCTGTGATCCCAAATTTGTATCCGACTTTGCAAAGAGGAGGTACAAGTATTGCACTTAAATGTGGTGTGTCCCTGCTTAGCTTATTCTCCCTGTGTTTTTGTGTAGTTTTGGGCATCTCTGTGTGAGAAATGCTGCTGGGAATGTAAGCATAACAAAGTGTGGCCTTAGCAGTGGTATCAATTAGCAGCTATCTTGGAGTGTGTCTTCACATGCAGTCACCGATCCCATCCACCTACTGGGACTGCTGAGTTCTCATACAGAAAAGGGGGTTCCACAGTAAACATGGATTCTCAGATGTACCAGACTTCAAGGGAATCTTTGTTAATATCTGATTTAGTCTTCTGGGGAACAGAAGTTAAGGATTTCACGTGTTAATTTCTGCATCCCACTTGACGTGAGAACTCAGCAGCATTTGAAAATGGTAAATTGAATGAAGGACTGACACATTAATCTGAAAACACTTCTAACTAGAGACAGATTTGTAGCAAGCAATCTTTCAACAGTCTCCTTCCAAATGGAGGCCTCATGTTAATCACAAGACTTAAAGGTTTTATTTAAATTTATGTAATTTTTATGTTTTCTGCTTCCGTCTTTTCTCTTTAAAACTGGAGTTCTTGCAACTTCTTTTCTTGTCCCCTTTCCCAAGTCTCACAAGTCCAGAGAAACTATTCGTCTTCCTGTGGAAAATATTCATGAAGAATACCTCTCATATTTCAAGATTTCACAGCTACGAATGCTTTTGTAGACCTTCTGAAAATGCTAAAAAAACCTATAAAGCCTCAAAATCTTTTATATGTGAAGAATCATTCTATGGAAAAGTAATACCAACCTTAACCAGTGGTCTACCAAGCAAAAGCAAATAGTATAAAGTTCATGCAAAGCTTAGGTATCTTTCTATCTGGCCATCTTAATGGTTCTATTTAATTAGTTTAAAACTAGCATGTTGCATATGATTATTCATGAAACCTTTTATGGAGCAAATTAACAGAGGCTACTAATCATCTCCTACTAAGCCTTTTCCAAAAAGAAAATATAAAAAGCTTACATATGTAATTAAGCTCTTAATTACTTGTCTTCAACCAAATTGATTTAGTGGATCATAATCTTCCATGAGTGGTTCTGTGTCCACAGATGAAGACATGCATAGGTAGAGTTGCTGCCAGCATAGCAGCTATAGCAGTGGCAGCACACTTCTTGCATGCAGAGATGTGGTCAGAAGAAATCTGATCCTTGCTTCATGGCTGTGCTGTTGGAGGTAGATTGTTAAAATATTTGTTAAAACATTTCTTAAAAGACTGCCTGATGAGACGTATCGTAACAGTATTAATTGCTGTGCATGGACCAGACCAGCATTTTGTGGATAAGTGTTGATATCTAGGAAAATTATCTTCCCTCTTCTCCTCATTGCCAAACTAATAAACTAATTTTATAGACTCATGTCTACATGAGGTTCTCAGTGTAGGCTTTGCACAGTGGGCTGGAGTACAGAAGTGGTGTTGCAGTTAAAACTTTCTTGAATCTGACACTGCAGTTACTCCAGGGCAGCAGCCCTGCTTTGCACCCTGTAAATCAGCAGTGGCAAGGTTGCAGTAATTAGCACAATTACCCTTAGCTGCTCTCTGAAATTTATGTCATGTTATGTAAAGATTTGCACAAATATTTACATGTCTGTGCCCTTCTGCACGGTGGGGGGAAACACTGAAGGTGTGGAGCTGAGATTTGATGCGTTTGGGCATGGCCACTTTATGTGCATCAGCACAAACATCTGCACACACAGATGTGCACATAAATCTGTCAAAATGGTGCAGCACTGGGTGGGTTGTTTACCCAGATGACATGTAATCGAATATCAAATTTTAAAATTAGGCTTTTCTCAACTTTTGTAGTTATTCTTTTCAAAATCAATTGGTTGGTCGGCCTTATTGAGCTGTGGGCCAATATGGCCTAATTTGAGGAGAAGCTATTGATTGATTTTTTTTAGTATGATCCATATTTCTTTTGGGCAAAGGCAGCATGGTAGTTGCACTTATTGTCTTAGGAGTCGCTACTTTTCTGTGAAAAGAGAGCACAGAAGTACACCTCATTTGCAATCTGCATTACAGCCACAGAATCGTGTTAAGTTTTAAAACATGACTGAATTCAATAGTGTGAAATGTGTCATCATTTTCCAAAGGCCTCAAGGGATATGTCTAAAACAACAGTTTACAACACAATCTTTTCATGTGATTTGAACACAATTTGTTTATTAAGTTCTCCATTTTTTAAACAAACAACTGTAAATAAATAGTAAGACCAATGTGACTGATCTGTTGTGAAGCATTTGCTGTTGAAAATCTTGTATATTTTACATCTGCCAGCATCAATAACGGTGTAATGTCTGTGGTATTAATGAGGTTTCAGTGCAATCTGAACCTGTTATTCCAGTCTGTCTTTCCCTTGCCTGCCATGGACTTTGTGTGATTCATGACAAAATCTTAGCTGTGTCTTAAATTGCATTTTTTCAGCTAGGGATAATGGTGTTTTTCTTCCTCACAACTGTATGTTGAAGCTGGAAATAAGAGAGACTGGAGCTCAGAATCGGTGGTAATATGGAATTTATTATTCACCTAATCCATATATTGAATGTGTCTTGGTACATAAGTAACTGACTAGTAAGTTTCTAAAAAATAAAAACTAAATCAATGTAATTATTACTGGAAAAAGAAAAAAGTAAGCAAGGTGCACTCTCTAGGGAGGACCTCCAGCTATTTCCCTTGTGCAGATCTGAGGCTTGGAAAGCAGACATCAGGATTATGAAAGTCAAATTAGACCTTCTGATACCATGAACCCTAATATGAAGGCCTCAATCTTTTGATCAAACCTGTTGAGAGGGATCCTTTGGCTTGAGAGGAGCTTCAGAATAGGTTTGATAGGTGAATGTGAAGTGAATTCTTATGAGCCTTAGGAAGCATTTATTGTTATGGGAATAGGCACACATGTTATTGTAACAGGTCACACTGCAGCATCTCATTGTGTTCGTAGAGGCTTGGCACAGAAGGCACAGAATAAATGTCATTTTAGTGTTAGATCTGCCTTTCATCAAAATTATACGAATGGACTAATTCTAATACTTCTACTTGGAGTTATGTCTATTAAATTATTAATGCTTAAATATTAAAAGGTAATAAGTTCAACTAGCCATGGATTAAACTGCAGAAAAGGAAGAAAAAGTTAAATGAAGTAAGAGGATCTAGTAGAAACCACACAAGGAATTTCTATGAAGTTGAAAGCTAAGAATCTTGGCATGAACTCTGGTTTCAGTGCGTGTTTATGCATGGCAGGCTGCCAGACCACGTTCTGAGCATTAACTAAGCTGTTTCTCTGAATTTTATTTCTTACAGAGTTTCAGTTCAGGCTATCATGTTGAAAACCCCATGCATTTTATGCCTGGAGATGCCTTGAGTCTGTGCAAGCCTAAGAAGCAAGGCATGAAATGTCATCATCTGTGTGTGTACGTTACTCAGACTTACTGGGGATAAATAGTTACACATTCATGCTGAGGATAGTTATCAATAGATTAGACAGATATTAAACTTCTGACACAAACCACTGAAGGGACAATTTTGTCAGCTATTAATGTACATCACCTTTCTGAGCCTGGAAATTCCTCCTCACACCTGATCAGAAGTGTAAGTGTTAGGTGACAAAACAAATACAGGATTAGGAACTGGGGGATTTTTATTGTTCCAGCTTTGCCACTGATGATTTTTGTCGTTTGGGCTGGCTCTTCGCACTTCTTCACTGCATTTCCTCTTGTTGGCACTTATCTTTCTCTGATTTTTTTAGCCCCAAATTAGAAGTGTGGTAGTGAAACTTGATAGCAGAGAGTTGGAAAACATGACCAGTACTGAGAAGGGTTGGAATACCAAGCAGGCAGATTTGGAAGACCTTGGGAACTCAGGTAATAGAAATGAAATGAAATTTAAAAGTACAAAGTGGAAGGTCATGGAATTGAGAGCGAACACAAATTTATTCTGGGTCCCTGGCAGCTCAGCTTGAAATAGATGAGAGGGAAAACCTGTGTACTTTCATTGATTTGCAGAGTTATTCTAAGTTACAAAAGTAATGCTACTCTGAGGAGAGAAAATATATTGTAGGAGTGCAGAAAATGAAAGATTTCTGCTTCTGCTGAAGAAGTAAAAATGTACACTGTATAGAAGGACCACTTAATTATGACTATTGTGAGCACTTCTGATCAGTAAAATTCATGAACGATTTTTATGGAATTGGTGATCCAAAGGCCTTCCAGCATCACAGGAGAAAAGACCCTGTTTTAAAATAATATAATATATTAATTTACTCACACCAAAGTCATTACAAAGGAGTGGATTTTCTTCAGAATGTTTATTGAGAAAAGGACACCAAATCCAACACCGTGTCAAGATGAGATAAATCAATAGATAATTTGTGACAAAAATAATCTCACTGATAAATTCAGTGATAAGGTTATGACTCCACCCACAGTTGTGTTTTAAAAAGTTATCTAAATGAGCACTTCATTTTCAACATGTAACTTGTATCTTAACAAAAAAGATTATGATCTAGTGAAGAGCAATAAATGAACATGGATTTGGGGATTCTAAAGGCCCTGGGTTTTTATATCACATGTCCATGAGATTTAAAGCCCCTTGCTGGATGTTGTCTTGCTCCTCATCCATACAGTGTGGTGGAACTTGATCTGTGACACCCAAATATCTCCTGCTCTGCTGGGATTTTTGAGGTAAGAGGTCATTTCTGTAGACTGGGTTCTTTCTGCTGTCCCTTCTCTGGCAGTCACTTGCCTTCAATGGGTCTCACCAGCAGGGATTTGATACCACTTTTTAATTTTTTTTCCTATGTTGTATTTAGGTCTACAGGAAGAATGAAGTATTTTTCTGCCAACAATTTATTAACAGGACATCTCTTTTTTCTTTCTTTACCTCAAATGTAAGCACAGGTTTTTCTGTGATGCACTTACTGGTACATTCAATAAATACATTCCTGGAGAAACCATTCAGGTCCTGCTAATTATTTGTAGTGAATTTAGTCATAAAGAAGGTTACAGTACACTTGAAGAATATCTGCTGACTGGGTAATGGATGTGCCAAGTGGCTGGGTTGTGACAGGACACGGGCACCTCAGGCTGGCTTCCCAGGAGATTATCATTCCAAGCCCACCTTGAGATTTAATTGAAGGTGAAGACTCAGTGTGTGTGTATTCCAGTGGATCTGCTGTACAACAGAGTTGAAATGTGATTTATAAGTCTACCCAGGCACTCCTAGCATAGGTTGTCTCTTAGAGCGATTCTTACTCAACAGAGGGACAAGGCTGGAATATAAATGTGATCGAAAAGTACAGCTGAGATGTACTTGCATGAAATTTAAAAGAATAGGAAAACATGAGACTGAATCTGTACAAGTGTAATGCATAATCATCTTCTTACAACACAGGAGATATGCTTTCTGAAAAAGCCTTTCTCAAACTTGACACTTTCCTTTTGCAGTGGACAAGGGGAAAAATAGTGGCATTTATGTCAGAATAATTAACATGGAAGGTACAGAGAGCCAGCTTTTTCTAATTAACTGACACTTATCCAGCTTCCCTAGGAATTACCTAAGTTAAGTAGGTCAGTACAAAACTAGGGTGTTAGTTTCTGTATTATGTTTCGAATTATAACTTTAATAGTTTTTCCTCACTTACAGAAGGGTTCTGCAGATTCCAGTCACAAATCATATCCCTATCATGAAATTCTGTAGATTTAAAGTTTTCTCCAACATGTATTATGCATTTTTAGAGTAACCATTCTTGTGTTCTACTGCTTGCCCCTGTCCTGTCCTCCCCTCCACCCAGGTGGATTTCTTTTCCATAGGGGCTTGTTTAGTACAAATTTAAATTGTAGTTTTTTCAGATTCCTGAGGCATTCCCAAAGTGAAAAAAAAAAAAGGACAAAATGCCACACAAATGAGCCATATGTCAGTGTAATATAAAATGGGTTGATTGAAAATCATTATAGGAGGCTGAGTTCTGATGTCAGTCAGTGTAAGAGCTGTATCAAGCTCAGTTATCTATGGGTAAATGATACCAGTTTTATTTTAGGTAAGTTATCCAGGGTTAGGGTCGAGAAAAACAGGTCCATTATTCTCAAGGGCCAAAAGTTACAATTTAAAGCCTATTTACGATGCCCTTTTTTGACCATCAGGGAGATGATTACCTTTTTTTGGGGGGGAGGGGGTGGGCGCAGAAGGTGGGGGGATGTTTCTAAGAAATTTTAACTGTTTGCTTTATACTTATGGTTTTAACCATGATGCTAGAGATGTGTGATTCCAGTGTCTTTGTCAATGTGCTTTGAGGGTAAAATGCAAGCCTCTCTGAATTTGGGGTGGAGCAGCTGAGCTCCCTTTAAAAGAAATAGGACTTCATGAGGAAAGTGGGGCTCTAATATTACACCTGGGGTGTGAAAACCTTTTTCTTTCAGATAACATCTGCTTATGCAAGGACTGTTTGATTATTCCTTTCCTTAAGTAACCAAAACTGAGATTTGTCCAAAGGAGCTGTAGTGAAGTCTTGGTTTTGTTGAAGCTGATGCCAAATTGTCAAAGACTTTAGTGAGGCTTCAGTTTGATTCTTGTATTGCTAATCTTCCTTTTCTCTTAGACAAAGAACAGTACACGACAGACCAGTTAGATTAAACAGTTCTTTTTGCCTTTTGGAGGACATTGTGGAATTGGAAAAGCCTGAAAGATCAGGTGTCTGGCCAGCATAAATAGAAGAAGCTCCCTCAAAGTCCCTGGAAGAATCAAACTATCTGAAAATCAAACATCTGTAGACTACAAAGTACACACTTTATAGATTTCAACCAAAACAAGAAAGCAGAGTTGACACAGGGTAAAATTCAGGTGATGCTGCTGCTGCCAGGGTGATTTTTCTGTACTTCCACCACTTAACTCTTCCAGCATTAGAAAGGACTTATGGCTGTGGAGTTACCAAGTCCTAACTCTGAGTAAGCAGTCTGTCATTAGCTAGATAACTCCAGTGGTTATCATTGGGGTATTTGCTGTAGCAGGTTGGCAGCTAAAATTGAATTACACGTTTGGACTGAACAGCTAATGTCTAATGACTTTCAAGGCTAAGATATGATTCAAAATTCAGTTTACAGATAAATTGCTAAGCTACTCAATAGTGGCTTTGGCAGGGAGTAGATTGGTCTTTATCTGTCACTTCTGTGACTTGGCTTGTAATCCTGGGTAACAGAAAATCATTCTCATTAAATAGGTACACGGGGACATCAATTAATTCTGCGATCTTAGCTGTCCTCTTAATGAACTTTGTGTCATAAATTTACTTCACTGATTGCTTTCTCCCAGGTAGATAGAAAAATATTTTATTAAAAATTACTGTCAGAGTAACTATTTTCAGATTAGTTTTTGAAAAAGGTTTCAATATATCACGGCTTATAGTTGAGTTCTGACTAACACGGGGATTGATAGATGTAAGTGATACTTGTCTGTCTGTTGAGGTTGCTTTGAAATTGTCTAATCAGGAAATTCAGCTGTGTACACAATTTCATTTGAAATTGCGCAGCATAAATTTTATGTGGTTTTTAGCTTGGAGATCTGTCCTCATCCTTCCTTGCCTGGGTTCCATTGTCCACACAGAAGTTTATTCCAGCACTGTCTTCCAGTGTTTGTGTATTGGCCTTTCTGACTTTAAGTGGTAGCAGTTAGAGAACTTGAACGTGGACAAAAGATTGAGGTAGAAAGGTAGAGGCAGCTGCAGTCACTGGAACTCAGTGAGGAGATGTTTAAATTTTAGAGAATGGGAGAGAGGCAGAAAATTACACTTGTTGGATTAAGAAGAAATTAAGCTAAATTGTTTCGTCAAGGTAGTAGAAAGCATTGCTTTTAGAATAGTGTTTGTGTGTGTACTAGGGATGTTGAAGCTTTTGGTAGAATTTCATTACAATTGGTAAATATTCATAAAAATCAGTTTGAGAGAATTCAAAATTCCCTGGCATTTCTTGGTGAATAACAGGAGTGTTGTACTTTGAAGACTTGATTTCTAGAACACCTCTGTCAGTCCTTCTGTTCATGTATGTGCACCAGTGCCCACTCTGCTGCCAGAGGAGAGCATAGCCCTGACTCTTGCAGGGTTTGCTGAGTGTCCATCGCAGGCGGCGGGGCCGGCCGTGCCCTGCCTGGAGCTGTCCGGGGCTGGAAACGCTCAGGGGGCCGGCCGTGCTGCCTGGAGCTGTCCGGGGCTGGAAACGCTCAGGGATACGGCCCTGCTGCCTGGAGCTGTCCGGGGCTGGAAACGNGCTGGAAACGCTCAGGGGTCCGGCTGTGCCCTGCCCGGAGCTGTCCGGGGCTGGAAACGCTCAGGGGTCCGGCCGTGCTTCCCGGAGCTGCCTGGGGCTGGAAACGCTCAGGGGTCCGGCCCTGCTGCCTGGAGCTGTCCGGGGCTGGAAACACTCCAGGGTCTGGCCGTGCTGCCCGGAGCTGTCCAGGGCTGGAAATGCTCATCATCAGCCGTGCCCTGCCCAGAGCTGCCGGGGCTGGAGCATCTCAGTGAACTGGCTGCGCCTGTCTGGGACTGGAGCACCTCAGTGAACCAGCTGTGCCTGTCTGAGGCTGGAACATCTCAGGGACCTGGCTGTGTCTGTCCAGGGCTGGAGCACCTCAGTGAACCGGCTGTGTCTGTCTGGGGCTGGAGCACCTGAGTGAACCAGCCGTGCCTGTCTGAGGCTGGAGCACCTCAGTGGACTGGCTGTGTCTGTCTGGGGTTGAACATCTCAGGGACCCGGCTGTGTCTGTCTGGGGCTGGAGCCGCTCAGGGGACTGCGCAGTGCGGATGAGGATCCTTCCTCTTGCTTGAGAGTCCTGAAGCTTTTTGTGGCATCCTGTACTACGTGAGAAAGCACTTTCCTGACATGGTTAGGCACATGGGGATGTATATCTAGATTAGACAGATGTGAAAGCAGAGGATAAAGCTGGTTCAGAGTTATCCATCAAGCTAATGCCAGATATAACAACAAAATTTATGTGGTGCAAGTCCCAGGACAGTGCTCTTCTGCGGAGCGATGAACTGTGCTGGAATGCAGAAAGACAAAGCTTAACAGGTCTGTGTGGATATATGTGCCACTATCTGACAGCAGTGTTTATTGGCCCAGATTCATTTCTTGTTTGATAACATTAACTTCACTCAAAGTTTATAAGGGATAAATTTTGTTCTCTTTTTTTTTTTTTTTTTGAAGTAAAGTCAGGGTAAGCAATCTTTCATGCTAGCTAAATGTTATTTATTATTTATATAATGCTAGGTGAAGAGCATATTGGAGCGGGACTAGGTATTCCTAGGTATTTCCTGTTAAAGCAGAGGTATTAGGCAGAGTGGATTTCCTGTATTTATTTTATTTTTATGTTAATCTACATGTAGTGAAACATACGAGGCTCAGGTCTTTTACACCTACTGATCTTTTTAAAACTTGTCTTTAAAACCCACTTTTTCAATAAAAGTACGCCAGAGTGCTGCATTCAGCAAGGATATCTGTAAACATATGATAATTAGTGGTTTAAATACAGAATTATCTGCAGTATTCCTTAAGCATAACCATAAATCTCTACATTATGGTTCACTCAGGACAGCAGCATCCAAAACGAAATTGTACTACATTTAATTAGAATAAATATAAACTGTTAAAATACTGCATACTGCCAGTTATGCATAGAACGGCAGTTATGCAGCATGAAGAAAGCTGATAAACCAGATATATTTGCTCATAAGGAAGCATATAGTGATTCAGATCAGTGACCACAGATTTATTGCTCTCTTCATGCTTATATAACAAAGTTAAGCTGGATATAACAAGACACTCAAGAGTTTATTTTCATTGGAATATGAGGCAAGATGGACTGAAATGGGGATTCTTATGTGACACAAGTGTCTGTTTTTATATTTAGTCTCCTTTTTGTAAAGCCTTTGTCTCTTCTGATGAAGTGATTTCTTTCTTATGCATGTGTCTTATCTTAATAAGTTAAAATGCTCAGCAGAGCAAAGGTTTTGTGACTTGTAATGAACTTACAACCTGAGATGAAATGTAATCCTTTTCCCCTGGAGATTGTGCTGTTGGAGATTGGGAGCAAGCATTTTCTATCCATGTGCACTGCCTGTAAAAGAGAAAAGAAGACTGAACACAAGTACAAGAAACTTTAATGTGTATAGATCAACAATTTTGGAGCATTCATGAAAAGCTGCTATAAACAATTTTAGAACCGTGGTAAAATATATTGAAACTTCCCCTTGTAAAGTAACATATGGCATCACAAATAGTCCTATCTCAGTATGTAAAGGAAAAAGAAATCCAAACAACTTCTTATGGGTCGTATTTTGCTATCAGTATTTTTTTAAGTAACTGCACAACCTTAGCATCAGTTTCTGTTGAGCTACTGCATCCACACTTTAATGGTAGAATATGTCCCTGTGTAATCAAGAACGAGCAATATTCTATTACAGCAGGGCAATGTACAAATGCAGACAGATGTGGCATGTGCTGCAGTTTCCATTAGCAAAAAAAGAAGCTGCAAATAGGAAGCAATTTTGAAACCTGCCACCATAATTGCAAACCCATTACTGATATATCAGGGATGGTGCAGTTGATGTGTTCCCTCCAGAATGACGCAAAGTTGTCTATAAAATTTGAACTCACTAAGGAGAAATGTGGATATAAAATAAGATGCTATAAGATCCTTAAGGCATGGCTGATTTTAAAGCTGAAGCTCCCTGAAATTAGGAGTTACTGAAACAGCAGTGATGGAATAAATGTGTTTTCTTCAGTTATTTCTATAGGTGCAAGGAAATAAAAGAAAATAAAACTTAAAAAAGGAACCGAACCAAACCAAACAAAAGGCTCCCTAATACCAAAAAAATCCCAAAGCCCCGAAGCATACAATCTGTGTCAGAGGCAAATGAATGCTGGATAATTTACTGGATCCAGATAGAGGAGTCATGACTGAAATGGAGACGTGCTCCATTAGGTGAGAAATGTCTGGAACAATCTTTGCTAAAGCCCAGTGATTTCTCCTCATGCAAAATACCTGGCAGAAAGAGGAAATGAGAGCATGACACGTGCCTGCATGTATAGCAGTAATGAATCTATAAACACAAAGAGAATGGGGAAAAGGTAAATGAGGAAAACCATGTTTCACTTCATTAGAGGGAATTCCAAAATGACAGTGATGGTGTTAGGGTTAGAGGGAGAGGAGAACAGGAAGGGCTTTAGGAAGGATGCAGCTGAAAATTATTTACCTTCTGAGAAGCATCCTGGGTGACCCTGACTTGGGCAGCAGAATTCTTGTGAGCAAAGCTGCTGGCATTCCCGCTTCAGAAGTGTGTGTGATTCTGCATGGGTTTAAGCTTGTCCTGCTGAGTATACACAATACATTTTGGACTCTGAGCAATCACCAATGGCCTATTGCCAGATGAGAAGCTCTAAACATCTGCCCTTCTGTGGTCTTCCTACTGTGGGACTTGTGTGGTGGGTGGTTTTGCTTTTCATTTGAAACAAACAACGAAGATGCATGGCAGAAAGAATATACGCACTTTAATTACTTTTTTGCCTTGCAAGGTAGTTGTGGATATTTGTAGCATTCATAATTAGCAGAGGAACAGATGGCAAAAGCTTGGTTTAAAACAGAGCATCCATCGAGTGATCATGTGGTGCTGGAAGCTTGTTTGGGAAGGAGTTTGTTCCCTTGGATGATGCTCCAACACAGTGGTGCAGAAGTTGGAAGATAATTTCTAACAGTTGGTGTAATTCAGTGTGTAGGACATATATAAAGCATGGAAAACATTTAAACATACAAAATATCTCCTGGATTCTCACGTCTTGTTCTGCAAATGGATGAATTTCAACTTTACTGTTCTGTAAAGCTGTAACCTGTTATGTGTGAATTTACATATAGGGGAAGTACAGCAAAATGTCTCTAAGATTTCCCCATTCCCATGTCCTATATCTGCACAGCAGGGAACAATATAGTTGTTCTGTTCTCAGATTTCAGTAACTATTGTACTGTAGCTTAATCAAAAAACACCCCCAACAAAACAACTCAAAAAACCCCGGGTATATATTTCACTTCTGTGCTTCCAACATTAACGTGGTGCTGCAATTTTTCAAAGCTGGAAAACATGAGAGGATTTTGTCAGCATTTCACCATGACACTTGTTTCACTTGGAAAGCCAGAGGGCAAAACAAAGTGGTTTCTTTTGGTCCATGTAATGTTTTTAGAAGCAGAGGTAGCCCGGCAGGCACAATCACTGAGATATGTATGAGGTAATGTTCGCAATGATGAGATTCGGGATGTAAAGGCTGATTGATTAGTTGCGTGATTCCATGTTCCAAATTCAAAACTCAGAAATATTTGATTTTAAGGAGAGGTAGGAGCAAGGAGAAGATTGCTGAAGAGAAAAATAAGCTAAATCTGTTTTTCATCGATAAAGCAGAAGTATGGTATTCTCCATCCCAAAGGAGCTGAATGGATTATTGCAACCATCCAATCGAGCTGAGATCACGTTTTCTTTTTTGCTTTTATCTTTTCTTAAAAAAAGATAAATGAACCCATGTTGAGATATTTATCTCTGTGAGATGACCTGTATTTACCTTCAAGTCACAATGAACTGGGTATTCTCTTTCTCTGTGGAAGTACATCACTCTTTCTCCCTGCAGACTCTATGGGTGCAGGCGAAAAATATTTCTGTGAGAAAAGTGGTGCCATTCCCTCTATGTATGTAATATTTTGGAGCATATCTGCAACAGCCAATGAAATAATCTTTGATAGCTCCTATTTTTCTCCAGATGGTGAACTATAAATTTAAATATATTGTGAGTATTCTTTTTCTTTCATGAACTCTCTATATCTCCTCACAGTAAATAGTTAACAGAACATACTAGTTTTGTGTTTGCCTAACATCTTTCTACAATTTTCATCTTCAATTTCCATGCAAAACTGAGGCAAAATTCTTTCACTGTGAAAATTAAAGTTTCCAATTGCACCAGTTTCTGCATTGACAAGATTGAATGAATTGTTAGTGCTTATTCAGTTCAGATGATGTTGTTTTTTTTTTTTAATTCTTGAATATATTTAGATCATTTAACTCTTGGGATGGAAACATTTCTGTGTTGATTGTACAAAAGCTGAGATTTCACTGGGGCCTGTCATGTTTGCAAGGACTGCTGACCAGTATAAATTTTATAATACAAATAATAAATATTTATCTCCAAATGACGTGGTCAGTATTAGAACTGAATTAAAGCAACCATGTCAATATGGGATCTTTTTGTGTTGACAGTCTCTGACTTCTCAGTGTGCTGCCCTTGTTAAGAGCAGTTTGCTCAGACTATAGACAAACTTCAGCTACGTTTTTTGAAAGAACAGCACTTGCACAGGGTTTTACTTTTCCTGGGGCTCCTATACCTCCCTTTCTTTTTGCAGATCCCATAAAACCAGTTCAGGTTCAGAAACAGCCTTTTCTAAGTTAGTTGAAGTGTTTTCACTTTAGGGATTATCAAAACAGTCACAACCATCTTAGTATTCAGTTACAAGAGCTACAAAAGCAGTATAATTTCAGTTGCCCCATAGCAGAATTAAGCCCAAGCTGTTTGAAACTTTAGTCAGAAATGCTTCCCTTACCAAGAATTTCCAGAAACTATTAGCTTATTTCCACCACTTGGGCCAACAGGCCCATGAGTCATTGGAACTTTTCCCAGTAGAGTTCCACTTTCTCCCTTGTTTTTGAGGCTTTCAGTGGATTTTTAAGATGCCTTTCCTCACAGTGATTGCTGAACCCCACCTCAATGGCTCTTAGTTGCATGTTCATTGCTTCAGAAGATGCTTCTTAATTGCTGAAAGTATGGAATAGACAAAATGCCTTATCACCCAGGGTGTGAAGTTAGTGCAGCTGTGCTGCTCGAAACTCCAGCTGCCCTCAGGAGCTGAGGAATTACATGGTGTTCCTCATAATGACAGGGCTTACAGATACCTGCTGGGTTGGGAACTGTTCCTCCCAGCTTAGACTGTAACTTGCACTGACGTGACTGTGCAAAAAGCTGAGGGAGAAATTAAGGCCACCTAATCCCTTCTGCTAGTGCCACCAGCAGCCCAGTACTTAGGGCTGTGTGTTGAGTGGCTGTGGATGATTTGAGAAAGCATGGGGGATGTACAGAGAGTGGGAGACTTGACTTTTGTTTTGAAAAAGATCATTAAGTGACTGCTCAGCAACACAACATGAAAAATGTGTGTGGTGCTAGAGAAAACCAGTGAAATCCAATGACAGGGAGTAAACAGCATATTGTTAACAATTGGGAGGAGTGGCAGGAGGGAAAATAAAAAGGAATTCCATAAAGCAAATTTTCATTTGCTGCCTAGGGAGTGTTTCTTTCTGGGGAAAGGCAGAATGCAAATAGTTGCTCACTTTTGTCCAAAACACTGTTTACAGATGAATTCCTGATTTGGAGGCATTGCTGCCTTTCTAAACTTTCTAACAAGTGCAATGTTAAATCAAACCATGGAAGATTTACACCCTGCTGTGATCATGCAGCTCTTTCTCCTCCCACCTCCTTTCCATATGTCAGCAGCAGTGCTCAGCCTTTGCCTGCTTACCCTTCCTGAGCGCTGCAAATCCTTTTTACTGGCCTGTGCACAGAGACCACAGAGGCAGGGGATGGTTGCTGACTTCCTTTATATTCCTGCACAGAACACAGCAACTACCCAGCCTTCCCTTCATGTCTTCCAGTTCATCACTCCTTGTAAATCTGACACTGATTTCACTTCTGTGCTTAGTTAAGAGCACTTCTTTTATCTTTTGCTTTCACATGAACACAGTGCACAAATAGCAAATGCTAGAGCGCTGTGGGAATAGCTCCTCCTTCATTTCAGCCTCATCATTTCTGTTACATAAATGGTTTTATTTTTATTTCCAGCTTCCACTTTCTGAAAAGCAAAGCAAAATATATGGATTTTTAATCTCTACAGTCTTGTTTTTACCCTACTGAATATGAGAAAAATAAGTCTGCTTTTCAGAGATAGACCTTAGATCATGTTTCACAATTTCATGACAAATGCCCAAAAGTGAAGCAGTAGGAGCTGTCACTGTAATTTGGATAATAAAAACAATGAGAAAATGCCAAACTAAAAGTCATGTCCAACCTCACTTAACAAATGAAATTTGCTGTAGTTAAAAAGAATATCCAATATCCACAGACTCTGCTTGTATCCCTGTACCACTGGCAAGGCTCCTGGATTGGTGCCTGGGAGAGCGTTGATAATTGGCCAGGATATGGCTGCACATAAGAGAGGCCACTAAATCATTTGGCACTTCTGGCAATTTTATGCCAAGAGAGCATTGGGATTTCTGTGAGTCTGCAGCGAGCAGGATGACTGCTCTGGAAGAGGAATCCTAATGTGCTTGAGATCTCTGTGGAAAGGATCCACTAACATTTTGAGATGTTCTGGCAGCATGAAGCACTAATGCCCCTATTCCTGAGATTCTGAGGGTAAAAAAGCCTGAGTTTTAAAAAAAACAAACAGCAATGAACCAACCCACATTAAAACTGTCTTTGACAGTTTGTTTATATGAAAATTATTCACACACTTATTTACAATTACACAAAGTATTGTTTAAAATTCAGAGTTTTGTGCCTCAAGCTAAACATGTTTAGCTAAGTTTTACTGTTTATTCTCAGAGAAAAATCTATAGCATTTTCCACTGAACTTGTATGCACATTTTATAAAGAAGTCATCTATTGAATTAATTTACAGTGTTTTCTAAGAGTTTTGTTGTCAGCAAAGATATATTCAGAAGCAAAACAGGCAGCTTTTTATACTGTTCTCCTTGGTATCAACTAGAGTAGACATGTTCTGTGATTCTGTGATGTTGTTATAGTTTCTGTTCAGAAATAACTGATATTCCATCTGCTCCTCTTCTGTATTTTGCAGTGAGTTAAGCTGTGTAGGATTCCCTTATAACATGTTGAACTCTCCCATGGAAATAATAGACTGTGATAACAGAGGCCAAACTTTCATGATTTCTGGAGTTATGAATTTTAATGTGATACTAGAGCTGAAAAGAGTCTTTGGGAATGAAAAATTGATGTTTCCTTATCTCCATTTCGAAGTGTGGTGTAGAGAAAGTAAAAATAATTAAGTGCCCTTCATTTTTCCTTCTGGCGACTGGTTTTCTGACTTTTACCCATTTGGTGACTATTTTAGCCTCAAGCTAAGTCCCTGAAAACCAGATAGAATATCTTTCTGCCTCACACAAGGTTAAGTCAGTATTTCTGAAAGGGCTGTAGCTAGTATAGATTATCCTTCAGGCAGTGCTCTCTCCCTTTGGAAGCTCTGCACTGACATTTAAAATCCTGTATTTGACATATTCATCAACAATATAGGGATAGGTGACGTGCTTCCTGAGACAGATTCAGTTATAAAATATTTTGGTTCATGTCCTGGATAAAGAGATCTTAGTAGAATTAAAGCATCACAGATTTTCAAAATAGGTTCTTTCTGTTCTTTAAGGCTTTCTGCTGTCTCCAAGTTCCCAGGAGCCTTCCTACTCTTATTTATCTCTAAAGTTGATTTTAAGCAAGAACTCGGCTCTCAAGGAAAGAAAGCATTTTAATGGGTTTCTCATAATAATCTTGCTAGTAAGGCATACTTAAAAATAAACTGCTTCTCCCCTTCCCTCCCTTCTGGACTCAGCTGAGAGGACAACAGCTGAATCATCTGTCTGAGTCATGCAAACTGCTGTCATTGTTTGATGTAAAGATGAACTAAAAAGCTGTCATTTGCTTGGGAATATTTTTATACTTGACTCACTTGTCCAGTGAAGAGAAGAGTTTTTTGTTGGGTTATTGTTTTTGTTGGGGTTTTTTTAATCTTTTTTGCCTCCTTTCACATGGAAAATTACAATGAAACCATGTGTCATTTTTATGGCTATAAACTCTGCTACTAAAAAAAGTTTTACAGGAATCTTCCACCTCAGAGCATCTGTCAGCCTGAAAGTCTGGCTTTTTTGCAGCTGTACACCAGCTCTGTGAGGCCCTGTGCAAGGAGACCTTTCCTTGAAAATGTCTGGGCTTGTGCACACACCTTCTCCTGCCCAGCCTGTGCTGCCTGAAATGATTCACTCATCTCTGGGCTGTCCATGCTGTCACCCTGATGTCTAACAGTTGATCCTCAGATTCGTGTGGTTCAGCTTTTGCTTTCAGTCTCTTTCCCCTCCTCCGTCTCTCTTCTTGTTCTCTCTTGGTTTATCTTTATCTCTTGTAGTTGACTCTGTAGCACTTTCTACTCTTTCTTCACACTGTCATCTCTGTTGTCCATCCTCTTTCTTTTTTTCTAGTGTTAATCTTTCTCCCCTCCTTTTATAATAGACGCCTTTAATATTTTCTTCCATTAAGTCCAAGTTCTTCCAAGTCCTGTGAATTTGCTACCAGATATTGCTAGGCAGTAAGTCATAGCAGAACAGAGCTATTTTATCCAAACTGATGATGATGGGATCAGTCTGATTTTCATCTTAAATCTGGCACACTGAAAATGGATGTGTATACGTGCCCAGGAATTCCTGCACTCTGGGACTACAGTACTTGCAAGAGTGAACCAGTGCTGAAAAATCATATAAACTTGGCAGAAGTGTAGAGACTACTCAGAGTCCTAATTTCTCTAGCAGTCTGTCCAGCTTGTTATTGTAAGCGTTTATTTAAAGCTCCCTAATCACAGCTTCACAAAAAAACTGGAGTTTTTCAAAACTGCCTAGCTGAAGGAAAACCTCTACTTCCAGTTCAAGAGACTAGATAGGAGATGAAGATGCAGCTTCTCTTCATTGCTGTGTCTACCATAAAACTTAACATTACTGACTAAATTACTATTATTATTATTTTAATATCCCTGAAACAAATACTGTGTTTAATACATTTGTTACCAGATGAATGTAATGATACAAATCTCACATGAACTGGAAGGCTTACCTGTCCAGTTTTTGGGCATTTGATTTTTTTTCCAGGACCCACATTAAAGCCAAGTGCCATAGTCTCTTTGAAATGTAGTAATTTTGAAATCTATTACAGTTGATCTCAAAATATTAAAAGAAGAGAACAGTGATATTTCTTCTTCTATAGCGCTACAGTATCATTTCTTTATACTCTGGAAGATGGAATTTATGTCACTTAAGCTTTGAGGCTAAGCCCAAGTACAACACTCTCCACTGTGACTTGCAGGATGCACTATCATATTTTTTCCTCATTTACCCCTAATCAACAGGGCGAGCTTCTTTTCTGAGCTGTATCTCTCTCCAAATGGTATATTTGGAATGCTTCTCGTGTTTTTGATTCCAGGGGAAGTCATTTAGAGACACCAGATTAGAAAGTTTGGATTCCTGAGAAAGTGCTGTATAGCTACCAGATCAGTACAATCTTCCCAATGAGTTTAAAGCCTAGCTAAAAACATTAATTTTCCTGTTAGACAGGAGATCATTAACAAGTGTAATTTTGTCTGTCCTGCAAATAAATTGAACAGAGCCTCTTGGAACACCGCATAAGGGATAAACACTAATGTAAAGCAGATATAGTCACTTACCACAGGAAATAAAGGTATTGTATGAAGCAAGTTGCATTATATGAAAGATCCATTTGAAACCTGAGGTTAATGTTTTATATTGAGTATTTACCATTTTATAGGTGCTACAAAAATTAATTTAGTTTGTAAATGTCGTGCTCTCTTTCAGGAAAACGGTAGCCTGACCATTATTATGTAAAATACCATGGAATTAAATTGCATTATTTTGATTAAGTCAATATAATGTTATCTCATTTCTCTAGCCAGAAGTACTAAGCAGACAGCATGGCTATGCTATGGTTTTGATACCTTGCTGGAAGCTTCAAACAAATCGTTGTTATAATGAAGCTGTGAAGTCCTCACCCTGATAAAGCTTTATCATGTTCAGATTGAAGATACTGCTTCAGCATATTTCAGAAATGCAGAATAACCCCCCACCTGGTTCTCTTATCTTCATGGCAAACCATGGTTTCTGCTTATCTGGTCCCTTGTGTGTGTCACAGCAGTTTCCTGGAGAGCCTGAGAAAATTGAGTGTGAGGCAAATCACTGCCTCTCTGAGTCCCACTCCATTTTTCTGACAGATCTGCTGAAATTGGTGGCATCCTTCCACTTTACCTGTATGCACGTTGTGTAACCACAGCGATGAAAGTCCCTCATATTTCCAATAATTTCAATTAATCCTCATTTTCACATTTGTGCTTAGCCCCAGTGGAACCAGCAGAGATTTTTTAGACCCCAGTACGCTGTTCAAGCAATTGGCCTCCTCACTCTTTGAAGTAAAAGAAATACATAACCTTCCCCTTTCTTTTTTACTGGGTTTATCAGCCAGCTGAGTACAAGTTATCTTCTTATTCAGTTGCCTTCTGACAATTTTGCTTATGATTCTTGTGTATGATACAATAAGGTGTAGCAATCTGTGACATCAGCTGAAGTTTTATAGCCAGATTCCTTGCTGCAGTCTCTTCAAATATGTCTACTTATCCATATTTCTTTCTGCATGGTGCTTTCTCTGATGTGAGTAAATAGGAAAACTAGAGGAAAAAAGGCTAGCTTTGGGAAGGAGGCGAGGAGAATGCCTTCCTTTCAAAGGAGTTTAAAATAAAGAAAACTGATTATTCATGAATTCAGTATGAATTCTGGTAGCTGTAACAAATATGTTAACTATCAGTTCTGTTAAATATGCAGACATAATGCTTAGAGTTGCCAAATCTGCAAATGTTTAAGTAGGTGTTCAACATTAAAGAATAATGATGAATTCAGGGGGCTGGTTTGCCTTCTCCAAATTAGGGTCTTCTATAGCTGTTTGCAGGGTTTATATTTAGTGATGCATTTCATGAGCTTATGGTTGAATTTTGAGCCCAAATATGTAGCTGCATAGTTACAAGTTTCAAAATCTGTTTGCCTTCACTGGAAAGCTATTTATTTTCCAAAACTAATTTATTCACTCAGTCCTGATAAGAAGACTTTGGTAATAATCAATCAGAAATGCTGTGCTTAGTGTGGTGGCCATATGTTGATGCCATAAAGTCACAAATACATTACACAAAATAATAGATGTGTTTGAATCCTGCAAAGGGCATTGAGGAAGATCTTCTAGTGACTGACTTATTGCTAAGGCTTCATAAAATTGTGAAATGCTTTACCTGCCTTTGAAGGCAGCTGTCTGCAGGGTAAAATGTAGCAGCTGGTCTTACACACCAGCGTTAACCCAACCCGACCCTGCTAGACTTGGGATCTGACAGAATCACAGTGAGAGGCTGTAAGGCTGCAGGCAGACTTGCAAATAAGCAGTATAAATTACTGACAATTACAAATAAATGGCTAAGTGTGGTGGGAGATACGGAATGTGCCATTTTGTGAGATCACAAAATGTATTTTATTCTTTTCAAGCTGAACTTGCCTTCTGTTCTAGTGGGGTTGGTACTTCTCTATGAACCCACTTCAAGGGTTTGATTATAGGTCCATTTCTGAATGACAAGGTGACATTATTTTCTTTCCCCATTTCGGTGTTGTTAAATTCTGAGTGCTGGCAGGGCTCAAAGATTAGTCACTGGGACAGATTTGCCATTATTTTCAAGCAGTCTGGTGACATATTGGTGCTCTGAAGCTTTCACTTTAAACAAAAATGAACCCACCTTTCGTGGTTGAACACTTCTGTAGCTGATGTGCAGCTCTCTGTCCTCAGCTGCTGATCAAAATCAAATCAAATGCCTATTCCTGAACTTGAACCTCTCCCAGCGTTTTTCAATTTTTTCCCACTTATAGATGTTAGTTATTTGTAATTTTCAAGGGCCTGTTGTTTAAAGTTGAAATTGTGGTCCCACTCAAGTCAGTCAAATTTACCTTTAGTGGGGTCATGTTTTCCGCATGAAAATATCAAATATCACACATTAATTTAAAGATTCTTTTCCCTTGCAAGACAAGAAAACAATCCTATCAGAAGAACCCGATTTTTTCTGAAACATGTCTGCACTTTGCTTTCTAAGTCAGTAGCCTCAAGCTAAAAATAAAGAGGTATAGGGCAAAAAGATATAATTTCAGGTCAGAACACAAGAAAGCTGTTGCAAATGGCCTTTAGAATTTGTTCACTAGCACAATTCAGGTAATAGAAGAGTCCCAAAGCACACACTCATATATGTCATGTCCAATACTGTTACAATATAAACCAAAAAGTCATGGAAATAGTAACAGCTTCCAAATAGAAGAGGGGGAGAAAAAAAATTCAAACCCTGAACTTCCTTAGTGTCTCACTTTGTTTATAGTTTATAATGTGTGCTAGCTGTATAAGGGGATATCAGGATTATGATTTAGCAGTTTAAATCTGTTTAAATTTTCAGGTCTGATCTAAAGGATTTCTGGTATTTCTACTCAACCAGTCTGGGTGTCTGTTCTGTCTGTTCAGTCATTTCAGATACAGGCAGTCTTCTCTATTGATTTTATTCCCTGTAATATTGCATTTGATATAGTATTTTTTCCTGATAGCACTTCATCTGATAACCCACTGAATGTGCCCAGATAAAGTACTTTGCCCTGCTTCAGTTTGCATACAAACTGGATTAGAATATTAAAGCCAGAGTTTGATTGAACTATTGGTATTCTTCATAGTCAGCTCCCAAACTTCCCTTGGAAAAGGCTGGTATGGGAAATTTGCAGCTTTACATCCAGGCTTGCTTAAGTTGTGTTATAGTCAGGCATATATAGTACAAGTTTATCTTTCTAATCTTCTTAAAAATAAACGTATATGTATTCAGATGTGTAGGGCATATTCCACTAAAATGGTTTTGTACTGTCAGTGATTCATACAAAGAGTCATTCTCTTGAACTTTAACTGTGAGAAATGTGCAAATACACTGTTTTGTTTTTATCTTGTTGGGGGTATGACTGGAAAGTAATGTAAAAAAGAACTATAAAGTAAAAAGCTTTTCATTCTTCTTTTTGTCATGTGTTTGGTTCATTTGTGAGGGCTTAAAATCCCTTGCTCATGTTTCCTTCTTCTGCTTTATATGAATTCTTATCCACAGGAGCAAGATGTTGCCAGTGACAGGAGCTTGCCAGGGTGGCAGAAATTGTTACACTGGACCAAGGCAGCTTTATTTGCTTTCAACAGCTGAGCAAAGTAACATAGTGGTGAAAGGTTTATGGTCAGAAAACATGAATTCAGTCACTTGTACTTTACTGGACATCAGCGTCAAGGAAGGATGATAAAAAAAGAAATTGCTGCGTTTTCTTCTCTCCCTACTCAGCGTGTCACTCCCCACTGTGGAATCAGAGCACTCAGGTTTTGGCCTGAGTCTGGTGGATGGCTCCAAATAACAGCACTGGAATTTCCCTGAGAGATTGGGAGCCCTAGGGAGGGAGAGGATCATGTCAAGAAACTGGACAGAGTGGCTGTTCCTCATTTATTGATCTTAACTAGATCTATCTCCATAGGCCATATCACACTTGCCCTAGATTAGATTTTTATTTTGAAGTCGTTACTTAGTAATTTATGGAAGAAGATTTTTATTTTCCAATTAAATATTAGCATTGATGTTAATGAATAATGCTACAGTATTTTGAAACACCTAACTTCTTAATTTTTTTGCCTTTTTTCCTTCCTTTCCATGTAATTACTCTTTGATTTAAGGTGGCTATTGGTTTGTTATACACTCGTCCTTGGTGTAAATAGATAACCCTTAAACATCAGATAAGAGGACATGAGTGACACTTCCCATTATACAGCTCCTGCTGTCAGTTACCAGGAAACGTTTCCTGCATTGGAAAAGATCCTCCAGCGGATTTTCTTTTGTTACAGAAACTCTTTTGTGGTATTTGTTGACAATACTAATGACAATTAGCATGCTTCTCCATATCAATAGACAATGAGGAGCCTGTCCCCAGGACAGCTGGCATGTTTGTCACTCCTGGAGATGAGGGTGTGAGGGAGATTCTGGCAGGAGGCTGGACCTGGACGGAGTGCAGCTCTAGAAAGAGGTAATGGAAGGGAAATGCCTCATTATTGCAAAGTAAAATCAGATTCTTGCCACTTTGAAGTTCTTCTGGAAAGCCACAGAGGTTTGCACGGAGAAATCACTGATGACCTGAGACAGAAGGAGCTGGTTCGCTTTCCCATAGGACATTCTTGTCAAAAGTGATCAGTGTTTCCTGGCATTTCCAGGGGACAGTAACTCTCCCAGCAGGTTCCCCTGTCGCATTTAGGGCTGCTGGAGGGAGGATTTTGTTGCATGTGAGTGGGAAGCTGGAGCGGGAGTTGCTGTCCAAGTCAGTGACTTACTGGCTGGTTACCTGAGAGACTCAGGGCTGCTGCAATTGGCACAGAAAGACTTCTCAGTGAAAAAGGAGAAGGCATGTGTAGCTGACTGCTTTCAGTGAGAGCTCATTGCAAAGTTTGTCACTTTTAGTCTGACATGCCGAGTACTTGCTGACCTTCAGAGGAAATAGCAGAGTTCTTTCTTTTACAGAGATTCTTACTGAAAAACTTTTCCCTGGGAGGGATTTTTCATACACATTTTGCTTGTACTTTGAGGCCTGATCTGGTTGTCACATCATGCATGGATGGTGCTGCTTTAGGTGGCTGATTGTGTCGTTGGCAAGGCTTTCTATGCTCAGAAGAGATGCCCTTTCATGTCTGTTCTTGTGAGTGTCTGCAACAACAAATGGAACACATCAGTAAAATTTAACTCTTACTGTCCATAGTCCAAGGAATGTTACCTTTGATAAAACAGTAAACCCTAGAAAAAAATCCAGGCTCATCTGCTGAATGTTTTCTGATGCTCAGGATTGGTAACATAATGCTGATTAATGCACGTATTTTCTAGTTTTGCAGAGCATGTCGCAAGTAATTGATCTAGGATCATATTTCGCCTTTATTGCTGTGCAGCTAGAAATATATACCAGCCACTTAATTAGAGCCAGCTTTTAATGAAGATAATGAAAGGAACAGCAGTAAATGGAGCAGAAGCAAGATCCAAGTATTGCTCAGTGGAAGTTACAGGATAAAGGCTTAAAAACGTCCTTTCTAGGTCCTTGATTGTGAGGCAATTCTGTGCAAGGTCAGCAAGGTCGAGGTTTCTGGCTCCTAAAATGGCCTGTTCTAATCCAGCAGAGTATTGAATCAGTCTGGAGATACGTGGGGCATAAGGAGCATCTCACTGTATCCCTTCTCTTGAATGTCTCTGGCTGAAGACTCTGAGATAGCAAAAGAATTTATCCAAGAGATTTGGTCCTGGGCACCAGACATTTGTCCAGATAAAAATCTAACTATACTCAAGGCATACGGTGTTTTTACATTAGAGGCACGAAATGAAGAAAATATTAAATCAGTTAAAATAAATACATCACCTAGGAATCACTAGAGAGGATCCAAACTGCTACCAACAGACTGTTTGTGGCTTCATGTATTATGGCAGAAAATCAAATGTATCAAAAATGCAAATTCAAAGCATAGGAAGCAACATTTAAAATCATTTGCAACGACTGATAGCTGAAGAGAAATGTAACTGTGATTGCTACAGCAGCGAGTGTTTTGCAAGGTTATGGAGCTCCAAGAGGAGAGCAGTAAAGCTGTAATCATTTTTTTTAATCAGAGACAGATTGGCAAGACACAACTCTGAGCCCAAGGGCTCAATAAATGAAACTGCAAGGACCCACAAAGTTACTTTAATTTTGCAAGGAGTTTGGGTAAGCGGCAGCATTTTACATATGCATTCAGAAGTGAGAGGATGAATATTCAGTTTGCATTCAACCCTGAATGCTCTGATGGTGTTTGTAACTGTTCAGGCAATGACCCCTGTAATTCAAGGGCTGAAATCTGCAGACCATCACCATCGGCCTATCTTTCTGTCTTTTCTCGTTTTACGTTTTGTTTGCTCTGTTTGCGTTGTATTGTGGGATTTTTTTCCTTTGTTTTTTAAGGTTCCTTTAAATTGTGATTGGGCTGGGGGAGTTCCAAATAGAACATAGCACGTTGGAGGTGTATTTTTTCTTGGTAAGTCGTGCACTATCACTGGGTACTTCCAGGGGAAGGGGCAAAGTTCATTGGATCTACTAGAGAGCATCTTGAGTGCAAGCATTTAGAAGATTATAGGGGCTCTAGTTCAGAGTTAATACAGTGTATTGTTTGTTCATCAATCTATCTGCACGTAGAGGAACCCCTCAGAAAATTCTGATGGACTGTGAATTCTTTAGAAAGTGAATCTTGGAAATATAGTAAGTTTTTTTTTTCCTGAGCTGTGCTTTTCATTGCAACAATGGCAGTTTTCTAAATCTTACAAGAAGGCACCTCCTTGATACCTTTTGATATTCATGTAAAATTTGGTTTCATGACAGTGTGCTGATTTTTGCATGGTTGCTGTGAATTTCTGTTCATTCATTACAACTGTAGGACTTGAATACTGATGTATTTGAGAAGTTCAGAATGCAGAGGAAGTCACAGAGGAATCTATGGACTTCTCTAAAAGTGACCCCACTTGTGTGGATTATTTGAGAAACTTAAGAATATGATGTGTGGGTGAAAGGAAAGTGAAGAGGGAAGTCTGTCATAAAAAGAACCTTCCCTTTTTATTTCTGGGAAAACTCCTGAGGCAGGAAACATCCTTTTGTAGTCAAGTTTGCAAAAAATGCACCACAGAAGTGATAGTATTCTGGTTGAGGTATTTCGAGACTAAGGACAATATCCCATTCTTCATCCTGATAGATTTAAATATGCTGAAACAAGGTGTAAATATTTTCTTGATTTGCAATGTATTTTCACACTGTGACACATTAAAATAAAGATTGATTCCCATTTTATTTAGAGGTCATTATGAATTGCTTTTAAAACAATGCATGGATCAGCAAATTCCCTATTTGCAGGCTACCATCTGTAAGTCTTACTGGATCTATTTAATTAGATTTCCATGCAACATCTGTAGCAGTGGAAAATGCAAATAATTAAGCTTCATGATTTCTTGTGTATTATAAATGTCACATAACTAGTTGCTGCAGAGCAGAAAATTCCTTTTGTAATTGGAATTTCTGTCATGAGTTGCTTCCTCATTTATAGCAATTAGAATTTGTAAATAATTTTATATAATTTGGTTCAGTTTGAATTATCTTTTCCTATAGCTTAACATTTTTAAGTTTTTCTGATGTATCTTACTTTTTTTCCCTATTCAGTTACATTTTATGTTTTCCCTAAATTGACTTCTTATTCCTTTATCAAAGGAGAATAAAACTCAGGAACAGATCTGTTGTGACCCAGGTTGAAGCTGAGTCGGGTTCATCCCAAGGCATTCCATGCTCGTGCAAAGACTGGAGTTTCTAAATGCATGGCACTGGATAACAATCTCTGTTTCATTAAAAAAAAATCAAACAGCAACATAGGCAATATCTGGAAGGGTGATACCTGCATTTCAGTCTCTGGCTCAAAGGTTGGTTTCATAGCTGTTGAGTTTTTCAGTGCTTATAGATGAAGTCCTGTAAGTATTCAAATGTGACTGACTGGAGGTCTCACTGTGTGCCAGCTGCTGCCAGAATCTGAGTGCCAGTGCCTGGCAGATTTCACCTAGATTTCATTTTGGTTTCTACCTTCAAAATTTTGGAAAAAAGTTGAAAATATAAGTAAGATGTAATGTAAATGTTCTAAGGCTAAAAGGCAAACAACTCCCAGATAAAATCTATACATCATTTTGAAGACCTTTAGATGACAGTTTGATCTCCAGATTTCTGTGACTTCCTGGCTTATGGAATTTAAATTCATATCATTGAAAATAACAAGGTTAAACCACAGAAGTCTGTGGAAGATATCAGTTAGACTGTGTTGTTTATTTGGTCAAGCACTGAAATTTGAGCATTAGCATTTTTTTTTTTTCAAGAGTGAACTTTTTAATAAAGTCGCAGCATGAAATTTAAAAAACTGGGACCAGATTTTCCTTTACACTGACACTGAGCTTCAGGTGTTGCCCCTGCCCTTAAAATGAGTCATTGGAAGACCAGGCACTTTGATCCCATTCTTGGAGAGGACCTTAAAGATTTCTCACTGTTCTTGAGATGTCTTCACATGTCCACAGAACTGAAAATGTACTCAACACCCTTAATGAAGCTGGAGTACTGGAAGGCATTACTCTTACACCTCGTGCTTTCTCTGCAGTCACTAAGGGTGTTTCTACTTTGGGAATCTGAAGCACAGAGGTGATGTAACTTCTGCGTTTGACATTTTACTGGGTGAAGGGCAGAGCCACAAATAGAATTTAGGTTTCTGCAGTGTGATCCTGGTCTCTACTTGAGCCTGCTGTTACAGAGGCTTTGCTGACCCAGCTGCAGGCAAATTTGGGGACAGACATATTTTACTTTACTTGTCTATGTTCTTCATGCAGCTTCAATTAATGCATTTTTCTTTCAGTTAATGAAAGCCACTGCACTTGCATCCTACTGTTACATGACAATTCTGTCAAGCAGTGGAAGATTTGCAGTGATACTTGTGGGAAATGCTGCATTTATTAAGTGTTTATTACAAATTCCTTGCTGTAAGGGAAAATTAGGAAGCATGGGAAACATGCTAAATGGGTATAAACGAAGGCATCAGGCAAGTTCAGAAACACTGTAGGTAAGGAAATGCTGACTGGCTCTTGAGAATGGCCACTAAAGCTCTTGGAAGTCACTTCCAGGGTGTGGGGGAGACTGTGAGTGTCCAGCTGATCAAAGCTGATAAAACACTTGGCAAGATACTGATTATAGTATAGAAACTTGGCACTGGGTTCTGCAGTTTCATTACTTGTGAGCAAAACAAAGGTGCAGTGGGATCAAAAACCCCAATGTGCTCAATAGCTTTGATTTCCAGGGCAGACTGTTGAATAAAAAGGTTAAGGCAGTTTTATAAATGGCAATATCACTGGCTTGGTTCTTATTGTATAGGCCACACATTAATCTCACACCATGGGAGCATTAGTGCAGCAGTCCCAACACGGTTCTTTTGTAACTGTTCTGTCTTTTCCAGTGATTAATGAATTTAGCATTAATCTATTATTACCACTGGGAATTGAGTGGAATCAGGCATATACAAGTTATCGGTTTCCAAAACATTTCCGAACTAGGGATTATTTGTCTTTTGAGAGGTCATTTTATTCTTTCATTGTTTATTTTAAATATGTTGCATATGATTTATTGTGATTTATGGAGCTGACAAAGACTGGATTGTTTGGAATACAAGGAGTAAGTTTGTCTATCCATTGAATAGCAGCTTTTGTTGGGAATAAACGATTATGTTTGGGGGTGCTTCTTAAGAAGTGTAATTTTCCTTCTTTCCTCTTGTGGCATTTACTTAGTGATTTACAGATTTATTTTTGTAGGGTTTTTTTTTAACTCTTTATGTAAGCAACTCAACTTCTAACTCTCTTTTTCTGTTGCTCACAATTTTATACAACCCAGTATACAGAGGGAATTAAAATACTCTCAGCCTAACTCACTCTCATTGTTTTTAAGTCAGTGCAACTTCACTGAAATAACAAGATTAATAAAATCCCAAAGCATAATACTAGAAGGGTGTTCTGTTGAATTAGACTTGGCTATTAGCCAAAAATCTGCTGATAGAACTCCAATGATCCTGCATTTGCAGAATGAAGTAAACCAGGTATTTTTCAGGGGCTCAAAAAACTCAGAGTGTGTTTTCCTGAAATTGTAATATGCTTTATTATAGTTGCATATTTCTGAATTTTCTAGCATCACATATATTTTTCATGGTTAATATGGATTCTCTGTTAGCATAGAACATCATGACAATTCATGTGAATGTCACCTGGCAACTAGGAAAGCCTTTGAATGCACAGAAAAAGCTGATGTTCACTGCCATGAAAAGAACATCCATAATAGTTAAGACTATATCTCTTAATCCTAATGAATTGTTACAGAAGTTACTGAAAGGTAACTGCATGTTTTTCCAGCAGTGGCTTAAAGGAAAATATTGATCAGCATGGATGATGTAATGTAGTATATTCAGACTTTTGGCATGTTCTAAGCTTTAGGCTCCTTTGCTTATACCATGGTTTTAACAGCATTCAGGCAAATAACAAAAATGAAGATCAATAAAAGCATTAGAAATAAATGTTATTCTCTTGGGTGAAGTAATCCGTTGTGCTGCATCTGAACAAAGCCCAGGTTTGCAATACAGTTAATTTATAAGCATGATGGGCTGATTGATAGAGGAGTTGTCTCAGATATCCTGTCTTTAATGTTAGAAAATCAATTCTATGGATGGGCTTGCATAGAAAAGAAGCTTGTGATATGGAAATACCCAATAGTGCTGTATAAAAACAGCCCTGCCTTCTGAGCAGGCAGTGCCATTTACTGTGTATTTCAGAAGATGTTTGGTTTATATACAGTTCAGCAATAACACCTTTGCATCTAAGAAGCCAGAAGGATCCAGTTCTTTGGAACTGGGGCAAACATCTCTTAAAGAAGTGGCAGTTCCTGACTCCTTTAGGGAGCAGTTGCTGAGGTGATTGAGCGCCTGGGTGATTGAGCCCAGATGTCCAAATGGCTTCAAGGCATATTCTTGGAAGGAATGGGCCATGAGGGCAGTCTCAGAAATTTGTTGCACATCACAGAGTCATCTGACAAATGTCTGTTGTCTATTTCTGTATATATTGGGCATTAATAATTCACATATGTGAAGAGCTGTGTGTCTGTGCTCTGCCTGGGAGGTTGGAACCTTCCCACCTGAATGATGTGGTGATTCTGTGATTCATGTCCTGATACAGATGTGTTCAACCAAAAGGATTTGGGGTGGGGTTTTTTTGGGGTTTTTTTGTTTGTTGTTGTTGTTGTTGTTATTTTTGTTTAGTTGGTTTTTTCCCTCTTTTTACTGTGTTTTACAACTGCCAAATTGAGATCAGATAGTGTTGAGGATTTTAGTGGTTTATGTACTGGCAATTTATGACTAATGAACACTTAGGTTGCCTCTTACAGAAGGTAGCTCTGGAAAAGCCAGACCCCTAGAGGACCCTCAGACAGAAATTCTTCTTGTTTCTGGTGAGATGAGGGAGGGGAGAGACAAGAGGCAGAGGCTTCATGAACTATTGATGGTTCCTTATAGCTGAAATTTGTTGTCGTGGCTGAGTAGTTGCATGAACAGTTGTGATGCCTGTGACTCCTGCTGAGCTGTGCTCTGTGGGAGCTGAGACATGGTGTTCTTTTTCAGTGGATATGCCTGTCAATTTCTAAGCTTGATGCTTATGTAAAGTATGGCTTTTAAATATTAGGGTGGGTTTTTATTTTTTTTTTCCTCTTTGTATGATAGTAGTGCAGTTCTTTGAGGTTGATGGTTTGTCATCTTTATGTAACCATTTCAAGCTGGTTGAGGTTTTGCTTTGTAGTTGTTTCTTTGAGAGGAGAGTCAGGATTCTGTGATTCTCTGAGTATTCCTGGACTGGAAGACTGGATTGTGTGTCCGTGGTCAGCTCTGGTATCACTCACATGCCCAGTGTTTCCTGTGTTGGGACGCTGGAGAGGCTGTGTCAGGCTGTCAGGGCAGGCAGGTGGGGGGCTATGCTCTAATACCCTGATCACAAGTCCTGTGGTTTTGCTGAGTTTAGCCATCAAACAGCAGCATTCTCGTGGAAGAGAGCTCACATGGGCTGTTTGGGTGATTGATGGGATTGAAGGAGAGAGGAAGGCAAAACGATGCCTTCCAGCACGGTTCGTTGGGCAAAGGTAATGGTGTGAACCCTGACAGACAAGAGATACTCTCTCTGTGAGAAGTCAGCCTCAGGAGCACTGAATTTCCTAAAAGACTATAAATTAAAATTGTTCTATAGCTTTGCTGGGTAACAGAGAAGTCTAAGATTAGATGAACTACATTGTGTCATTCTGAAATAATGTTCTATAATGTTTTGTTCTATTTAGTATGAAATGCACCTGTTTAAGAAGATAACAGTGACTTCAAACCCTGAACACAGGCTCTTTGAAGGAGTACAGGTTCTGTTATGTGTGGTTGCAGTAAAATAAATGGCCCCGCTGAGGACATTTCTCTCAAATCAACGAATTAGGAATATGAGAATTGCTAAATGTTTTTGCAAACCAGGAAAATGGAACAGCTGTAACATTTCAGATAGGCAGGACAGAGGGACCAGAAAAGGGCAGAGGAATAAGCTGCCACATTACCATGCGTGTGTACATGAGAGCCTCATCTGCTTTCAGATTTGAATCAGTGCTGGAATTGCAGCATCCACTCAACAGTAGTGATCTATATTGCTTCTCTATCACTGTTTCAGAATTCTGATGGGGTAAAAGGCTATAAAATAAAAAATAAATATTTTAATTGAAATGAGGAAATACTTGAATTCATTGGAATTCTGGACTTTCAGTTGTTCTGTCTCTCTGATTGCAGTGCACTGCTTTTTGTTCAGAACACCTTGTTATAGCACTTAGAATAACAAATAAATGTAACTAGCTCATTTTAATACTACTCAAATCATTGGATGACTTGGTTTGATTTATATAGTGCAAGCTAAAGAGTTGTTCTCCTGTGCCCATAGATGCATTTCTAGTCATGCTGTTTGATGTACAACACAGCTGCTAGTGTGTTACTGAGTTTTCTATATAAGTGAAATCAGTTTATCCCACGCACAGCCTGATTAATCAGCCTGCACACAAAACTGAAACCAGGCTGCAACTAAAATGTGCCATCCTAACCCATAAGTGGACTGAAGAATATCCTAGTTTTTATCTAAGGACTGGAGTAGCAACTGCCGGTTTTAAGTGTGATTTGTGCTGTGTTAAAGCCATCCATCACGTCTGTATAGATACAAGTTTTATTCTACTGTCTCGGCTGTTTTGGACCTCTTGTGGGGGTGATTTCTCAAAGGCAAATATGCAGGTATTCCAGTCGTGACACTGAGCAGCTCACAGAGGAGGTGTGGCTTTATCAAGAAGGTGCAAGTCAGGGATTTAGAAAACTTGTTTTCATTTTACATCCCTTCAGGTTTCCTGTATGAGCAAAGGCACTAAAGTAGAGTACATCCCAGCTTCCTGGCAAACACCCTTGGAGTGGGAATTTGGCTGCAAGGGGGTACAGACCATATAGTGGCATTTATGCAGCTTGCAATGGTCACCATGCTGTGGCCCCATAAGTACCTTAGATGGACTTAGGATGTTCTCAGTACTTAGAGTACTTTAGGAAATGGTTTCCTCAGGCCGTGATTGACTCTAACTCTCTGGAGAACTCAGTTTTTCATCAGCTAAAATATCAGCTGTTAAAAGTGCTAGGACTTTTCCCTGACCTTTCCTTTCCATGCTTGCTTCTCATTATTCCAGCATTCCCTGTTTATCATTCCATAGTTAGCTGAAACAATTGTGGTTCCAGCAGGAACACCTGCAGTGATTAACTGAAGAGCCATATGTTGGCTCAGCAGGGCAAAGTCACCTATAAACTATTTTAATTTTTTTTTTTTTTTTTTTTTGGGGGGGGGGGGAGGACAGATCTTACTTTCAGGAAGCAACTTGTATGGAAGGGTGGTGAAAATCCCTCTCCAAAGGGAACTGGCAGCAGTGACCATACTGCTAGGCAAGCAGTGCAATCATGTTTCAGTCTTGCTATTTCATTACAGAATTCTGCCGGGCTGGTGATCTTTCAGGCTTTAATAGAGCAAAATATACACTTCAAATGTGATTCATCTGATCTAACCTGAGCAGGCTGCACTATAGTTGTACTTCAGCCAACTGGTTACACTTGTTTTGCAGCCACTGGAGTGAAACGGACAATTAATTTCGGATGTGGTTCATCTGACCTAATTTAGATAGCTGTGTTAGCATGAGATGAATGGGGCCTGCCTCAGCTTATTCTGGCTAAAGGAAACCTAGACACCAGCTCAGAGGGATCCTGCCTTTCAGGTTAATGTTCAGATATCTTCTGATACAGAATCTTTCTATACTTTAAGCTCAATCAACACATAGTCCTGAACAGAACAAGAATTTTCTTATGAAAATGGTATTAAATCTTACCAAGTCAGTATCTTTGGGCTGCAGAGTTTTTAACTTTCCTATAGATATTATAGAATATAAATATATGAGTGCAGCTGGGGGTACTCAAGGCAATTGGCAGCATGGAAAAGACTGGTGCCAGTTTATAATTCTAATAAATCTTGTATTTAATATACTGTAGTGATCTTCTCTCTGAAACATAAATAATTAACTGATTTTGCAAAAGGGGACAAAGAAATGTACGACTCCAGTGGGAAAAATGAAAGGATGTGGCCTTCCCTTTACAGTAATAGGATATTCTTACAAGTAGGCCACAGAAGGAAATATATTGGGAAGGGAATAGAAATAAAACATTTTCTCCTCTGTTATGCCCTGGTGACTCATGGGTTTTCTGATACAGATATACACGGGAGCTTGGCATGTAAAAATGGACTTAATTTTCCACTCTAGAGCACAGAGGGAAGTGACATTCCATCAGGAGTGGGGTTCACCTGTTGATGAGCTGCTGTGAGCACTGCCAGCTGATAACCTTATCTGCAGCTCTCAGGGGCTGCATTCACGCTTGCCATGGCGAGGCTGAAGCAAAGGAGCAAGAATCTGAGAGTGCCCAAGAACTGCAAAGCTAAAGACACTGCATGTGTGGAGAAGGCAGTGGGAATGTGAAGTTCTTCAGTGAAACTCAAAGTCCAGAGCTGAGATGGCAGGGCCAAGGGACAGTGCTGCTCTAAGGAGAACATGGACTGGGAGGGCAGGACACAGCCTTACCCTCAATGGCAAGATTATCCAGTTGGGATCTGAATATGTGGAGCCCTGGTTTCGTGCCTGACATGTTTTGGCTTTCTGAAATTCTTTTCCCAAGGAATTTTCTGTAAACAAGAGAAGTGTTTTTATAACTGTACTATATTTTCATTCCTTTCCCTAAGAGGGACTTCTTCTTGATGTCCCTCTGGTCTGACCAATGTGATTGAAGAGGTTTGTCTTTGTTTCACCAATTGAATTGGTCTGTGTAAAATAGTATAAAAAAAACCCCACATCCCAAAAATAGAGGAGTCATTTTCAGCATTCTGAAGTTCGGAGTCTGTGTCATTGTAGTGTAAAACAGTGTCCAATATGAAACTTCAGGACTGCACCTTTCTCACTGTCAGTTCTCCCCTGTTTTGCTAATTTGAAGGTGTTGTCCATGGTCAAACTACTTCCTGGACACATCAGGTTTTGTTCAGATAATGCTGCATTTCATTCTAAAAGCAAAGCAGCTCTAAAATTAAAGACTGTGCCTGCTGGCTTTTCCTCATTTATATGGTAATGCCATTTGGGGAAAAAATAATCTTTGGTATTTTTGTGGATTTTTGCAGAATTAAAAGAATAGATTAGAAATGAGAAGCTGGGTTAGAAAAATATACTTTAAAAAGCAAAGGACAGTGAAAAGTACAATTCATTAATGTTATAATCTTTCTGTTCACATGCTTTGTAAACATGAAGTTTTATGGTTATGTTCCATATTTCTGCACCATCTGGAGAGTAAGACTTACAGCCCAAAAGTTTTTTTCTTCTTTTCATCAATGCGTCAAAAGTTTGCTTTAAATGCTTGAGGAAGAGCAGTTTTCTGACATAATGAACTTCAAAGTGAGTTTTGACAGAGTCCCCCATTTGTCTAATAACTACAGTTCCATAATACACTATATGAATATATGCAATTGCTGCTGAGAATTTCAAAAATTTGGGTTTCTAATGTGCAAGATGGCATTTAAAAAGTAGCTAACTTCTACTCAGGGCATTACATGCTCTTTAACAAATTATTTCACTATTTCAAATTCCACCAGAAAAAACTCTACATTTTAGCAGTAATAACTTAGAATATTTTTAGCTATAATCCTTGTTCTAGTGTATTCCACTCTCAGTTTTTCTGAATGTCTGGTTATATGTTTGTATTAAATATATATATATATATAAAATGCAAAAATAATCTGCTAGTGTTCTAATGTAAATTAGATTGAACAATTAATCAGCAAGAGCCATTCAGAAGCTGTTCTTCTGGAGGAGGCCAGCAAGGAGTTAGCACGGAGCAGTGTGCTGGAATGAAAACGCTCAATTGAACACATTCCACCATACAACCAAGGACACTTAGAGATTCCAGAGTTTAATCTAACCAAATCAGTGGGTATGCAGGCCAGCTGGTTTGTCTTTGAGGCTTATTCAATGCCTCAGAATTAGCGTAACTATCTAGAAGTATTTTTAGAGGTAAGTTAGTTGCACAGAGTCAGTTTGAGTGCCTGGAGACTCGCTGTGTATGTCACAGCACCAGAGGCTTGCAGAAGGGATCCTGCCTTTCAGGTCAATATTTTCCTTTTAATCTCCTCGCCTTAGAGTTACTTAGTTACATTTGACTCTCATCTTCTGTGTGTTTCAAGATTGTGTAGAAAAAGTCAGGAAGCCACAAGTTGGAAGCTGCTAGGCTCACACATTTATTTTTTTTAACCCCATAATCTGTAATTTTTAAAATTTTTTTTTGTGATTCTTTGCGAATCACTTTTTTGTTTGGTAGCAGCTACTCTCTTATTCTCTGAATGTTTGGAGTTATTAATGCTTAAAGTACTCTTTGCTGCCACACACAATGTTTTTCACGAGATGGTGGGACTGCTTTATCTGTTATATTGCATATAGCATAAGGAGGCAAAGCAGTTAAAGATTTGGAGGCCCTTTGCAAAAGCCTTGGTAGATGCTCCTTATACTGACAATCAGAGCATGTGTGGGGAAAGACTGCTTTGAAAAAGTTTGTTATACTCTCCTTAGTATCAAATGCAAAGGGAGCCAGGTGGGGAATAATGTCATATTGGAGTTAAAAATTTAAACCCACAGCCCAGAAGCTGAGAGGGAGAGCTGGAAATCACATAATCTGAAAAAACAGTTTCAATAGGACCATTAACAGACTGAGACTGCTGTACCAGGTGGGAAGAGAATTCTCTGGAGACAAAGGACATTTTTTTGGATGTCTAGGAGTTTTCTACTTACCTCACAATACATGTTTCCAAATTCTGTTATTCTGACAGGAAAGCCTCATTCTAAATGGACAGAATGACTTGGAGGAAAATTTGAGGGGGAGGCTTCCCTACTTAGGGAACCATCTGGTTCACAGTTGGAAGCTTCCTGCTCTACTCTCTTTTGTCTTTAGCTGCAATGACTGTTCTATATGTGTCCCAACACTGTACATCTGATAGCTACTGTAAACCAAACACAATATAGATGTGTGAAACTTCTCTCAGAATTTTGATTTTTTGATCAAAATGTTTATTTTTAAAGTAGTTTGAAATGGTACATTAGGTGGCATTAATTTAATGATTCTGCATTTTGGATTATTTTTTAACTGCATCATACCACACTAAAGTATTCCTGTAGATTATTTTCTCCCCTCTACATTCAAGAGATTTGCTTCAACAGACTCTTCAAGTCACAAAAGCAGCATCCTTACCCCTGTGTGCAGTCTTACTAAAGCTGGCAGCTGATTACTTACTGCTGAATGTAATGGATAAAAAAACCCCAGAAAGTACTTGTAAAAAACATTCCAATTGCTTCTGTGCAGCTCTTCAACATCTTAAATAGCCTTTGAATGTCTCCAAAAGCTGTGTGTGATTTCCTATTTTTTTGCCTGCTGCAATTGTATGAATTTAAAAATTTTTAGAAGTGCTGTGTGTAATGACAAATGAATTATAACCAGTGAGTGAGGGGAATCCACCATGACCTAACCTTTTTTCCCAGCATCATAGGTGCAAATCTTTGTTTGTGTGGTCAACAAATAGAGCTATTTGGCTCTTTCATGCTCTCTTGCACACTCTGTTTAAATAAAATTGGATTGTGGCCAAGAGAATCAATAGTTTAAATATTTTACTTAAAAGCAGTGTGGAGACCAAAAGCAGCTTTATAACAGGTCAGATATGTTGGGAGTTCTGTGCTGGGTGCTCAGTCACTCCCCGAGACAGCCATGCTGGTGTTCCTAGAGCACCCAGGTACAGCAGGACAGGAATGATGTCCGCAAAGGGACATCTTCAGAACAAGCTTTAGAAACCTTACAGTTCTGAGGATGTTACAGCTGGAATCAAATTCTTCTAAGGCAGAAACCCCAGACTTACTGGGGAGCTGAACAGAATGAGTAAATTAGTCTTAGTCACCAGATGTGGATCTGATGAGAATGAGAAGGGAGTGAAGTGTTTGCTGGCAGCTGATAGCCCTGGTTTGAAGATTTTTAGAAGACTTTTCTTGTGTTCTATTTTTGTTGCACCATCTGAACAGCTGTAAGTGATGGATTTCTGTTTTGAGTTTCAAAATCATCAATCCCAGTTCACAGTTAGGGGTTTAGACACGAGATACTCTCTAGATTGGTTCAGGTATTGTTCAGAAGAGTTGACTGAACTCGTAACTGACTCCACTTCCTTCATGAGCAGTTATTGCCCTTACATTTTCCATAATGACTTCTCTACGGATCACTTGCTGCAGTTGCACTAGACTTTAATAATTTCGATCTAGAAAAAGCAAAATCATTGTAAATACTTCTCAGGGTCAGTTTACTGAGTAAAAGTGAATTTCTTAGTTCAATTTCTGAATTTGAAGAGAGGAAATCAGTTTCAGTGAACCCAAAACTTAGTAGGGGACATTGTTTTATTTTTTAGAAAATCTATACACACCATAAATTAAAAACTCCTCATACTGACAGAACACCATTTAATTTTTTTTTGTGGAAAGCTGCTTTACTTTGGTTGTGGCTTTTTTTCTGTGTGGTAGTTTGGGGGGTTTATTTCTTTGGGTTTGGGGGTTTTTGTTTGTTTGATTGATTTTTTGGGGTGGTTTTTTTTGTGTTTTTTGTGGTTTTTGTTGTTGTTCGGTTGGTTGATTGGTTGGTTGGGGTTTTTTTTAGTCTTGCCTTTTATCTAAACTTCTATCCATGAGTCTTGTGGAGTTTGTTGTGGTTGCTCCAAGAGCAAAAGGATTGTTTAGCAGTGTCCAGCAGTGATCATGGTCCAGTTGATGAACACAGTGCTTATGTCTTGGGTTATGTTCTGATAGGTTTTGCAGCTTGTCACAAGGAGGGAGAAAATTAATGCCAGGGATGCATGTTTTCCACTGGACTCCCTAAATGTGCTGACCTTGAGGATGCTCATCTTGTGTAGCTTCAGCTCAGCACCACAGGAACACCTTCTCTAATGACCCTTAGAATGGAGCCTTCATGTTTTCTAGTGGATGAAATTTAACCAGCTGTTCAGGCAATTCGGTCATGTACAGCCAGGCTGGTAAATGGTAGGCGTGAAAGACTGGCTGCCTTTGAAGTGAAATAATAAGAAAACTCAGATTATTACAGTTTAGTCTTTTCTCTTTCCTCCATTCATTGCTTCTGGCCTACATTTGGCTGGTAGGATATGAGAAAATATCAGATTTTTTATATTTATCCCTAATTGTATGCTGATAATATTACTATCACAGTAAGTGCTAAAGGGGGTTTTGGGTTATGCTTTTTTTAAAAATTATCTTACCTGAATGAAAATTCTGCCTTGAAATATTGGAATATTATCTAAGAGCACAAAGGTTGCATGAAAATTTTCATGAATTTGTGGTTTGGTTAAAATGGGATGAAATAGGACTGTTTTGTCTGATGATAAAGTTGTGTGAGGCAAAAATGCATTTTAAAGTAGCTTGCAAAAATGGTGTTAAGAAAACACAAGAAGTACATCCTAAATTCAGTACGTAACATTCCTGATAACTTGACTCTTGACTGAAGATGAATGATCTCTACCAAAGCAATTTGTTAGAATGGTTCCTGGAAAAACAAAATTAGATCATTTATGACCAAATAAACATCTTTGATAACAGATGAATAGTATTAACATGGAATTATAGAGTAATATAATTAACTGTATTTTTTGCTGTGTTTGTAAGTGGCCAGTAGCCATTTGTAAGTCAAATTTGTTTGGGTTTTTCCTGCAATTAATATGTTAAGTGCAGAATTTAGCTGATGCAGTAAAATGGACAAGCTGTTCAGTCTCACTGTGTGTATTTCAATGGGGCTAGAGGCAATTCAGAGATCTGTTCTCAACTAATTTCCAGAATTCAGTGGCAGCTCTTGAAAAGTGCCTTAGCAGTCCAGTCTCATTCCTCCAGATCATCATTACAGTCCCTCTTAAATCTTCCTCTGATGGAACTGAGAATAGAAGCTGCAGCTGAATAATTAAGAAGTCGTTGTAAAAAGACCTAGGGGGGGTGTATATATATAAAGCAGCTTTTAAAAAGTAAAATCTCGTTAGAGCCCATCAAGAAAGCAGAAATAATTCGCATGTTTTTTCCCGTAGGATGTGTCACGTAACTTCTGAGCAGTATTTCTAAAAGTGTATTTATGTTTGCTTGCAATTAAACTTGAAATGTGGATGTAGCCGCAGCCTGTGCCACATGCAAACCATTAAACAACTTTGGTGTGTGTTGTTCAAGGGGGAATTTAGAAAACTGCTAGTTGAGTATCAGCAGGTTGCTGCAAGCTCCATGGGATGTGGACTGCTCCCACAACAGGGCAGAACAGCAAATCTGAGGATGCTTCAGAAACACAGAGAAGACAGCAGCCTCTGGTCATCAGGAGTTAGCTTATCCAGAGTTACTGTTTCTGCTCTAATACTTCTAAGGGCCTTTCAGATTTCCCTCTCCTGCAGTATTTGAAGATTTTCTTTGCCATACACCTTTTCACTCAGGAAATTGCCACATGAGCAATAAAAGTGATTTCTTCTTTGTGTGCACAGATACAAATAGGCCAGTGAAGGAAAGCTCCATGTCTTATATCCATATCTATATCCATACGGGTGTATAGATGTCTTATGGCAATGTGCAATTTCAAGGTATTTCAGTGTTAGACTTACAACTTCAGCTCCCAGTGAAGTTAAGAGTTTTCCTACCTGAATTTCTTACCTTCTGTTGAGATGTACCTTTGATCTATGATTTTATTGAGGTTCAGGAAGGAAAGATCTCCCTGAGTCAGGAGCTGCAGTTTTTTTCTGATGAGGGCAGTATGTCATTTACCCTTTTATACTTGCAAAACACTTTGTTTCCCTGAACCTTGACTTCATGCTGGCTTTCCTGGAGGAGCTGAGCCATGCCTCATTCTCTGTTATTCACAGCAGTGAGATCTTCTTGCTTCCTTTTGACATAAACAAAAGTAAATTCAATTTGTTCATAAGTACCAGGCCTTGATTATGGCAAAGTCTTCCTGGATATGGGTGGGAGTTTGGAGGCACAAGTGACTCTGCCATATGATGGATAATATGATTTTTTAGCAGTAATGATTAATGCCTCTTGAAAGTGATTTAACGTGACTTGAAACTTTGTATAAGTATCAAACTTGTATGCAAATTATGAAAGAACAAATAAAATGATACTCAACATTAAGTGAGTAAGATGATAGTATTTGTTTTGGATCATTCAAGTACTGTTGAAAATCTCCAAATAGTTTTTGAAAACATGCTCATTTTCTGAATCCTCTGAGGGAGCAAAATTGAAAGAAACCAAGCCATTTGAAATGTGTCAGGCATAAAGGACTGATATCTCTGTCTGCCAGAATTATTTGGCTTCATTTGACTTTCTGAAATGGGGCTTCTGCAGCACTGTCTTACATAAGAGATGATTAATTACATGAAGAAAATAAGGAGCTGGAAAAAAAAAATAAATTCCTTCCGTTGTGTTATTACAGGGTTAAAAAAAAATCTGAGACATCCTACATCTGTTAGAAACCATTTCAAAGAAAGCTTTTTGCCCTGCAAACAGCTTCATGAAAAGTAAGCATAAAAAGACATTGCCATTTTAGCAGCATCTTTTGAACAGTAAGTCTCTCTTCTTGTACATTAAAACCCCAGAATCACTTTCCCTTATAGTCTGGGAATTCTCTGTCTTTGAGGTGAGGATGAATCTATGCTTTTTTGATCTATTTCATGTTTGAGGATATTAACATATATTCAGGATAATGAAAACCATTTCAAATGCACAGAGCATCTTTGTTGTCATGAAAGGCTGGTGTTAGCTTCCTGCTGAGGTCTGCAAAACCAGAGCTCTTGAATTTAACAGAGCTCGGGGATGTGCTTCTGGACTTGCACGGAGTTAAGAAGTTTCTTCCTTGCCATGTTGGGCTGCAGCAATTTTTGGTATTTTTTGGTTTTTGGAGGGATGGGGTTTACTTAGACATAATGCTTATTTATTTTCTTTTCCTACACAGGGACTCAAAATATGATTTTGTGATATAAATTGTAAAGTTCTGAGGTCAAGATCCTGTGCCACCTACATATTTATTTATTTATTTATTTTCAACTTCTGGAGTTTGCATTTTTCTTTCTCCCTATCCTGTTAGAGATTCATGAAGAGTTTTGTGTTTAAATCTCTGAATATAACTTTAATTACAGACTGCTGAAAAAAATCCATGGTATACCATAGCTATGAAATCCCTTTTTTGAGCTCTGGTAAGTGATATACCTGGAAATCTTCTCATTGTATGATAAGGACCTCTTGTTTCAGTAAAGTTTCAATAGAATTTCCACCTTTTTCTGATCTTTCCAACCATTAAATCTTCTTTTCATTGATTTTTAGAACAAAGTGGAATATACTCTTCTCTTCCTTTGTGGAAAGACTAAAACTTTTTTCTTAATCAAGTCATGTCTGACTGTGAATGCAAAGACTTCTTCCAAGTGTTCTGGCATACCAAAACATTCACATTTTCTTAAGGACAGCAGATGTCATCTTTGAGAAATGGTGGTTTATAAAAAATGTTACTTTCAATCAAAGTGTGTTTTTATAGAAAATTTTCAACTAGTCTAACAATGCATCACCTCAAGCCTGTCACTGACTGCAGTTTGGATTTGAGAGGAAAGAGCTTACCCAAACCATGAGGCAGCTTATTATATTCCTTCCATGTTTCCTGAGGACTGAATACATTTGACAACTGTTTATCCTTATTAATTTAATCAAAAATTCTTTCCTAGGAAATTACCAGGGTAAAAACACTGACAAAGGCAACTAAGGCAGAAGTCTATTAGCTTTGTTTCTTCAGGGAAACATTTCATAGACAGAAATTATACTCTCAAGAGCGAGGAAAAATCATTACAAGAGGAATTTCATTATTACTGAAAAGAATATAACAGGTGTGTGTGTGATGGAGAAGGATGGGATCACTCATTTGAAGCCTCTCAATGCACCAATGACTTCACCATTTCAGCAGAATGCCAAAAAAGATGCATGATCTGAACCCTGGTGTCTTTATTACTGCAGCATATTATCCTGGCATATTCTGTACTAAGTGCCATTGAGCAGAGCCAACATTTTGGAGTAGAATTCTTCTTTCTCAATTTTTGTTTTTTTTAACATTTTCTTACCACTTGGTTCATTCTTCCTCACCCTGATCTTGCTTTGGAGTTGTCATTCTCAGCCCTCATCTTTTGCTTTCCTGTTTCTTTTATAGCCTTGTTAACATTAGTTAAGCAATGCTTGTTGCCATTTAAGCAACTTGGGGAGAACTTTAGGACTTGCATCTGATTATCAAATTGTCTCAAAAGTGAAAAATCAGCACCATTCAGGCCTTGTTTCATTACTCATAGGGAGTTTGCCTTGCTGTTACAGGTAAAAATAAAATGATTTATGAAGACAAATCAGGTGTGCATCATTCTCATAGTTTGCAAAAAGAGCTACATATCACATTATGTAAGTCAAAGAAGTGTGAGAATGTTAATAACTCTGTCAATCAACTTAATGTTTCATTTTAAGCCATGTTTTACCTCTAATCTTAAAGCAGAGTAGTAATCCCCAGTTTTAAAATACTCTTGCTCACCAATCCATTCCAAAGTGCCTTTCACTGTATTATTCCTATTTTTTAAATCAGGAGAAACTGAAGTAAAAATAAAATCAACTGTCTGAGCCCTATTCAGTTTCCTCCCTGATGCCATTAGACTTTGCTTGTGATTACAGCTCTTTGTTTAAAAGTGTCTCTATTAAGCCAGTCATCTTCTCTTGGACTCACACCACAGTCATGGTCATCTCTCATTCTGTCCTTTCTCACTGCAGAGATGTGGGATAAGTGGCTTTTTCTTCACTACCACACATGAGCCACAGGGCTCATGAATATATGAAGAGGTCTTTATTCTACTCTGAAAGCAACTTTAGCCTGAAATAATTCCAGAAGCCTTTCTGGCCTTGCCGTTGAATTGTGCAGGATTCTGTGAAGAGAGCTGGTGTTGTGAAGGAGATGAATAAACCTCTGTGGGAGCAAAGAAGACATTGTCACCTTACAGGAGTGTGCAGTGATGCTGATGGCAGCTGTGACATGTGCCAGCTCTACAGGGTTTGGCACCAAAGAAAGGACCTTTTTTAAACTGGAGGTAAATTATACCTCTTAGGAAGAGCTGAGGCTGGGATGGACTCTTACAGGGAATAATAGCTGGGTTAAGTATCTCAAATTTAATATCCTAATCACCACCCTACATTTTCAGCCCCCAGAGAGATGCAAGTTCATCCTGTCTCTGGTACTGTCCTCATGCATCTGCAATGGTTTGGTGCCCAGTCCAGCTCAGGTGTGTGTGACTGGTACAGGGAACACAAGTAGGTGAAATATGTTCCATAAACACACTCACAATTTGATTTCTCTCAGTTCATTGTATGCTGTAAAGCCATGAAGATTTCTATGGAGAGATCTGGGGCACTGTAGTCAGCCTGTCATGATAATTTGGGGTGTAACTTTTTTTTTAATTAGCCCCTTGTCAAAGGAAGGGGGTAGTGCCTTAGACATCCCCTCTCTGTCTTGCCAAGCTCGCATGCAAGTCCTTTAGTTTTGTCCAAACCTAACAAGTTGTCTCCATCCTGGAAGAGGGAGAGGGTTTTTGCACAGTGGGGATGTGATTAGTGAAAGCACTTCTGCTCCTGGGTGCCATTTAATGGGAAAAGGAGTAGCAGGTGCCCCATGATGCTCAAACCAAGGTTTTTGCACATCACGCTGACGTCCACACGTTGGTTTCCTCAGACTTGTATACAGCTTCCAGGCAAAAATAGCCTGTCTCTGTGGTCCTCTGTGCTCTGAAAGGTTATGTCTAGAATGGTTATTATTTATTTCTGTTTTCTTTCCAGCTTTTAACACCGTGGTGTTTCTGCACGTCTTCATTCCCAAAGTGTAACTGTTGATTATGTGCTCAAGTAAATGTACCCAAGTTGCCAAGCATTCATTTCATAAGTAATACTCAAGTGCTCAATGAATGCTGATAAAAAAATCCAAGTCCACAACTGTGGATCAGATCTTTTCCTGATGTAAACTGATGTCACTCAGAAAACGTGTAATTCAGAATATTTCTGCTGGGAGTCAACATAGGGTGAACTTAATAGCTAGAGGTTGGGAGACACAATTACATGGAACCACTAGACACTTTTGTAAAGGCACTTTTAAAACACTCTCCAGTTGAATTTGAAGGATGTTTGTGGCAAATCTTTTGAAAGGGTCATTGACTGTACAAGGATGAAAGTTGTGGGCAATCAAGTTCTGTAATTTGTTTCTGCCTACTGAAGAAAAAGGGGCATATGTTTCTACAGAAGTTTTTGACTTCTCATCGTTTTGATTTTTATTTAAGATACAAACTTTAAAGGAATCATTTTATTTTGGAGCAAACACACATAAAAACATGAGAGAAGACTATTTGGCATAACATAAATTATCAAGAATGCACACAGTCTCAGAATTTCTGCTTGTGAAGTACATGGCACTGTTTAGAACCTGAGCTTCGGTGTTCATCATAAACTGATGATCATATTTTACTGCATTTGATAGAAAATTTATAAATTTAGAGTAGGCATTCATAGGTGATGAGAAAGAGCATGTTCTCTCAGAATATTTGGCTGAAGATGGGGTTAAAAAACAAGTCTGGGGTGAAGGGGGAGCAAATAACTTGCTTAGCAAGTCGTTGCCAAGCTGTGACCTACACAGCTGTTTGTTTGAGAACTTTTGCCCATAGTCTAATTTCAGAGATGATAAATGTGAAGCAATTAGCACTGATTCATGCTTGTAAGTGCTACTTGAGAGTTCAGTTGAGGAACTGTGCCTTTGTATGATTTTGTGTAAGTGGTGCTTCAGCATATTTAATAAGGTCAGTTATAATACATGTTTGAAAACTGCATAAATGCAATCAGGAAAACATTTCTGATTGCATGAATAATAGTTGTTGCATATGCTTAAAATGCAGTAAATTATAATGGGATATAAATTGAGCTCTAGAGACATTTTTACATTAATAAACTTAAAATCTCATGTATTTTGACTAAGTGCTCTGATTAAGCAGGCATTTGAAGAGAGTGAGGAGGGAATACCCCGTTTGAGGAAAAGGCAGTTGCAGATGTCACAGAACCGATTTCTAACCTGAGCTGATGACACAGACTAGGATGGATGGATTTTGTGCAGCTAAAATGTAGGCTGTGCTTAGAGAAACTATTTTATGAAGAGGTTTTAAATCAAAATACAATAGGGCTGGCAAGACCTTAAAGCTATTTGGCCAACACTTTTGCTTCAGTACCTGTGCTTTTCCAGGCAAATATTTATCTGTTAAAACACTGAATATTCCTGATGCCTGTTGTTCCTCAGCTTGCACATGAGCTTTGTTCTTCTTGACTTAAATACGATTTTCTAGTCTCTAGTCAGAATATTTCTGCTGGAATTTGATGTGATTGTTTCTTGTCCTTTTTACAGGAATATAAAGAACAGATACTTCCCTCTGCATTAATCTTTTGGGGGCTGTTTCTTATCTCACCTGCAGACTGCATGTGTTGCAGGTTGAGAGGGCACAGTATCCAATTTTCTCCATTTCCAAAGTCACTGTGAGTTTCTCTCACTGCTGTTCCTTTAGTGGCTGTTTCCATGATACTGCTGTATTCCCCAGCTTTCACTCCTGGGGAAATTTCAAAGGGCCATTGAAGAATTCAGTGTCCATGAACAAGTTAGTATTTCTGGTTTCTGCTTCACTTAAATTTCCTTCCACTTCAAACTTCCTGTTAATTGTGTTCCCCATATCCTTTTGATGTGCAGAATAAATGGGAAATTTATGTAAAAACTGTTTCTTGGTGTTCTGCTGCATTAAAAAAAATTGAAAGAAAAGACAGTACTGAAGTTTCTTGAGTCTCAATGAGTTTTGGGTTAAAAAGTCTGTAGGACTTGAAGAACCAGCATGTTGGGGAGAAGAATGTAAGGATGAGGATGATGAATGTGGTTTCATAGATGGATGAGAGTTTGAGGAACTCTGGAGAGCAATTGGGTTTGTGCTTAGCCTCTAAAGAGAGGAAAATTGCATTGACTGAGACTGAAACTCCCTTGGGTTTCTCATTCAATTCCACCCTTGTGCTCCCTGGGCCAATAAACAGATAAAGAAGAACTAATAAAAAAAAGAATCAGGTTAAGGAGAGAATCTGTATCTGCTAGTGCAGCTGCAGTTAAATCTTTTCCTTGCATCACAGATTGCTCCCAAATAAAATCATTCACTCTAAGGCTATTGAAAAGACAAAAGCTTCTGTTTTTTAATCGTTGCCTGCTGAAGGCATTGACCTTTGGCTGTGCTGAGGCAGGAGGAGTGTGAAGAAAAAGGCAGATTGGAAGTAAGTCTGCCTTCATTTTGAGGTGTGTTCCCTTCCTCAGTGCAGGAAGGAACTGCCAGCAGGTTTCTCAGAGCCACTCAGGTGGCTCTGGGTCTCTTTACAACCACCACAGGTTACAGGTGGTGTTGGCAGTTCTTCAGGTGCTGGTTCTCTTCCTAAAGGCCTCCTCTGCCCTCTGTTAGCACATCTGTACCTTCCCTGCCTGCTCGGTAAAACAGGAGGAGATCTGAGTTAATTTCTGGTTGTTTGCATTTACCCAATAATGACTCTGACCCACTTTCTGCCCTTTCCTGAGTTAAAAATATACATTGTCTTAAGGAAAAAAACCCAAAACCCCACAAAAAAATCCCTTGTTGCAAACCGGCAGTTGTGCACATCTATCTAAGGGCAAATAAAGCTTTGTATTTTGCTATTTTTTTTAGTTCTTACATTAAATTGCAAGACTACAAACCTTTGCTTATCTCGCTGTATTTTCCCATGCTATGGTATGATGGCAAAGCAAAATGTAACAGAAGACAGTTAATTAAAATGGAAACCTTTAAGTTGGAAAGGAGTTTTGACTCGGGCTTCTAAATGTTGCAGTGTGTGTTTCATACACCAGCTCTTGGGGGTGCGTGCAGCACACTTCATTCTGTGGACAGCTTAAATGTTATGAGGTCTGGCAGTTCTTTGTTTCACTGCTGCTTAGATGACCTATGAGCAGTGTGGCATGTCACCTTTGCATTGGAGAAGAATTGGCCCTGCCTGTGGAGTTGGATTCAATTGTTGGGATGTATGAACGTCTGCTTCCAAATGCTTGACAGAGATTAATAAAGTGCAGAGTTTCTTAAAGAGAATCAATGGCAAGATGGCAGATGCTATTTTCTTTGTCTTTTTTTTCTTGGGGGTAGCGTGGGGGAAGTTGCTTTTTCAAAATAACAAGCACCATGAAGGCTTGGGCACAGCTGACGTGGGATTCTGAGAATCCACTGTTATATATAAGTTGCACTTGCTAAACAGTAGGAAGGTGTTTAGTGTGGGGTTTTTTTTAATTTCCCATTAGCATTTCAATGCAAGTTTGGGTGTGATGTTTTTGGGAAGGTTTGTTCTTATGCAAATGTCTCCTCAGACTGAAAACCCTATGAGGAAGAAATGAGAGACCCAGCACCTTCAACAAAATAGTCCTCAAAGCCCCTTTGAAAACTCAACTTGTTTTTCAAACTCTGTCCCAGCTGTTCTAAATTTTTAAACCTCCAAGGCAGTCGTGCTATTCCGTGCTTTTATAGAATAAAAAGAAAATCCCACCACTACCAAAAATAGAAGCTATTGATATGTCAAAAAGTGTTAATATAAACCACCTACATGTACTTCATTAGGTCTGTTTTAATTCTTCTCACTTTTCCCCTACTCCCCCACCATTTTCCAAGAGTTAGAGGGGATGTGTCTATTCCTTTGCAACTCAAGTCGTGATGTGGCTGAGAAAAGCAGGATGGACAGCAGCACATCTTTCTGAAATGGACCTAGTGGGCTAGTTTCCTATAGAGTTATGTGCTCACCTAATATTGAAAGTGTTCATTTTAAACACCATTTCCCCAACAAGTATTTCTTATATGTGTCTTACTGAAGACACCTGAGCGAGTTAAGTTTCCATAACCTTCCTTTGAGACCAACTGGCTTGTGAGAGAATTTTCTCTGACTACAGTTCCAGAATCAATACCTGGAAAAGCAGTCCTGTGTTTTTCTGTTCTGTGGACTTTGAGGTCATTTAGTTCTTTTCTGTGGTATCACTAAGTGCCTATTAAATTGGAGTTCAAGGTAGCTAGATAGGAGGCAGGAGATAAAGGAAAAATGTGTTTTAAATGCTTGATCTACCCTGGTAAATTTTCTTGAAAAAGATCTGCAGAGGCATAACACATTCTGATTGGTGGGTGTCTGTAGGAAGCAAATGGAAGGAAACCCTTTTCATCACTTGCAGATAAATTTAGCTACAACATAAAAACATACTGTAGCGGGGGGAACAGGGAATGTATGTTGAGAAGTCAAAAGACTGTTAGGGAAAAATATCATTCTAATCTAAACAGTACAAAGGAAAGACAGTTTTGTGAAGGTTTCCAACATTAGGTTACACATTTTATTTCTCTTATCGGTATAGCATGTAGGGAGTGTATTAAATAAAACATAACTTATTATGGATTTTAACTGTTGGGTAAGAAAAAGGATTATTTTTCATATGGATCAACATACACAATTATTTCTGCTTTTGCTAAAAGCTCAAATGTCTTCTGTAAAAATTTTGCCACCAAAATTTGCTGCATATATTAATAGAAAAAGCTTATATAGAAGACTGAATCCAAGTATTAAATGGCAAATTGTCTTGCCTTTTTCTAATAATGGAATAAGCTAGAAGCTTCAGAAAATGAGGGGGAAAATTAGGTTTTAACTCACTTTATAAGTAACTGCCTTTCTAAACTTAGTTTTTTACATTTCCCTCTTGAACACCAGAAGTTCATTTAACCCAAAATTTTCTCATGGGAAGGTATCTGTTTCCACAGCAGTGTTTTCAGAACAGGATGGGAATTCATCTCAAGCTGTATTGAGGAAGACAGGTGAGAGAAGGGCAATGATTGGTATCAGCCCAGATGTTTCATGTCTACCTGCAGTCCTTCCTCTGACTCATCAGGGTAAAGGATTCAGGCTGTTTCACCAGAACCTTCTCAGTGGAAGTTCAAGTCTAGGCAGTTCCATGCTTTTTATTTTTATTTTGTGTGTGTAAATCTGCCTCTCTGCAGCCCACCAGGCTGTGGTGATGGTCCAGACAAGATGTTTTTCTCTCCCACACCAACAGCTGCATCTGGTTCAGGGGAGAGAACAGCTGGGGCTGGAGGAGCTGAGCTGCCTCAGCAAACATTGCCATGGGAAGAAACCTCTCTCAAGTTGGGCCCTAAATGCCAAATATCTTTCTTCTTGCAAAGAACTGAACCCAACACTGCTGCCTGTGCAGTAATAAACTGCTCCCTAAACTTGGTCCCCTTTGTCTCAGAGCTGCTCAAGGGAGAGTGGCTCTCAGAGATGGACTGATGAATTTTCACCTGTGTCAAAATGCATTCTTCCTGTAGCCATTTTATTCTAGTGAATTTTAATGTCAATGTAGAAATACTTCTTTTTCTCTTCTGATTTTGTCAAAATCCTATTTGATGTGGAGTTTGGTGGAAATAAAAACTATTTAGTTATTAAATAGAAATGTCAAAGGAAGAAAATCACAAAGTGTTGAAAAAAACAGGTCAGCTTTGGACCTTAAGGAGTAAAAACAGACTTTAAAGTTCTAAAATGCTGTCACAAGGTTTTGCACCCATTTTTGCTCTTCAGAAAATTCTTAATACCCTCCTTTTATCACTTGCTACAGTTTTTTCAGCTCCATTATGAAAGCTCATGGAGGCCAAGGGATGAGTGATTTCACAAGAAGGTCGTCCATCAGCTTGTTCTTCCCTCTCTGTAATTAAACTTGGAGCACAGTGGGAGGCTCATCTTCATACTCTGACCTTCCTGCAAGAAGGGAGGTTATGAAATAGCAAAGCAAAGTTTCTTCCCCAGTGTAATCAAATCTCTGAGATGAGGTTTATGTACCTGCAGCTTCTTACCAGGACACAAGGCAGAGCCCTAAACTGGCAGGTTCTTGTCCTTGAGTAGAGTGAATACATAAAAAGTCACCTTTTGGCAGCCAGATACATTTCAGTGATGTTTTTTATTTAGGATTTTGCCATCTCTCATTAGCAAAACCCATTTAGTTGGGCAAGAAGCTTTTTCCAAGATGGAGTGGGGAGGTGACTTGGGGAGCTTCCCCAGAGAATGGGACTAAACCCAGATTAGTAAAAGACCAACAAACAGGTAAAGAGCATATTAATGAAGTGCATAGACAAGACTGAGCAGGAGAAAATGGATATACAACTAAAACTGTTAACAGTGAATAGAAACTGAGAAAGTGAAGCCCATATAGAAAATAACAAGTGGAGAGCCTTCTGTAAACATCCAACCAATATGTGTGGAAAAAGCAATTCAAGAAACACAGGCAGGTTATTAGATAAGACACAGTGGTGGCAGTGGGAAGCAAGTGAAGCAGAAGAAATGCAGAGTAACAGAGTTAGAATTTCAAGGTTAGATATAACTCCATAATAACTGTGTGGATGGGGTTGCTCTGACTAAGTTGGTTTCTGGTTTACCCATCTTCCACAGTGAATTAAATTCTACTTCTTAAACATTTTCACATCTAAGGGTGTATTATATGGTCCTTCCTTGAATTGTGTGCACTGAACCACACAGTGCATTGTGCTTCAGGATTTTCAAAGCAATCAGAAGCAAATCCTTATGACTAGAACCTAATGGTGACAAGTTTCTGAAGGAGTAAAAAAGCAGATACTGCTGGGTGGCAACCAGATGACTGAGTGGATACAAGAGAAATCCTTTTCTCCCAGCAGAGAGGATGTTTGCTGGGCTGATGTATGTCCCTGGGCACTGTGTGTTCTCTGGCTCTGTTCCAGCTGTCCCTGGGGTCCCTGACCCTCATCTTACTCTTGCTGCAGTGCTGTACAGGAATCTCGCTCTGCCTTGGTGTGTCTGCACTGAGATGTTGTTGTCTGATGTTTGACTCTTTTAGGCTTTGCAGAGATGGAAATCTACTGCTGACAATTACCTTTCCTTGTTAAGATTTAGGGATACTGAGCTGTGGAGGATTTTTGTACAAGGTTATTTTTTGTGAGGTTATAACACACTTTAATAGGTTGCAATTGTTTTAACCTGAGGCTGTAAATATTAGAGAGAATTACATACGCTGTAACTTTTGCAGGCTGTTAAACAAAATAATAGGAGGAAGAGAGTGTAGGAGAATGCCTCCATGGGAGATGCATATTCTGGGTAAACAGCCTAATGGGAGGACAGGTCTGGGATGTGTGGGTTGTTTCCTCAGCTGTGCTGTTGGGCCTGCTGGGTGACCTTGTCAAATGTGTTCCCAACTTTGTACCTTGGTTTCCTTATCTGTGCAGCTATAACAGATTCACTTGCCCTGCAGCTCCTGTCTAGGGCTGGAACAGCCTGTCCTGCTGCTCCCCACTCAGCTGAGTGTTCCTGGGTCCTTGACATGCTGGCTCCTGCTGGCATTCTCTTTGCCCAGCAGTTGTTGTGAGGAAAAGGTATCTGGAAATCAGATTTTTTTTTTTCTTTTTTTAAAGACAAATGATGCTAGATGTGTCCCAGTTTGCAAATTGGCTAGACAACAGTTACTGCTTATTTTTAGTGAAGGTCTGGGTCTGCAACTTAGGTGCCAACACACATAGACAAACACCTATCAGAATTTCAAAACTCAACCTATATTTCCAAGCAGTCCCAGAAACTTTCTCCATCTGTTTCCAGTTCCCTACCCATTTATTAAGTTCATGAATTTAGTTTTATTTGAGAAATTAATACGAATTTGGTAGTGGTGTTCTCTTTTTGGATTGTAATAATTAAATGTTTGCATCTCTCAGCACCTAACAATTATTTTAAAAATCAGGCCCAAATAAAATAGATTTCTGTTGTAGTATTTAGGGGCAAGAAACTGAGAGGACAGAACAGAAAACAAAGCAGTCTGAGGCCATAAAATGGAACAAAAAGAAATTATATAAAAATACATATTAGCATATTTATTCTGAAACATTTTATTGAATAAATGTCAAGAAAGCAGATAGGAGATAGATTCCAGAACCCATTGTCTTCTTTCCTATTATTTTCCTACACTTTTTTTTGTCTTTTTTTTTTGAAGAAAAAGCCATGTCCTGTATATAAATATCTGAAACCGTTTTTATAACAAGAGTGGACAGATTGATAGAAGGTGCATTCCTTGGAGAATATCTGACTGGCTTTCCCTTGCAGCTGTTAGCAATATTTGTCACTCAGATGATAAAGCTGTTCACTGTAGGTTGGTTGAGAACACTTGATACCATTTTAATAAACATTGCATATTTCCCCTGTGTTGGACTGGACTGCTTTTATCTGGTGGGAGAGGTATTTGTTCCAGGCACAGGAAGGGCCCCTGACAGTGGTGCCAATGTGCCACTTAGAGTGATTTAGTGATGGACTACTGAGCCAGTCTGATCCACTCTGAAGAAGCCAAAGCACTTATTTCTCCGAGGACTGGCTGCTTATTCATATTGATGAAGCATAAACAAAATACAAATGAAAAAAAAAAAAGTGAAAAAATTATCATACTAATTTTGGTTTTAGATTTCTCATAGGATTTCAAAAGAAAAGAAAAAGATAACAAAAGAAAAAAAAAAATTGAAAATTGGCATGGCTTTCTTACCAAGTGAAATATCAATAGAAGGAGGTGAATAGCATTGAAATCAAGTCTTCATCCTTAAATCTAATCTCTGGAAATGGCATGTCCTTTATTTTGTTTATTGTGCTTACTGTGAAGCCTAATTAATAAATACAAACCCATGTGTTTCTGTAGCCTCTGTCTAGGAATCAGGCTGACTGGAAAAAAGAGATGAGCTTTCAGTCTAATACAGACATAAAATCCCTGTTTTCTATTTCTGTGGCAACGGAGATTCATGTTGAATTAAAGTGACCAAGTAAACATAGATTGAGCAAGGAATTTAGCCTAATCTGTGGTATTTGCTTGGCATAAGGGAATAGCTGATATCCTGATGACATAAGCAGGGCAAAGCCAGCAATCTGAGCTCTATTCTACCCGTGTAATAACACATACCATTAAATTTGGTGGCTTTACTTGGGATTTAGTGTAGAATGAGATTGTAAATCTTCTGAAGTACAAATAGACACAATGTTTTATCTGGAGCCTACAGAGCTAAACTTGTTCTAGGAACATGGAGATCTGCAGTCCTCAGTACAGATGAGGAGAAATAAATAGATGATGGGAGGTTGAATGTAGAAGGGAGCAGGACTGGAATACTTCAGTGAAAAGAGGACAACTTGGGAAAGGAGCCCCTTGGGATATGCAGGGTGAGAGGGGATTTTTGCTGAAAGTTGGGGCTTTGATTGCAGCTTCTCAACTGCTGCATGGAGTGTGTGCTCTGTATGGTGCACAGCCCGTGGGGGAGAATAGTGCTGGAATATCTGGTACCAAATTTGATGTGCTGTGTCTTCCCTCCTTGGAGCAGTGCATAAAGCTTGTCTGCTCACTGCAGCCTGCCCAGTGGTGTTATTGCTTCTTGGGAAAACAGTGATCAGACAAGTGAGTATTTCACTTTTCTGACCTAGTGGTGTGGCCTTACCTTGGGTTTGCTCTTAGTGGTGTGTGAAACAAGTAACTGGGTAGAAAAAGTGACAGTTTCAGAGCAATGATTGATGCAGAGAGTGTAATGTGGCCCCAACAGGAGGTATGCCTGGCTCCTGAGGAGATAAGGAGAAAGAAAGGCTGGCTGGGAATTACTGCTGCTTTTTAAATTTTTATATTTTTTTAAGTTGCAAGATGTTCTCTGCTTTTCTTGATACTATTTCCGCAACTAACAGATAAAGTAAAGTACTGTGTGCCTTAGATCTGCCCATTTTTGTCCTGCCAAGAAAGTCCAGGCTTGTCTATCATGCAGTCACCATGGCTTCAAGTCACTGTAGCTGAATCCTCCCAGCTAAAAATCCTTGACAAGCCTCTGATAATGTGTTTAATCCTAACTTTGTTTTAATCATGATTGTGTGTATTCTACATTTCTGAGACATGATTATAAATTTGAACAAAGCTTGTGAAGAAGTCACTTCAAGGCTGATGCTCAGGCCAGTCTGCTGGAGCAGAAACAGCTGACATAGGTGTGACCTATCGTCCTCACAACATCACATGTTGAAGCTTTCAGTTACCTGAGTTACCAGATTTTTTTTTTTCAGATTTTTGGATGAAAGGTTGGGTTTTCTTCCTTGAGGTTTCTTATAATTTAATGTTCTATTCAAAAATTATTTCTTTCCCTACAAAATGAAGGGAGGTGAGGGCAGGCAGAGACTTAGAATGCTTAGAGAGAATAACTTGATTGGCCAGAAGCTGAAAAATACAGCTATGACACAATAATGAAAAAACAAATCTGTATTTCAATACTACACAAACTATGGAGAAATGAAACCTACCTGTGGCACTTGATGTCTCATTGGATTACGATCTAATAATCATAGAAACGAATGGATTTCCAGACCACTGTGGTAAACTCAGAGATTTGGGTAGGGCAGGTACCTTGAGATGAGCCCACTGATGTTTGGATGTTTAGCTGAAGTGCAATAGGTTACTAACTCCTTTGGCATTAAAATTAGCAGCATAAATCTAAGACATTTCCAACAAGTAGTTAATTCCAGAGATCAAGGGTTGCTCCAGAGGCTGAAAGTAAATTGTAATGTTTTCTTAGTATATAACTCCTACTAAGTGCCACCATCTGATGCTGAAGGATGTGACCTCACCTCTATTTTAAACACTTTGGGGCAGGGAGATGCTGCTGTTGAACACGGCCTTTACAAGGCCATGTGATGAGCAAGGAAGTTACTTGAAAGTCAACTTAAAGAATAATCGCCGAGGTGACTCTGAGAGCTGCCATTAAACAAAAGGATGAGCACAAAGCAATAAACTATTTGGATCCAATAGCTTCCATGAATCTGTCTCCTTTCAAAGCAAGTATTGATCTTCACCATGAGACGAGGCAATCAGTCACTCTCTCACAGTCACACAAATGCATGCAAGCAGTAATCACATGGGGCATCCAGTTCCCCAGAGAAACGTCTGGTCTTGGACACATGTAGGGGTTTTGGTGATTTTGTTAAATTTATTTAGAGTGTTTCCCAAATATGATGTCTTTAAAAAATTTTTCACCACACAGGTGCTTTGTGGGCACTTTTTGTTCTTTAAAGCTGTGAAAGCTAAGGCATGGCTGGGAGGCTAGTTTAAGAGAAAGATTGATTTTTAGGAAGGTTATTGAAGTCTTAAATGCTTAACTTCTTTATTTCAATTCGATTATATTGAAATCACTGGTCTTATCAGTTGGTCAAGTCAGAGTTATTTGCTTTAAAGAAAGATTTAAACATTATTTGCTTTGCTGTCCTTCAAAATACGTCTGTATTCTATGCTGATGCATTCTCACTTTGTGGGAGCAACAGACAACTAATTATCCACCCAAATCATTTAAGCTGAAGACATTTTAGTTTCCAAGCATCCATTTAAAAAAAATCCACCAGAAAAACTCAAACACTGCGGTTAAGGGTTGTGATTGTATTTCACTAAAGTGTAATCCCTTTATCTGGGAGTGTGTTCTCTGACTATGCAGACAAACTGGAACAGGATGTATCTAACAATTACCCAAAAACCTTGTTATATCCATAATGCAGTTATATATCTATATAACATATATCCATGTGGTTATTCCATATTTCCCTATTACTGTGCTTGCAGTGGAATAAGCCTCTATTTACTATTTTTTTAATTGGCAAAATTAAGACTTTTTGAGGTTGGAATGCTTGCATATATCTTGGGAGCTTTGACAGCCTGGTATATATAAACTGCAGTATATATTTCATAAGAGAAGAATTGTTCTCTCCAAGTGATGTTTCAGGCAGGAGTCTGATTTTCCATTTTTGTCATTAAGAGTAGCTGACTTGACTCAGAAAAAAAGTTTTGGAACGAAAGAGGGATCAGAAAACACTGAGAACAGCACCTTGTTTCTGAAAACTGTTTTGTATTTAAAGAAAAAAATATTTTGAGGCTATTTTGTTTTCCATGGACTATAAATTATGGAGTCATAATACATTGAAAGTTTTCTTGCGTAGGTATTTGCACTGAAATCTTGACTTCTGTAAATCAAAGATAAAAACAGATTTTAAAAATGGATGTTTGATAAAGCTATGGCTTTGTTCCAAATCACAGAATCATGGAATGATTTGGGTTGAAATGGACCTTAAATCTCATCTGGTTCCAACCCCCTGCCACGGGCAGGAACACCTTCCACCGAACGAGTTATTCCATGTTGTTCAAGAGATGCCTGAGTAAAGAAATTTCTTTTTATAAAATGATTTCTTAGACCATAAAATAAACTTTTCATTTTGATAGGACCTTTTTTTTTTTCTTTTTGTGTGAGTGAGATCTTGAGGTTTTCCTTCTGTCTAGAATTGCTTTAAAAGCACACGGCATTTGTAATGTGTTGCTTTGTCACTCTGAAGCTTCTGAACAGATCACTGATCTTGAAATTCACAAGAGCTCTGAATATATTTATATTTCTTACACATCTTATGTGTAAGAAACACATCAGACAGACTCAAGAAAACTATAATTAATTTTGCTGTGCTGTTAATATTAAAGCAGCACAATTTTAAAGCAATCCTTTCAGAATTGGAAACTGTGGACAAACATTTGAAACTTCAAGTACTTTGGAAGCTTTAATATAGCAAAGGATGTACAGTCCCTAAATGTTAGCTGGCATAAATGTAAAATTTGTTCATCAGACACTGTTTTTGGGAGAGATTCCCAGCCCCAATAGCATCCTGAGAGGGGATGAGGTACGATAAGTAATTGCTCATTTTGCAGCACTTCTAGAGGTTATTTTCAAAGCTCTGTTTTGTATTTTTGTGTTTCTCTAAACAACTATCAAGGTAGGATCCACATCAATAAAATATACAATCAATGCTGACCTCAGGTCCCCTGGCTTCAATAAGACAGCCAGATACAAACTGTTCTAATTGAACTCTCGACACCCAAATTGTGCTGATAAGATTCGTGTTGCCTTCTGCTGAAGGATGATAAATCATCCAGGTGAAATCAGTTCATTTAAACAAAGTCATATACAGGACTGAATTCTATTTTCTGGGAGAAAAAGGTTGTATCAGTAAGAGGGGACTTCAAGCCAGAAGGATTGTTCTTTGGGCTGTAAAATAATTTTTCAAAGTAAAAGCCTTGGAGAATTCAAAATACAGGGTGAAAGTCTGTGGGAGGCTCTGGTGAGGCAGGTTACTTTCTCTAATAATTGTTTCCTGTGCAGGACACTGGTATCCCCAGGGAATGTAGCAAAAACATTATAGAGACTTTCAGAATTCAGTTCAAGGCTTTTCATTTTACATTGTTCCTATTGGATTTTTTTTTCTAATAATTTAAATAAAATGCATTAGGGTTTTGTCTTAGGGAATTCCATTTAATGTGCCAGATACTTTGACATAGAAATGTTAAAAGCTGGACCCTTGGAAAAGTGCTGTGTTGGAGCTGATCTTCAAATTTGGTCCAAGAGGAGATCCAGCATGGGAAACAAATGCACAGTGGGATATTCTCAGTCTGCAGCTCCCAGGAGACAGCTAAAAGGCTGGAATTTGGGAAGAACATGAGGCAAATCCACTATAATCAGCAGCAGAGAGGGCCAGAGGTCCCCATGTGTAATTCCTGATGGGGAAAAATCTGCTCAACTCTTTAATCCCATTTCACAGGATTAAAGGTCATTATTTTAAATAATTTAATTTTATACTTAATTTTAAAGCTCTTGAAAAGGAGATGTAGCAATAGAATTGGATAAGGTACTCTATATTCATGTTTGAATTCTAGAGACATCCAGGAAGAGGGTGAAACATTCCTGCCTGTGCTGACCTAACAAAGGGGCACAAACCCCTTTACTGTGTTGTATTTACTGTCTGATTGTTGTTGGGAATTGTTCTTCTCTTGGAGCTTTCTTGCTGTATAATTCAGAATTGATCGAAGCAAGGATAGTGGGCATGAGAGGCCATCAATCTAACCCTCTGTAGGAGAAGATGAACATATTTTCTAGAAAGAGGACCAAGGCAATGCAGTGAATGTGCCCAGGAGAGCTCCTGCCTACGTCCCCAGTGCAGAATGTGGGGTGGGAAATGCACCACTGGTGTCCCGTGTGACACAGATGTGACACGTCCTATGCACCTCTGTCCCCCGGATCACTGCTTTGGGAAAAGATGAAGATTCAGGAGTGTAGCAGGCACATTTACACATCCTGAAGCAAACAGAATTCTGAAGCTGTTTCAACCCACCAGGACAGGGCCCTGTGCTCCTGACCCAAACAAGGCCTGTGGGATGCTGTAGCACAGGGGGACTCTCACTGACTCAGAGCAGCATTTGTTTGTTTTGTGTGAGGGCACAGCAGAGGGTGAAATGTACAGGGAGGCTTCATTTGGGGTATTGCAGACAACATTGGCATTAACTCTTCCGTGTTACATCTGGGACTCAAGACTGTGCACTGTGGTTTTTTGATCAGAAGATCCCCCACAATAAAATAGCAAGATGTGCAGCTTCAAATACATCATGTCACATGAGTAGCTAAATGCTTCAATTCTAATATCCAAACTTAGATTTTGAAGCAGTTTTTATTTATTTATTTGTTTGTTTGTCTAAAAATATGAGGAAAACTTTTTTCTGCTCTAGTCTTCCATTTTGATCCCAGAACAGCAGGAGCTGAGCAAGATAGATGGGTTCTCTTGAGAGCAAACAAATCAGCAGCTACTCATAAATTGAAGATAAGGATGTAGTGGCCAAGACAAATAAAACTCACCTCATCACTGAAACTTCTAACTGAACCAGTCCTTTGTTACAGTCTCTTGGGAGGAATATCATCATTACTGAAGGAAAAGATTTTATTGGGCTTTTCAACATTTTTTTAATCCTTTAACATATCAACTACTAACTTAAAGGTGTGGAAGAGTCACAGAGTTATTTCTATATTGACTGTACTTGTGAGTTGTCAGTGTGGGCTCTGCTCAGACGGAGAGATGAAGAGTTTTATAAATGCAGGTGGTCTAACACAATAAAATATTAACTTTAGCACATACCTTAATAGTGTGTATTAGTTTTAGTTATGTATTACATGTATCATTAATGCATTTAGTACATTAATATATTAAATTGCATTAACCAGGATAACAATAACTGGAAGGAGCTCTTCCTTTATTACTTAAAACTCTGGATGACCCTATTAATTTTGATTAGATGTCATCCATGGGTGTCTGTACATGCAAGGTATGGTGGAACAAATAAATCCATTTTTAAGACAGAAATAACCTATACTTAAATATAGATTATGTGACTATTATCTGATACTGTGTATTAAGTACTGTTTTTCTGTTCCATCACATTTTTACCCCCATTCTCTATGAACTGCACAGATCAACAGCAAACTGTAACATTTCTCTGCCCTGCTAATCATACAACTGTGTGTTTCTGCGCTGTGTTTTGGGCATATATTTTATGCAGCAATGTTTTCATTTCTTCCAGTAAAGACCAGACTATTTAACAAGAAATCACTTATTTTCTGGGCTAGTGGTTAAAAGCAGAGAATGAACTTTAGCAAAGATTTGCTGTGCCCTGCCCAGATCTTTCACCTAATTATGGGCATTTAACCTTCATATCCCCAGATGGTGAGGAGATGTCTTGTGATGTATTTTACGCTGTGTGCTCTCTGACTTCTTGGTTAACATTCTTAAACTTCCAACAAAAATGTGTAAATATTAATGAAAGCCCACGTTACAGTCCCTTTGGGCTGTCTGCCAACTTATCTGTCTAGCTGGTAATAGAAAAAGTATCTGCCTGGCCTTTTGGATTAATCAATATTTAAGTATCTCATGCAAACTGGAAAATTTTCAACAGGAAAATAAACAATTCCAAGGCAAAGCGGGGATCTGCAATTGGTCAGAGAGCACCTTTAACCTCCAGTGGGAATACACCTGCTCCTATGTGCTGAGCCCTTATCTCTGCTTCAGCTACCCAACCACCCCACCAGAAAAGACCAAGCCTCCTGCAATCTTAGTTACTGGCATAAATATCATGATGTAATTTGGGGGCTTGTTTTGGATTGATTATTTTAACTGAAATTTTGCTCAGAACTGCTGATCAAAACTATTTTTTGTTTAGTTCTGGGATATGGAAAGGTGGGAAAATCTATCCCTTAGTGGCTGCTTTGAAATGTTGTGTCCTTTTTTAACTTTATATTCTTTTAAAAAAACGCCAAAAATCCCAAAACAACATGTTTATAGTTTCTTCTGTCTTCAAGAATTTCTAAACAATACAGGTTCTTGACTGATAGCAAGAATTCAATTCATATACCCAAGTAAGACAATTTTTAAATCACGTCTTCGATTCCTATAATGAAATAATTTTTCAGGCCTGTGTTGGTACTGGTGATCTGTGCTGCTGTCGCTGTCTGCAGCAGCTCACTGGCATTGTCTAGAACTGGTGCAGTATTTCCCTGTCATCACAGCCATTCCTCACTTACCACTGTGGCAGCATGAATGAGAAATAGACACACAATAACAGGCCTGTCAAGTGATAACCTTTGCCTTCAGAGAAATCTTAGCATCAGTTGGTCAAGATCCTTCCCTGGCTGAGTGTCTTGAGTACTGACCTCTGGAATCCTCCTTCAGGGGGGTGTGAGACATTCATTACCATGTGTCAGGGTGGCACAGGAGACTTAGGCTGGCTTTTCCCCAGCTGTGATAATCAGGTTTTCTTCAGAGAATATCTACAGATCAAATTATCTTCTTCCTGAAGTGTAACAAAAATGCTGCATTAACTCCAGTGAGGGCCATGTGAGTAGTTAGAATTAAATCCTAAAATACTTTGTAAAAATTTAAGTACTTTTAAGATATTTGGGCATCCTAGAAGCTTGCCACTTTGTTTGTTTGTTTGTTTGAGGTTTTGGTTTTTGGTTTTTGGTGTTTGTTTTTGGTTTTTCTGTGTGTGTGTGGTTTTTTTGTTTGTTTCTTGGGGGGTTGGGGTTTTTTGTTATTGTTTTGGGGGTTTTTGTTT